>OX381706.1:74755314-75174314 GCA_947462335.1 Harmothoe impar
GAGATCATTCTGAAATATCTCGGCATAGATTCGGAATGAGAGACGCTCAACGCTCACGCGCGCACACACACACACACACACAGCGTTTGACGTACGCTGTATGAGACAGACAGACGGATACACAGACAGCAGACAGAAAGATAAATAGATAGATAGATAGACAGATAGATTGATAGATAGATAGATAGTTAGACGGCTAAGTAGTTGGTAACTGAGTGAAAAAAAACATGACACAGTACGTATGCGAAAAGTGTTTCAAAATGTTTAAAAGACCGTACAACCACGAGAGACACGTAGAAAATTGTAGAGTAGTACCTAAGTTTTGCCCTCTATGCGGCGAAGGCGATTGCCGAAAGATCGCCTGTCGACGCGAATCTCTGGACAGGGTGACCGTCCCTCCGCGCATATGTGCTGTACCGAGCGGGGAGGAAACGTTCACGGCGAATTGGCCTGCGATACAAACGGGCGTCAGGATGCACGGGACTCACGTGAGTGTAACAAACTTCAGGCTACCAACCGGCGAGTTGAGTGACGCTGTAGATACTATGCGTCGCATTCACTTGACACAAAGATTCAGATACAAAGTGGGTTTCTCGGTAGGCTTACTCTTACAACACAGAGAAGACAAGAGCAAACTGCGCTACTTTCACGCCTCCCAGAACAACGCAACTCTCATACAACCGCTCCCTACTATAACTAATTCAGAAACTTTGGAAGAGCTCCTCTCAAAGATGGAAAACACCGTCGCTTGCGAGGAAGTACGGAAACTTTGCGACGCTGACACCAAGTGGCACATTCTTTTTCCTACCAATTTGAACATTTGCGTTTACATGGGACCGGGGGAATTCCCCATAGGCGGTAGGATCACTCAGGCCGGTCGAGTTGGAAAGAGAAGCGGCGTGTTAGATTTTCCCAACAAGGACAACCTCTGCATCTTCCGCTGCATTTCCTTTCACTTATACAACACCAGCAAGCGCGCTTCAGATTTGTTACGTCAGTTCTGTCCCGCTGCCACACCTGAATCCTTTCCGGGTCTGAACATCCGCGACTTACCCGCGTTAGAGAACTTGTTTGACGTACAGATAGCGGTTTACACCGCGTCGCGTCAAGTGCCGGGGCGGAAGTTGAGAAGACGCGTTACTCTGATCAGACCGCCTTCCAGAACTCTGGCCGCCCGAGGTAAAGTCAACCTACACCTGACGGCGAAAGGCGGTTTGCACGTCTCTCTCGTCACGGACTTCAACGCGTACGCGGGCATATACGAATGTTGCAAGTGTAAGGCGGCGTTCACCACCGAGTTCTTGCTGAAGAGACACAGGAACCAGCTTTCCTCTTGCCGACAAGTCAAGTTGCGCTACGTAGGTGGCATCTACCAAAATTCGAGAACGATTTTCGAAGCGCTAGCAGACTTCTCCATTTTTCCCCCGGACGGACATTCTGGAATCTACCCTTACAAGATTGCCTTCGATTTCGAGGCTTTCTTCAGACCGTGCAAAGAACCGTCGACGGAACACGTGTCCCTGCTGTGGGATCACGTCCCTTTGTCGGCTAGCGTCGCATCCGACTTTCCGGGGTGGGAGGGGCCCGTCTGCTTCGTCAGAGAATCCGACGCAGATTCCGACCCCTTGTTGGACCGAGTTTTAAATTACATAAACGAGAACGCCAAAGTCATCGGGGAAGCTGTGCTAGAACTTTACCGACCGACCTTAGCGAAGTTAGATGCGGCGATAGGTGAAGCTCTCCTGCTGGAGGAGGCGACGTTCACCCCTTCTCCAGGCGGCTTCGCTGCGGCTCAGACCAGACACCCGTTAGTTCAACTGAAGAAGCGTCTTCTGAGATACATCAGTCAAGCTCCAGTCGTGGGCTTCAACTCGGGGCGTTACGACTTGAACCTGATCAAAATACGCCTTCACTCGTTCTTCGCCTCCGGAGACCGAAGAAACCAAGAATTCAGCGTCATAAAGAGAAGCAATCAATACTTGGCGGTTTACACTAGGCACACGGTTTTCTTGGACGTAGTCAACTATTTGGCACCCGGTTACAACTACGCGACCTATTTGCGAGCTTTCACCAGGAACGAAGAGAAAGGTCACTTTCCTTACGAATGGATGACGTCTACCAGGAAACTGGCAAACAGAACGCTGCCACCGAGATCGGCTTTCGACAGCGAGCTGACGGGCGTCAAAATGTCCGAATCCGACTACGCCGCATGTCAGAAAGTTTGGTCCGACGAGAAGATGCAAACTATGGAAGACTACTTGATCCACTACAACAACAAAGACGTCAAACCTTTCATAGAAGCTCTGAAAAATCACGCTAAATTTTTCCAAGATCGCGGCATTGACATGTTGAAAGACGGAGTTTCTCTCGCCGGTTTGACTTTACGGTTCCTCTTCCAAAACCTAGAAGACGCGTTCACAACGTTCCCCCAGTTCGACGCCGTCCTCCACGCTCTGATCAAAGAAAATCTAGTCGGCGGTCCTTCCATCATCTTCCATAGATTTCACGAGAAGGGCACCACGCGGATAAGGGAGCACAAGTACGGCGAAGAAGCGAGACCGTGCCAACACATCCTAGGACTAGACGCTAACTCTCTGTACTTGCGCTGCATGAGCGAAGCGCACTGCACGGGCTATTACGCGGTGAGACGGCCCGAGACCGAGTTCAAGCCCGAAATTAGGCAAAGAAACTCTCACAGCGCTTTGGAGTGGTTACGCTTCGGCGAGATGGTTGTAGGCTGTCGGAGAATTCGGGTGGACGGGTTTCACGCGGCCTCTAATACGGTTTTCCAGTTTCACGGGTGTTGGTTCCACGCTCACGAGTGCATACCGTCGCACCGATATCAGTGCGCTTCACTGAGAGAGGAGAGACGCGACAGAACGACCAGAGTAAGCGCTTACTTGAAAGCGCTAGGTCACAAGCTGGTCGTCGTGTGGGAGTGCGAATGGCGAGAGATGAAGCGTCAAGATGAGCGGGTCAAGGCCTCCCAACAACGCTGGAAGGTTGACGCTTTGAAAGTGTCTCGAAACGCGATGAGCGAGAGCGACATCCTTTCCGCTGTGAAAGAGGAGAAAATGTTCGGTTTAGTTCAAGTGGACATCACTACGCCGCCTCACCTACGAGACTACTTTGAAGAAATGACCCCCGTTTTCAAGAACGCGACCGTTTCAAAATCAGACATAGGACCTCACATGTCAGACTTTGCGCAGGAAGAAAAGCTGTTGAACACGCCTCAGAGATGTCTGATAGGGAGTTACCACGGAAAAAATATTCTCTTGGGAACGCCGCTTCTCAAGTGGTATTTAGAGCACGGTTTGATAGTCACCAAAGTGCAGCTGGTGGTAGAATACCTACCTAAACGCTCCTTTGCCGGTTTCGTGGACGAAGTAACGGCGGCGCGAAGACGTGGCGACGTGAACGAGAACGAGAAAATTCTGTCAGACTGTTACAAGTTAATGGGAAACGCTACGTACGGTAAAACAATCTGCAACAAAGAAAAACACACGGCGGTGAGATACACTGACAGTCGGAAGTTCGAACTATTGGCCAATTCGTGGCGCTTCAAAAAGGCGTCCGAGTTGAGTTCCGATCTGTTTGAAGTCGAACTACAACCGAAAACAGTCAAGAACAACCTCCCTATTCAAATAGGGTTCATGGTATACCAGTACGCGAAGTTGAAAATGTTAGAGTTCACATACGACTTCTTGGATAGATTCGTCGATCGGCGCGATTATGCCCTTTGTCAAATGGACACCGACAGTCTTTACATGGCTCTCAGCGGTGACACGTTGGATGACCTAGTCAAACCTCGCCTGAGAGAGACGTACTTCAGAGAGGAACGAAAGTGGCTTCCGACAGCGGTGTGCGACGATCACTTAGAGCTTTTCGTGAAGACAAAAACGGAAAGAGTGCGAGAATGGTGTCCGCCGCCCGGCGGATGTTGTGAGAGACGGTACCTTCACGATCTGAGAACTTCGGGGCTTATGAAAGCGGAGTGGGAAGGTGACGGGATCCTAAGTCTCAACCCTAAGAGTTACATTTGCTACGATCGAGTCAGCGACACCGGTGAAAGAAAATCCAAAAAATGGAGTGCAAAAGGCGTACAGAAGAAACAAAACCCTCAGGAACCAGACGACTTGTTGGATGTTCTTCGCCAACGAAAAACTCTCATTGCTGTAAATAGAAACTTCAAAGTGGTGCAAAACAAAATGGTCACCTACACCATAGAGAAAGACGGCGTGCGCTACTTGTATTATAAGCGTCGCGTGCATTCTGACGGTGTGACAACGAGTCCTTTAGAGATATGAAAAAAAAAAAAATAAGCGTGTGCATCTTTTCAAAAATAGAGTGTTTATCAAGATTGAAAAAAAAATAAATAAAAAAAATAAAATAAAATATTGTTGTGTTTTTATTTTCATACGTCTTCTTTTACTAGTAAGTCGCGCAGTCTCTTAAAGCGTCACTCATGTGACGACGTCGCTTCCAGTCACGTGATCCTAAAGACCCTCACTTCCTAAGCAAAAAACTTCTTCTTCCGCTCACGTGATCAATCAAGTCACTTCCGGTCACGTGATCCTCAATGAGGTCACTCACTTCCGGTCGGCCATTAGGTCATGTGACGTCACTTCCGCTCACGTGACTCATCAGGTCACTTCCGGTCACGTGATCCTAAATTAGGTCATATGACGTCACTTCCGGTCCCCTAAGTAGGTCAGTAGGTTACCCAGAATGCACCACTAATCCCCTAAGTAGGTCACTTCCGGTCACGTGACCAAATGGTGGCCTCTGATTGGCTGCAGGGTTACCCAGAATGCACCACTAATCCCCTAAGTAGGTCACTTCCGGTCACGTGACCAAATGGAGGCCTCTGATTGGCTGCATGTCGATTGAGTAATAAACAGTAGTTAACTATAGTCCCGTTCCGATACATACTATACTACTGGGGTTTACAATTATAGTAGTTATCTTTACGGACATTGCTTGTAAATAACAATGGCGTAGATCTATGGTGAAATGCAACTTTTCTTTTACATAGAATGTAGGTATATTATATGTCAATTCATGTTTCATTTCATATCATATTTACATCTGACTGACGTAGAAAAACATAACTCAGACATAAAAGTCCATTGAACGAAAGTAAACCTTCACATTTTGACGTCCACAAACCTTTTGATCACATTTCAACGTAATTTAAGTCTGGCCCATCTATGTGTGTTTACAGCGTGGTTGGATGTTTCATGCCCGTGTAACAGTCCACTGCTCAATTAGCTGTGCTCATTTTGTAACAACACCTCCCCTCCACATACACTTATTACCTCTACACCATTCACTAAACACAGGTAGTTCTGTGTACTATTTGGGATATCTTTAAGGTTTGGGTATGACAAAATATGAGTATCGTCTGCATATAGCACAACTTTACTATTATTGAAAGTCTTCACCTTGCCTTAAATAAACGGATCTTGCGAGGGCTCATTGAATCGAAAACAGCAGGGATAAATCGTGTATGCCATGTAATCTAAGTGTGACCGAGGTCGTGTGGCTACTTTTACTGGGTGCAAAGCTGGGTAGCGTAGATTCACCCAAAGACGGACACACACCTCAAGTCAGACACTTTTAGCATTAATGATAATAATATATACCGTAAAACCTCGCGTATAAGCCTAACTCGCGTATAAGCCGCACCCCGACTTTGGGCCGATCCTATAAGCCGCACCAGCGATCTGAATGTGGTGGCTTTAGTACTGTACTATAGGAGCAAAAACTCGTGTATAAGCCGCACCTGGACTCTGTGCAGATTCTATAAGCCGCACCAGCGATCTGATTCGCGTTCTAGCCCAGTCTTTGCGAAAACTTTTTCATCCGACAGGACATTAGGCCCTGCAAATTTTTCAATGTTGAAGGACCGCCTATATTTTTGGAGGACCGGATAGCCACATAAAAAGCCAACTGAATTATTCTAGTTCAGAAAAGCCCAACCTATGTCTGGACATTTGGTCCTGCTACACTTGTAAATCTGCTGGACCAGTGGCATTTTAGAAGGACATTGCCACTGTCCTGCATGTTTTCGCAAAGACTGGGCCTACTAGCCGCGGCTTATACGCGAGGTTTTACAGTATAATAAGTTCTATGCCCTATCTGTTAATATCACTGTAAAATGTTGATGTTCTTCTTACCAATAAAGGAAATAGCATATATACAAATCAGTATTATCTGTGCATAATCATGCACTGAAGTAGGCCTTTTTCGTGGTGAGGAGCTAATGCTTTATTTGTAGAATTACATGGTACCCTATGTTGGACAGGTTTACTGCATCGCTAAATTTTATCATAATATCTACACCCAGGCAATAAAATCAAACCTGGACCAAAGGGTATGTGTATTCTGAAGTATAGTACAGCAAAATAGAACATAATAACTCCCAGAGATTTGCTCTCAACCAATGGTTTGATTTACGACTTTTTGCAAGGTTTGTGGATGTCAAAACGTGAAGGTTTACTTACGTTCAATGATTATTTATGTCTGATTTACGTTTTTCTACGTCATTCAGACATAAATAAACATAGCATATCTACGTATAATTACGTTAAAATTTGTATTTTTTCAACTTCAATTGGGTATATAGCTCCCCAGTGTCACACAAGGTGGCAGTATGTAGAGAAACATATGACACTTTAGCAAATGTACCACATTCTAGTGGTAAATATCTTTATGATATTGAATTTTTTTTTTTCAAATCAACTGAATACCATTGACTGTTCATATATAAGGAGAGGAAATCAAATCATTGGCATACATAAATGCATCACAACATTTTATTTAATAGACCCTACTTCTCTGGTAAAGAAATAAAAAGAAGGCCTCACTGTAACTAAGACTTGCATACGTGGTGCAGGGGATATTGTGTCTATCAAGCTATGCCAAAGTGGAAAATGAATAGCTTGAATACAGCTAATATGAAAGGAAATGGCGGTTTATAATTAGGGTAGTTCTCTTTGAGAATATTGTTTGGGAATGTAAATTCATATCAATGGTTTTTTTAATGTAGAATGTGGGTATATTCTATGTGAATTTAATTTTAACATATATATGTAAATTTACGTTTGAATGACATAGAAAAACGTCATTCAGACATAAACTTTCATTGGACGTAAGTAAACCTCCACGTTTTGACGATTACAAAACTTCCAGATTTACGAATCACCCCATATCAACGTAGATTTACATCTGACCCACATATTTGTGTTTAAGCGCCCGAAGTGGTGAATCTACCCTAGTACAGGACCAAATCCTATAATTGTGAATGTATCATTGTGAACCAATGACAGGTATCCTTTTGAATTTGTAAATGTCCATTTATCTTGATTAGATACTGATTGACCCAGTTCTGGCTCATTTTTCATCACCTTGGATTGGTAATTTCATTAGATATTCAAAATAGCTGCCACATAGCTTTGAGCATAGCTGGATTGGATTTCTTGGCCTCGTGAATTTTTCTAGATATTTAGCTTGGCAGCGAGTCTGGTGGATGTTTGGTAGACCCCCCTCCCCCCTTTCAAATTCCTGGTTCCACCCCTGACAGTATCTGATAGTATTTCACAAATCCAACCAATAGATTTTAAATAAAAAGTGGCACGGTCCGATGATTAGGGCTCAAAAATAAATTTTGCTAAAAATGAACCAGGATGTTCAATATAGGCATACTTCATATTGTATCTACTTTATTTAACATTATTCCCCAGAATTCAGCTTAGCTTTCAGCTAATTATCAGTTTTATGCTCAATTTGAGACTTTTGGAGTGCACGCTATAAGTCCACCTATTGCTAAATACACTGTAAAAAGCTATGCCTGTGTTCATATGACCCTTTTAATTGCCTCTTATTGGCCATCAATGATATTTTATCGGCCCCATCCTCCAAATATGATATTACAATGCAATTTTGAACTCTTTTCAGTAGAATTTAAAATATGGAAAAAATCGAACCATGCCACTTTAAGATGGTAGTTATACACTTACCTTCCTGAAGCTGAGTGTTACAACTTGTTCTGAGCGGGCAGCGACAACATCTGACGTATGGGGAGAGATATCATGCAGTAATTATACCTACTTTCACAGCTGGCTGAGTACCCAGGTCACATGTTGTAAGCTGTCACATCCAACAGGTATATGGTCTCCACACAGGGCAGACATGCTTAGAATACAGGCTCCGCTCCCAATTCATTTGTCTGTATCACACCCTAATCAGATTACATTTTTACAGGGGGGGCGGTGAGATTTCGCGCGGAGCGCGTAAAATTTCCCCCCCCCTCTAGAAGGGTCAAAATCCCCCCCCGGCAGGCCGAAAATCGCGCGCGTTTGCGCCCCTTTGTAGCATAGTAACGCGCGGGCTTTTTCCCTGAAAACAGGTTGAATTTTTTTTGACCCCCCCCAAGAGGGGTCTAAATTTTTTACCCCCCCCCGGTGAAGGGGTCCAAATTTTTTACACCCCCTTCAAATCCAGCCCCCCCCTGTTGTTAAAAAATGAGCACTCCCTAAATTCAATAAATATCAAGCCATATAAATGCACCCATGTTTAGTATAAATATTGTACCTACTTACACCAGTTATGTATTGTTAGATAGGGGTGAGACTTGGTGATTTTCCTACCTCCCCCCCCCCCTTCCAAAAGAATTGAACCCGTGGAATTATGCATAATCGAAAGGAATTATATGGACCTACTTAATTTTGCCCCCCCCTCCGAGCATGGAGGATTTTCCAGTTTTGATCCCCACAAAGGAAGCGCTTTTCATTATGACCCCCATAAATCCATAGTCCCCCCCCCCCAGCTGTCACTAAATGACTAGTTCCTAATTTGTGATATAGAGGTGTTGACATGCAGTGAGGTCCCACATTAAGCACTGTGTTTGCAGGCAGCCCTTAGGACCTACATACTTAGGCCAAAAAAAAAGTTTGTTTCATGTCACCAGACTGAACCTATCCAAACAGGGCCAACCCTATGTTTTTTATGCATTTTTGAAGAAATTTCCGTTTTTTTATTTTTTTTAAGTCAATTTCCAGGTGTTCCAAAAAGTTGGTTCGTACATTCTTGTTATAAAAAATAAAACATTTTATAAATCCAACCCTACATTTTCCTCCCATGATACCTGAAACAAACCCTTTTTTTGGCCTTAGGAGGGGGGTTATAGGTCTACCCTCTCAGTCAATGTTATATCATTAGCTTTTCAATTCTATGCATCCCATAACACATAATAAATGATGAAATGATTTTACCCTGAGGTGACCTTTCTCTGCTGTGGTCTGTCGACTGTAATGAGAAGTCACTCATTACATATCAAAGTATTTCCCTCATTACGCCAACAATTTTCTGAGCACTGCCTCAGCTACATTTGTTCAATGTTTGTCAGGCAACGAACTGCAGTAGAAACAAACCAATAGAACCATTGAATTCCTTGGGTCCAGTTAAAGGGGGTTACTTATTATGATCAACCTCAGGAGGTAGCACAGTCGTTGCTAAGCAATCAGCTATAAAAGCAACAAACCATTAGAACCATTGAATTCCTTGGGTCCAATTTAGTGGGATGGGAGGTGGTTAGGCAGTGTTTAGATTGTATTCTAAGCCATGTCTGGGTCATGGGAGATGGAATTCTTATATTTTGGCAATGTCAGAGCACCTAACGTCTGAGCACCAAGATGGCCGCCAATTGGCAATTAGCAATTGGTAATGGTGTACTTCCATAATGAACCTAGTCCAGGCACCATGCTGTGTGGCCGAGGGACATGGCTATAGTCTAGTGAATTAAGGGAAATATACTATATTTCTGGATAAAAGTACTAAAGTTGGTTTATAGGTAGATAAATATGTGTTATTGAATATTTTTCCTTGCTCCAAGAAAAAAGTGTCCTGCAACACCATTTTTGGGTCATTTTCCTGAAAATTGTGAACTATGACAAAAAATATTTTATAAGTTAATCTTTTGCAGGTTTCTAGTGTTGAGACCTAATAATATTGCTACAATAGACATTAATTGTCATAAATATGAGACCATTAGCCCCCGAAAGGCAAAACTATTGTCAATTTATGCTTTCATTTTAATTGCTTTCACAGGCAGTCAATTGTAATTTTTTCAACCTCTCATTTATTATAAGGGTAATTCTAAGTGTTTCCATGTATGTTATACTCCGTTATGGTATAAAATTGGTAGTAGTAGGATTGTTTTGATGTGATCATTCTAGACGGATTGGGTATTGCAGCAGAACACCGCAGTGAAGCGCCGTAGCCACCGCAAGTGAAGCACAGGGGTCACACTTTGGGATTTGGGGTCATGCCCCCTCAAGAATTTTTTTAGGCTTGAGTAGGCAACACATGGGCCTTAGAGGGAGGGAAAACCACAGGGTTAGGCCAGGGCATGGAAGGGGACCTGGAGGGGAGAAGAGTGGACATGGGATGGAAGGTGAGGGTCAGGGAAATTGGAAGGTGTATGGTATACCTTGCCTGGCATATCCTGGCGAGTCCCCTGACTGTGAGGGCATTAGTACCTTTATTAGTGTTCAGTTTGACACCTACAGGAGGAGGCCAGCCTCATCCCTTCGGTGGTGTCATTATGGGCCATAAAAATTGGGGAGAGGAGGGGGGCACTGCAATTAAATACACTTGAGGAAGGGGTTCACGAGGTGAGAAGTTTGGTTTATTTGAGGTTTCAATTCAACCATTGACCACAGGTATAAGATTCCCACAGAGAACTCATTAATTAGCCAGGCCCTTTGTCGGCCTCTCCAGGTTCCCCCAGACACAATATAAGGAAGGGACCACATCCCCGCTCCATCCTCAACAAATCCCTCAGCACGCAGCATGTCCCCTTTCAATCTGGTATAGGGCTTTGTTAAAATTAGATAAACAACTAAGTGAACCTGAAAAATATGGGTTCATGTGATCTGACAGTCATCTTCATGAAGGGCAGCCATCTTGAATTTTTAATGCATTGATTTTGTATATTAACCAACATTTATAGTTAGCAGTTCAGCATCTTTGACAGTTTCAGTCCTAAATATTTCTATCAAAGTTCTTAAAATTAAGATTTCCTCTTTATTTTAATGAATTTAAGTAGGGTGGTATGGGTGTTGCACAGGTAAGTAGGTAGGATGTGGGTGTTGTACAGGTAAGTAGGCAGGATGTGGATGTTGTACAGGTAAGTAGGTAGGACGTGGGTGTGGTACAGGTAAGTAGGCAGGATGTGGGTGTGGTACAGGTAAGTAGGCAGGATGTGGGTGTGGTACAGGTAAGTAGGCAGGATGTGGAATGTGTACAGGTAAGTAGGCAGGATGTGGGTGTTGTACAGGTAAGTAGGCAGGATGTGGGTGTTGTACAGGTAAGTAGGCAGGATGTGGGTGTTGTACAGGTAAGTAGGCAGGATGTGGGTGTTGTACAGGTAACTAGGCAGGATGTGGGTGTGGTACAGGTAAGTAGGCAGGATGTGGGTGTGGTACAGGTTAGTAGACACGACGTGGTATTGTACAGGTAAGAAGGGAGGATTTCTGTCTTGTAAATGCAAGTAGGTAGGATGTGGTCATGTACATATTAGAAGACGGGATGTAAGTGTTGTAAAGGTAGACTTTAAGAAGGTGATTTGAAGCAGTAAGTGTCAAGGACATTAAGAATATATAAACTCAGCTTTAAAAAACGTCTTCGCCTTGAGATTATGCCATATTTACATATGTTACCTACCCATATAAAATGACATAAAATGACATAACCAATTCATATCTGAGACTTGTCACTCCTACCTGGATCAACACACAGTACCAAAGTAGCAAGGTAGTGGAATACAACCTGACTCATGCTCCCCCTGGTGATTATATCCCCTCACTACCAATGCGGCAGTATAGGCAACATACAAATATGCAATGACTATGAACATCTAATAATGGTTGTAGTTTCCACATGGAAGATCTATTTTATACCAGGGTTTTACTACCTATTTATCGCTGCAAAAATGTGGCTTTGACCACGGTTGGGTTTGCACTCTGCCCATGGTCAAAGCCCCATTTTTCTTGCATCCATATTGTATCTAACATATATGAGAGAGATTATATATAATGACAACACAACACATGATATATAGTAATGGTGCTTAAGCGTATGGCTGGTTTAACCTGCCCTTTTAATACAAGAAAACACACTAGTTCAACATACAAGCAAGTGCAAAAAAACATACAAGTAAGTTCAGCTAACTGTGTTGGTTAGCGCGCAGCAATCTGAGACGACACCGGAACCCCCTAGGGTGAGACTAGAACACTTATCATAAATACAGCTCAATGCTGCCCCCTGCCAGCAGCAGTGACTACACAGGGTCGGTCACTACTGAACCAATTTACCCATGTTGATTCCTGATTAACATAGACAGAAAAGTGGCAACATAAGGCTGTGTCTCACGACCTTGGGACAATGTTTTTGTCTCTGACCGGGTGCCGTCTCTGACCAGGTGCCGTCTCTGACCGGGTGCCGTCTCTGACCGGCTTGACTTGATAAGGTCAAAATACTAACAGCAGGAGGCTAATTATAATTATAACTATGATTATGTAATAACCGCCATAACGTTTTTCCAAATCCTTATATATATGAGTATAATTCTTTTTAAAACACCTTTTTCTGACACCTGGTCAGAGACGGCAGCCGGTCAGAGACGGCAGCCGGTCAGAGACGGCACCCGATTAGAGACAAAAACATTGTCCCAAGGTCGTGAGACACAGCCATAATATCCAGATGTGATTTACTGTATTCAACGCCATAACCACCCTCCCCCTAATGAGCGCCCCCTCCCCTTTTTTGGGGTATTTTAAGACTAGAACAAATGCTCAAATTTCCCAATTTGGAGACAATTAAACTCTTAAAACAACATAAAAATTATTTTATAAGCGCCCCGGGCGCTTATTGCGTCAAATCCCTTAGTCATTGTATCATAGATGATTGGTTAATCAATATGACTACATATCTTATATAAACCTCATCTCCCCATGGCTCAGTCTCATGAGTTTGTAACAGTTGAAACGTCTTTGACCGGGTGTCGTCTTTGACCGGTGTCATCTTTGACCGGGTGTCGTCTTTGACCAGGCAGCATTAAAATGGCAGAAATAAGGCCTATGTAATAGGAAAAGCGGGGAAATAGTGTATCCATATGTTGATACACGTTTTTAGAAAACATAAGTGAATTTTGTTATATTCATATACTGACCATACTATGCATAATAGAACATTATATTATTATTTTCCTCTGCCCGGTCAAAGACGTTACTTTATATATAACTTTGAGTGTAAATTGCTGTACTGTGCAAAGCAATCTTAGTAAATGAATATGTAAGATTTTACTTATGTTTCCAATAAACGTCTTATTGCAGTATTTCACCGATTTCCTTACAGTTTAGTCCTCATTTATCCCATCTTATCACTCCCCGGTCAAAGACTACACCCGGTCAAAGACGACACCCGGTCAAAGACGACACCTGGTCAAAGACGTTTGAATTGTTACACACTCATGAGACTGAGCCCCCTATCTAGAAAGAGGCCTACTTATAATGTGCCTCTACATGGGTTAAAATCGACACGGGCAACACTGCAATGCGGCCGTTTTAGACCCTTTTAAAAATCGACCCACAGGAATTTTTCTCTAATTTTTCTCTAAGTTCTTATATACCATGTTACCCTGAGGTGACCTTTCTCTGCTCTGGTCTGTCCACTGTAAGGCCAGGTAAGCAGGGGCCTAAAAGTCTGGTTAATCTTTTGGGTTATATTATTATAGTTTTGGTTAGATCGCTTATATCACTGTGTTGTATTGCTCACCCATCGAAATACAGTGTATTTCAGCATACTGGTTATTTCGTGCACCTGTTTTCACACCGAAAGGTGTAAAAAACAGGGTGCACATGCATGGTGAGGGGTAACATCTCCAAGATGATACATGTTATAGACAACATACCAGGCTACCCTGTAAGACTACCCTATTTATTTCAACGTTATTTTTTATATCATTTTATATTTCATAAAAAGTGTGCGATATAACAGCATGCATGCACAGATTTAGCTCTATGGGATTTACTATAGAAATTGCTGTGTCAGCAAGACTTGAAAATGTCGATTATTGACTACTTTTGTTCATCTCTGGTTCCCGACATACGTGTAGAGCCCAAAGAAATGAAATATATTAAAATTATACAAAATATAAGGTACCGAAAATTGAGGGAAAATGATTTAGGTCAAACATCTACCCATGCAAGTAATATGATGCTAGTATTCATTATGATGATAATGACAATCATGCATATAACAATGGTTTCTGAGTGCATATGCTCGCTTTTCTGGTTAGCATTATAATGATGTGTTATTATTTGTTTGCATGTGACATTCTTGTTTTGTGTACCTGTGCTTGGTACTGTTTTTGGTTTAATATTCTGACGTTTTACATACGCATGGTGATGTTTTTTGTGTAGGTAAGGTGTTCGTTTAAGTGTGTGTATGGTGATGTTTTATGTGTGTGTATGGTAATGTTTTATGTGTGTGTATGGTGATGTTTTATGTGTGTGTATGGTAATGTTTTATGTGTGTGTATGGTGATGTTTTATGTGTGTGTATGGTGATGTTTTATGTGTGTGTATGGTAATGTTTTATGTGTGTGTATGGTGATGTTTTATGTGTGTGTATGGTGATGTTTTATGTGTGCGTATGGTGATGTTTTATGTGTGCGTATGGTGATGTTTTATGTGTGTATATGGTGATGTTTTAAGTGTGTGTATGGTAATGTTTTATGTGTGTATATGGTGATGTTTTATGTGTGTATATGGTGATGTTTTAAGTGTGTGTATGGTAATGTTTTATGTTTGTATATGGTGATGTTTTAAGTGTGTGTATGGTGATGTTTTATGTGTGTGTATGGTAATGTTTTATGTGTGTGTATGGTGATGTTTTACGTGTGTGTATGGTGATGTTTTATGTGTGCGTATGGTGATGTTTTATGTGTGCGTATGGTGATGTTTTATGTGTGTATATGGTGATGTTTTAAGTGTGTGTATGGTAATGTTTTATGTGTGTATATGGTGATGTTTTAAGTGTGTGTATGGTAATGTTTTATGTTTGTATATGGTGATGTTTTAAGTGTGTGTATGGTAATGTTTTATGTGTGTATATGGTGATGTTTTATGTGTGCGTATGGTGATGTTTTATGTGTGCGTATGGTGATGTTTTATGTGTGCGTATGGTGATGTTTTATGTGTGTGTATGGTGATGTTTTATGTGTGTGTATGGTGATGTTTTATGTGTGTGTATGGTGATGTTTTATGTGTGTGTATGGTGATGTTTAAAGGGATGTACCTCTGTTTACTGGGTCAACAACACACAGTAACCAGGTAAGCAACCCTAAGGCCACACCTTTTTTTTAAGAATTTTTTTTGTCAATGGATTTTGTCGGTGAAAAAGTGGAGCGAGCGACAATTTTTTATTTTTTTTACCCACCCTTTGACAAAAGTTCTTTGTGGATCACTAACAGAAAAAGTTATTGGTTAATCTGGGGGAATTACAAGGAGAAAAATTTGAAAAAAAAAAGAAATTCTCAATTTTGAAAAAAATGAAGCGAGCGAAATCCATTGACAATTTTATTGTCAAAAAAATATAAAAATTTCCATTTCCGAAAATAATGTGCGCGAAATCCATTGACCAACTTTTTTTTGGGTCTGGCCTTAGTGGTAGTGGGATACAACGCATACTCCCCCTGGTGATATACCCCTATACTACCAATGCTGCAGTATAGGCCACATACAAAACATGCAATAATTATGAATATCTAATAATAGTTGTAGTTTCCTCATTGTAGATTTATTATAAACCAGGGTTCTAATACCTACTAATAGAATGAGAAAGTGAGAAAATAATCAAGGTGCTATTGGATGAGGTCGCTCAAGAAACCATGTTTCTCATATCTAATCACTTGAATAAAATGAAAAGAATTTTCTTTTTTTCATGAAAAGATATTTAATTAAGTAATTAAGGGTTTATTGAAATGCGAAACATGCCAATACTTGTCAATTCCTAACATACATTTGATTAAAAATGTTTTTCATATTGATTCATGAGTACCCCTACTTCCTAGTAGTTACAAATCGATGGTAAAACATTCAACTCAGTTGAACAGGCTCCGTCCAGACGCAAAGCCATTTATTGTTGGTGGCCAAGACATGACTGCCTGAATCATAGACTGCTACCAAGCAGTGCCCGTATAATGATTGTTGATGTTATTGCGCAGGTCAGGATATATTGAAAATGTTCATCTCTTCAGGAAACTTGGAATCATGAACCTCTAGGTTGGGGTCGACAGTGTGTTGCCTCCGCTAGTGCACACAGAGATCTGAGCAGGTAAGCCTTTTTGGTTGCCCACTGACATGCTTTAGTTGACATGTGACCACCTTTTATGCAATGGTGTTCACTGATTGGCTGCAGCTGTGGGAGTTGGTCAACATCACAGATCCTTATCCCAATGGGTTACTCAAAACTGTCCAGTTCTAATAAAACTCAGTCTAAAACCTTAGTTGTTTTAAACATGGGATATCTATTTCTTAATAAATAGAGAATAAATAATTGAGCTTTGATTTCTAATTTAAAATATTAGGGGCCATAGTAAATCAGCACTAAAAAGTGTGGTTGGTGAGATCTGGTGTTTCATCTTATTCAAAGATTCAGTAAGACATTCAGGAGTGTGTATTGAGACTCAGCTGTGATCAAAATTACTATGATCCATGAACCTTATAAGTTGAAAAAGTAGATCTGACACGACAAAGTAAATATCCAAAAGCTTTATTTCAAAATCTGTTTCCTTGTATAAATGATAACAAAAGTCACATGTAACTACGATTATGTCTATTACACTGGGTGTTGAACGGTCTGGCATTGGTTAAAGTTTCCGTATTAAAAACAAAATTTAACACATCAGATATTTTATTACATGTAATGTATACATGAAGCATGAAGCATTGTTTTTAGACATTATTTTGCCAAGCTTTGCTGGGTACTGTACATATGAGCATCAAGGGTTACCTTAAAAGTCTAGTGTAGAAGGAGCTGTCAGTACCTGAGTCAGATCAGGGGTGTGGCTTATAGCATTGGCCCAAGGGGAGGTGTGGCTTACATATGAGCATTTATAAGTATACTACTGTATTGCAGGGGTGCAGTTAGTATACAAGTTAGGCTTATATGTGACAGTTTATGGTAATAGTTCTTTTTAAATTTCTTGCTAGCACTAAACCTCCACCATGCTTAAGCGCCTAAGCCTGGTATAAATCTAGGGATAATCAAAATGCCAAAGCTATGAGCACTGGGGTAATATATTCAAGATGGTAAAATAGTCCTGCCTGAACCAACCTGCTGCAATAGGGTTAAGTAAATCTTCAATCTTCAATGCAGTATCTTATTCTGTCTTCATGATGCACTCAAATATGGCAACTAAAGGGCCGGCTTTTTGCATTAATATAACACTGACGAGTTAAGCGCCAGTATAATGCAGCATGGTGACAAATGTGCCTAGGGCATCAAGTTACCCTTAGAGAGTTTACAGGTCCCAGATTAAGTGCAGCTTAGGTTAGATCCATAGCACAATTTCTCATTAGGTATTGTTTCATACAGGTACATACATTAACTTTAACCTAATTTCTACTCTGGTAGATACCCAAATGCAGATATTCATTCAAGTATGGATCCAGTCTTTTGACACTTAGTTTTTTCCAGCTTAAAATCTTAGCCGGTAAGGGGCGCCCCCTAGGTGGTGTTGCAGTTGCTATGCTACAGCGCTGTGCATTGGTTACCGCTTTTTCTGCCAGAGAGGTTGGACGGCTCATTGCTCATATATATATATATATATATATATATATATATATATATATATATGTTAATAAAGAGGCAGGTTTAGTCCAGCCCAAGCGCATATAATGTCTTGTGTCTTCTCACCAAGAACTACCGGTAGTCAATAAGTTTTTGATATAAAACAATTTTGGACATCTTTCAAAGTCTTTCAAAGTATCACAGCGTCAATTAATTTCGAAATCAGAGGCTGCCATGATAGCCAAATACAATAGCTTGCCATGTACATTATTATGTCATTAAATTCGGGTTTATACAGTAAGGTTGCATCCCGTTTTTAATGGGTCAATATAGAGTTCAGAATCGTCCCCTTATAATGTAGGCCATGAGGAGTAACATTACAATAAGGGTGATGCTGAGTGACGTCATCATGGTGGCATTTTACTCCAGGAGTTTATAGAGCGCCAGGAGGAGTGACATCATGAGGACGGTGATGCTGAGTGACGTCATCGTGGCCGTGTTACAGTTGTCAGTGTTACAGCAGGAGATGGTGACACGTGAATTGCCATGCTTTACATCACTCTCATGACAGGTATCATCAGTACATGAACGGATTACTACCTCCTGGCCTCCACTAGAAGTATAAGATTTCTGGAATAGAGGAATACATTTTGCAGTTTAATGGTATAAGGTGCGAGTATCTATGGAAGAAAATTTGATTTTTTTCGAAAAAAAAAGATTAAATTTTTTTTTTTTTCCGACCCCATTTTTAGAGATTTGCCAAAAACCTGCGAGCCACCCCTCCTATCTATATTTTTCACCCAATGTGATAGAACTTTTGTTATTCATTTTCCCTACATATTTTTCTAGCATTGGAGAAAAGAAAATATGCAGTGGGACACATACTTGTGATTTTATCCACCTCAGAAAACAATTAAATCAGAATTATTTGATTTAATTCAATTCACACGATTATTAGATATATATTTGGCTATACATTGATCAAAATTAGCTTTGTGCATCATATGTATTTCAATAGGAAAATTGAAAGCCAAAATTGAAAATCCATATCTAGTTGAGAAATAATCAGACTTTCCCATTATTTTTATGTGATGCTCCTGGAAGAGGATATCTACTAACCCACTGATTTGTCAAAACTATTCAAGTATGATAAATATTAGCCATAAAAGGCCTCCCATATGCCTATCATTTCAACAGTTGATTTTTGAAGCCTAGACTAGAAACATACCAGGCGCCACCTAGGGAGTGCTGAGGTTGCTACATATATAACCCCTCTTGGATGGGGGGGGGGGGGGAGGCAAACAAATGTTTTAGGGAAGAGATCAGCTTATTTAACATGCGTAACAAGGGATGGTGTGAAAATGTGTTAAAATTCCCCCATGTAATAAATCCTTCCCCTACTTACACTGAAAATCCATAGATTGAAAGGGTTAGTCAGTACAGACTATCCTAGGTTGGTCATGTGACTGTTAGTCATAATGGCAAAGTTATATTAAAAAATGACCGAGCGGTCAGTCAGTAGTGGCTAACCTAGGTTCATCATTGGTGTGTTTTATTTGTATAGGCCTACCACTAGTTGGGGCCACCTGTCATGACCACTCAGTGGCTCCCCCTGGAAATAAAAAGACCAAGGTGGGTTGGTCAGTACTGACCAACCTGACAATAATAACTAACCTAGGTTGGTTGTATAGGGAGCCAAAAAATGACTAACTAGGTTAGGCACTAGTGACTGAGAGGTTGGGCGTATAGGGAGCCTAGGAATATCAGTGTAGGTCCATTCAAGAGTAAACTTGAGTTTTATTGCCTCATGCTCATTTGTGCTTTTGATGCATGAATACAGCCCTGAAGAGTAGGTTTCTGCATGATCCTACAGGATGCTGATACGTGATATATGATCATAATGATGCTGGTGGGTTGCATGCTGGTGCATCATGAAGACAAATGAAAATGAGCCTTCAGGCATCATGACTTAAAGTTACGAAAGGGCATTTTTTGAAAGATTTGAAACATTTGTTAGGGAGTGTTCATTTATCAATTACAGGATCGGGGGGGGGGGGGAACATTTTGTACACCCCCCCCCCCTTCGAGAGAGAGCGTAGAATGTGTCACACACACCCCCCTTGCCAAAGGTGCCAATTTCTTTTCCGCTCTCCCCCCTTTGAACTATAGTAACACGCTGGCTTTTTGGCTTAAAAGGGAGTGACATTTTTACGCCCCTCCCTCAAGAGGGGTCGAAAATTGTTACGCCTCCCCCGAAACCCACACCCCCCCTGTAACTAATAAATGAATACTACCTTATTTTCTACCAGGTTTCTTTTCACAGTAGGAGTGGTGTACTTACCAAGCAGTGGGTGTCGTAGGGGCTGACACATGCGGTCGGGTCAGTCGGTGTGCTGCAGGACAGACAGGTGTAGCATGTCAGGGCCTCTAACTCTCCTGTGGAAGGGAAAGCAATGAGGTACAATAAATGTGACCTGTTTAAACGAAATGGGTCGGAGGTCACACTATAAGGAGCCGAGATATAGGCTGTTAAAGTAGCAAAGGGTGGACTTCTTTTTTTTGAAAAATAAGTTTTTGAAATTATATATGAATAGTTATCTTCTGAATACTAAGTTACAAACCAGATTTCAACTCCCTTTATTCCCAAAATGATGGCCATAGGACTTATAATAGTTTTTTCATGATATAGATAATATCTAATTTAGATGTTAATTATCTTATTTTAATTAATTCTCATTTAACTGATTTAACAAAAAAGTATCAAAAATATTGCCAAAGGGTCAAAAACTGCCCAATGTACTACATGTCACATACCAAATGAAAGCTCTTGATGAGCTGTAAATGAATATGGCAATATCATAACATTTCTAATGTGCGACTTCCGACCAATTTCGTTGAAACGGGTCACAAATTGTGGCATATAAGCCGTAAATCTTACAAGCAAGGCGGAGGTTATGGAAATTGCTATTTTAGTTCTGTGTCAATTTTGACTTACTGATAATTTAGTTGTAGTTTCCCTTTACAGATTGTTCTATAAGTCTAACTCCAAACATGCTTGGTATCAAAATTAATGCTGAGTCATGCAAGTCAGACCCAGCATTAGTTTAACCATGGTTCCTTAACTTATTCCCATTTATAGACCGCATAGTGCCCTTTATCATCATGGTGTATGAATGTGAATGTAAATAACCTCCCTTACAGCGACAATAGCCATTTGCTGTCCTTTGTCATAGTAGCATTTTTTTTAATAACTATTATTTATTTAGGAGATGTTTGCAATTGGCTCCTGACCGTGCTGCTATTATATATTGGAATGACATGTAACTTGACGTGCAAAGGCATTAGAGCCCTAAGAATATATATATATATATAAATATATATATATATATATATATATATATATATATATATATATATATATACATATATATATTAGTAGCATTAAAAAACTATTATTTATTTAGGAGGTGTGTGCAATTGATCGTGTTGCTATTGTATATATTTTATTTTTTTTGGACGTGTTTATTTGCATTAATCCATTTTGACAAGGATTTAAATAATGCTTACAAACGAACCAGATTTTGTAAGTTTTTGTCGCATGGACATTTGCGATTGAACGAGTTGAACATGATAAACATTTTGATGAATAATACATTATGAGTTTTTTACAACATCAGATTTACATTTGTGTCTCCTGCTGATGATACTGCAGACACAAGGTATGTGAAGAATAAGGGTCTAGTCAACACAATGATAGCAGCTTGTTCTTAAGAAGTAATTGAACACCTGTGGTGGGGATGAGTCATACAGTCAAACGTATGTAAGCAATTTGGATGTAATTAGCACCAATCGTAGGAGTCAAGTTGTGATAATCTGCAACCTCATCAGATAGACAGATGAATAAATATGCCCAGGCTCGAATTAAACCCGAACTGAATGAATTGAAATGACATGTAAGTTGACGCTGCAGAGTTTATGCCATAAGTTTAGTTATTTATGCTAGCTAGCACATTTTCCTGCGCAACCAATATTCACACGGGTCAAGAGGGCATTTTTCTGTTTATATTTCAGTAGGTGTCTACTGCAAACCAAGTGGCAAAAAGCTAAGGCCACTCAATATTAAAATTCATTAAAAATCTAAAAATAAAAAAATGAAAGAATTCTCTGAATTACGATTTTCGTGATGCGCATGGGGATGAGAGACAACTTTTTTTTACGAGTGGTCTAATAGGACTGTTCATAAAGAGACATAGATAATAAACATAAATAGATAATGACAATATAGAGTAAAGGAGAATGACAGGTTAATCTAGTGCTTCAATATATCATGCCTCTTTGATCTAAGACGCATTCATGCATTCTTGTTTGATAGGTTTATTTTAAAATGTCAATAGGGAACATGTAGCAACCTGAAAACTAATAAGGTGAAAATCAAATATCCAAAAGGTCCATAATTGTTTAAGAGCCATGTGAGATAAGACAATACACTAAGCTTAGGTACTAAGGAAAGGGCACGATATATTAAAACACTACGTGGCCCATAAAGGGTTACCGTATTCGACGTAATAAGCGCACACCCCCTGTTTTGGGACGATTTTTATACTACACTGTAAAAAAAATGTCGTCAAAATGACGTTGAATCACCGGCAACTTTTGGGACATGACTTTCACCGTTTTTTTAACGGTGACCGTCACCGTTAATTTTTACGCAGAATCACTGTTCATTTTACACAGAATCACTGTTCATTTTACGTTGAATCACCGTTCATTTTACGTTAAATCAGCATTAATAGATTCACAGTATTCAAATATACAGAGAATATTCGATAAGCCTCACAGGCGGTCTGATTATGGTGACTTTAGTTACTGTAGCATACATCTAAAAACTTACGGATAAGGCATATTTTGACTTTGTCCTTATCCTATACGCACCACTGACTATCTGACTTGCATACTAGCCCTGACCTATACAAGAGGTTTTACTCTATAGGATTGATACAAGGCAGAGTTTCCAGAGGTGAGGATATATGCATAGTATATTACCACAAAATAGGTGTATAGATCCAGACAGCTACTTTCTTCTGGATATTATCAAGTGATCATGGTATTTTGTCAAACCTATCACAAGATTGAATTGTAAAATTGTCAAACATATAGATTAATTGAAAATTACCATTATTTCAACATGTATACTCCACTTCAAGGGCTCACACTCTCCAGAAAAATCTTCTTACAAACCAGGCCACCTATCTATGGCAAGATCTACTATATGTGGCTCCCTCTGGGATTTGACATTAGAAGATGAATTTACGTTGAATCATTGTAATCCAAACCAGGTTAGCATTTAACAAGGATCCACTGTGAAATGGCTGATATTTACGGTGCTTCATTGTATTCCAAATAACGGTGAATCAGCGTTAAATCTTACAGAGTGAATCCGTCAAAAGTACATCTATTTTTTACAGTGTAGAAATATTCAAAAATATCTCAATCTTTTTACCCCGATTAACATCTTAACTATTAAAGCGTCCATAATCATTTTTTAAGCGCACTGTAGGCTTATTACGTCGAATACGGTAATTGGTTATTTCCACTCACCTGGCAGGAGGAGGCCCAGGAACGCAGCAAGAATGACGACCTTCATGTTACAGGTGGGTAGGGTCGTGTGTCTGCGGGCAGGGGATGTAGCGCTCAGCTAGTGACTGAACTGTAAGTATAATGAAATACGAATATAATGTAAGGCAGTCAGTAGTACTTTTTGGTGCAGTTCTTCACTCTCTGAGGCCTCTTGTCTGATCTCTATCATGGTATCTGGCACCAGGGTAGCCATACATCTTGTCCTCACCATTGAGAGGAGTGGCTTCCCTTCAAAAAGAAACAGTCTTTTCGGGTGGTGGGGTTTAAAATGTTGACCTGGCAAAATGTTAATGTGATGAACTATATTATAGAACTTCTAATGTGTTTGCGATTTGATTTGTTAGTTGCTACTGAAAGAGTGAAAAATAATGCTGTAGTATAGTGTTATTTACGTCCACACTGTAATGGAACCATGCTATATAAGGGTGAGACCAAAGAAAAAAGGTGTGTTTCAGGTTACCCAACCCTACCTAGCAAAACAGGGCCGACCCTAGACATTTTTATTCAATTTTGAAAAAAAAAATTTCAAGTAATTTTTTGGCTATTTCAGAGTCAATTTGATAGTCCTTAAGTTGACACTGTTGATGGCAATTGGGCGCTGAAATTTGCAAGTCAATTTTTGGCTACTTTTCAGGCCAAATAAAATAAAATCCGACCTTACCTAACTAGATTTTCAGATGTAACCTGAAACACTTTTTTTTTTGGCCTGACCACCCTCTGTGACCATATTTTCATATTATGTCCAGTAATATTGACTATACTTGATGAATAGTAGGCCTATGTAGACTTTTGAAACTGTCAATATATTTCCTATGAAACATGTATAACATGATTGGAAGTTATTCTATTTATTTCATGTGGAGAAATGAAGTTATAATTACTCTGCTAAAGTACTAGAATGACCATTCTCCACACCCCTGTGGAGAAACTGATGATCATTCTCCATGGGGTGTTTCTCCATGATGACACCACTAAAATAGCTATAAAACCAATCTTTAAATGTTGTTTTAAAGTATGATAATAACATGAAATGAACACAGAGATCCACTTTAATCGGTCTGAATTCCTAGTTTCTCCAATTGTGGTACCTTGAATCATATCACACTCAGCTCTGCCATGTGTGATATGATCCAAGGTACCACTCTTGGAGACACCTGTCATTCAGACAGATCATCGTGGACCTCTTTCTATACATTGGTATAATGGGGGTATAGATGGGGGTTCCCCATGTTGCATGTTGATTTGAAGAATTGGCCATGTCACCTGTCACCTAAATCCCATATTGCCTTATGAAACTGTCCTGTTCCATGTCGATTTTAAGAAATGGCCATGTTGCTCTGTCGAATTTAGCCATCCTGTTACTTATATTAATAAGGGGGCAGACTCCTATATTAAAGCTGGGCCATCAGGAATTAAGTTCAGCATTTTCCATACATAGACTAAAATACCAGTTCCACCAGAGGGCAGCAGTGTTTGGACAGGGGACCATGAGCATTATCCAGCTACAACATATTCACCCTATCTTGTGCCTGTAATAGCTGAGCTCCCAGCCCTTAAGAGCCCTCTTGTGAATATAAACTGAACTATATCCAAAAGTGATTTTGGCCTCACTTCAACCATGACGGTCAAGCTTGAAACATGGTGATATGGCCTTTTCTTTAAGTCGACATGTGACATGAGGCCTAGTGATAGGCCTATATGACATGAGACTTAAAAAGATAGAGACAGGGGACATGGACACTTCTTAAAATCAAGACGGGACATGAGCATTATTAAAAGCAACATAGACATGCAACATGCCCATTTCTTAAAAACAAGGGGTAGCTCAATATATTTTTATTGCCCTTTTGTGCTTTTTTATTTAACAAGTGCTCGTGCATCTTTTCTGAATGTCTATACGTGTACATGGATATACTATTGTATTTTTTTATACTCCCTAGATGGATGATTCGTGCTGATGTAACAGTCCACTGCTCAAGTAGCACATATTCAATTCTCAAACCACCTCCCCCTGCCGACTCCCACAGGGCACTCAGCCGTGCAGCAGTGAATAGAACCTAGTCATAGGAAACATATTTCTCATGTTATATGTATCACTATGACCAGAAGCTGTGCCATTGATTTTACGCCCCCTTTGAAATAATCCACGCTCATATTTCACGACCCTGTGACGTCATCAATGACGATTTGTTTAAGTCAAATGGTATAAAAAGAAGCAACTTCAGGCTACCCCTACCATAATCTTGGTCATTTGAATCAGAAAACATTAAAAAGTAAATAAAAAGGCACACATGTTTAAATCGTTTGTGCCACAAGGTCCACGGGCAGCTTGTGCAATAATCAGACATTACTTATAGACCTAAACTTGTGAACCTTTGTCTTTTTATATATCCATTTATGAGATGACACAAAGATGAGTGTGCTGTGACATGTGTGGAACAATTTTATTATATTGTGTGTGTAGCAATGTCGATGATACAATTGTTTATTAACACACAAGTCCACCGTGTGGGAATAAGACATATAATAATAATTTTTTTTTTTTAAAGAAAAAAAAATGAAAAAAAAAAGCGGCTGGCAGCAGTGAATAAGGGTGCTGTAGCGTGTGCACAGGGGTTTTGTTGAGCCCAGAGCTGAGTGATAGTTCCATACACCTCCATGAGGTGGCTCCCCAGTGCTTTCCCGCCTCAAGTTTGGTGTGAAACAGTCTCCTCCTTGCTATACTCGTATAACATCACCAGTGAAGTTATACTTCCCATAAATTATACTTATACCAGGTTGAACCAATTAGTGTTGAGACTTACTGTCTTTTTCCCAAGAAGCTGGACAAGCTCTCTCTTTGTGCCATTAAGATAAAGGACAGCATATTTTTTATAAATTTCTCAAAAAAAAAAGGAAAGAAAGGCCGTAGGGTGAGTGAAATGTTGCCACAGGGTCAACAGACCACCACTCATGATGTCAGATGGCTGTGAAATATAATTGTGGGCTACTTAACAGCTAAATAGGGCGTTACTTAGTTTAACCAATGCTGTTGCTCAACCCCCCCCCCCCCAACAACCATAAAAGCAAAAATATAATTGCTTAGCATTCTTCACACAGTAGTAAAAGCTATTTAAAACTTCACTGTGAGGGTTAGGACGAACGTATTTTAAACTAGCAGTATATACTTTTTCGACACCAGGGGAAACTACTGTAGCCACTACCCCGCTGCCCCTCCCCCTTTTACCAAAAGAGCTTGGGTTTTACTACAGTCTAAAGGGGGGGGGGACATTTTTCTGGTGCCTTTGGCGAAGGGGGGGGGGAGCAAAGTATTCAACACATGCTTGAGGGAACAGGCATAGAAAATGTCTGTGCTGCCACACAAGATTTCACCCCCCCCCCACCCCTGTAAGGGAGTGCTCATTTTTTAATAAGGGGGGGGGGGTGGTGGATTTGGGGGGGGGTAAAAAATGTGGACCCCTTGACCGGGGGGGGTAAAAAATTTAGACCCCTCTTGGGGGGGGGGTGAAAAAAATTCAACCTGTTTTGAGGGAAAAAGCCCGCGTGTTACTATGCTACAAAGGGGTGCGAACGCGCGCGATTTTCGGCTTGCCGGGGGGGGGGGTAAAAAATTTCGACCCCTCTAGCGGGGGGGGGTAAAAAAATTTCGCACGCTCCGCGCGAAATCTCACCGCCCCCCCCCCCTGTTGTTAAAAAATGAGCACTCCCTAATTGATAAATAAACACTCCCTAAAGTTGTCCTTACACAAAGGTCAATCAGGAGGAAGGCGTGAGAAAACAATGACTTGTGCTGGTTTTGCTGAAGTTAGGGGGGGACGGAATTGCCTCGCACCCTGGTGTTAAGCCACAAGCACTGAAGCTCCCTCAGAGCTCCATCTGCAAGTTTATACAACACATATCATTCTATTTATTACCTTTTTTAGATTCAGTGGAACTACCCTTAAAAAGTTTCAGTAACTGTCTAATCTTTGGCTTCATGGACAGCCAATGTCAGGTGAACTAGCCTAGATCTCTTTATTCTCAAACACTGCATGCCTCTAATATACAGCAGGCCCAAAGGGGAAAGTCTTTTTGATATGGATGTATCATTGGTTAATTGTCACATGTGGTAGTATTAGAGTATTATGGTATTTTCTCAGACATGCTGGGTTGGAGAGATAGCAGCTCAATGTTGTAGTTCCCCTGTTCCCCGAGAGATAGAGCCCTTGCAGTTGGAACCCCCCCCCATGCTGAAGTCATTCTAACACTAAGTTTAATTGTACATAAGGTAATAGGCCCTACAGAGGTGAGAAGACAACGACTTGCGGTTGACTGGACTGGTGTCAGACTTGTCCTAACACTGTGGTTAATTCTCCATGGGCTGAATTATTTATTGCTAGCATGGGGGGCTTGGTGGATATGAGGGGGGGGGGACCTAGCATGATTCCATAGGCACATGTATGCGACTTTTGTAGGGGGGGATTTCTCAAAAGGAAAGGTTTAGTCAAGATTACTTTCGGCTAATTGGTGGGTCAGGTCAGGTCGGCAAAAATAATTCTTATTCAGGGAAAATCCACTAATCACCCTCCCCCCTCCCCCCATCTAGTTATAAATGACTCTGCCCCAAGGATATAAGTAAAATCGCTCTGGGGTGGTAAAGGCCGGGGTAAAAGTAAGGATATTCGTGGGTGGGAGGTGAATAACACAACCTGTGGGCGGGTCCTGGTGTCTGTCAATCATAGCATAGGGCACAAGATGGATGCTTTCTGGTGGTCACAGACCCTCTTTGATAATAGGTTTTTGACCTTTTGCAAAAGTAAGAATTTATAATCATTTTTATTCGACCTGCACTGATATTCCTAGTCTCCCTAGTCACTAGTACCTAACCTAGTTAGTCAATTTTTGGCTCCCTAGATACGACCAACCTAGGTAAGTTATTATTGTCAGGTTGGTCAGTACTGACCCACCCACCTTAGTATTTTAATTTCCAGGGGGAGCTACTGAGTGGGGATCATAGTTTCTTGCACGTGGCACCAACTAGTGGTATACAAATAAAACACACCAATGATGAACCTAGGTTAGCCACTACTGACTGACCCCCTCAGTCATTTTTTAATATAACTTTGCCATTGTGACTAACACACAAATGAGGAACCTAGGATAGTCCATACTGACTTACCCTTTCAACCTATGGATTTTCAGTGTGGGGATCACAGTGAAGCCTCATGTATGCCCTAATCAACTGGGCTGGTACATTTCATGTGCAATGTATAGTCTGATGGGAAATGCAGTTTAGAACATGTAATTTGTTAAATAAACTAGTCTTGCAAGGGCTCATTTAATTAAAAAGAATAAACAATTAACAACAGGGATAAAACGTGTATGCCATAATTGTGACCATGGTCCTATGGGCACTTTTACTGAGTGCAAAGTCGGGTAGTACAGGACCAAATCCTATAGTCTTGAATTTATTATTGTGAACCAAATTTAAAAGGTTTTCATGGATGACTTCCCAAAAATTCAAAACAGCCACTATTTGTACCAGGCCACACAGGTATCCCTCTTGAATTCGAAAATATATCTCAATTAGATACTGACTGATAGACCCAGTTTTGACTCCGATTTTGCCACTTTGGATTGGTGATTTATTTCAAAATCCAAGATGGCTGCCACATAGCTTTTGAGAATAGCTGGATTGGATTTTTTGGCCTTGGCGATTTTTCTAGATATTTCACTGCGTGGCGAGTCTGGTGGATCCCCCCTTTTTAAATTCCTGGTCCCACCCCTGACAGTATATGATTTCACAAATCCAACATGTACATTCTAAATAAAACTTAGAATGGTAGTTGTATACTTACTTCCCTGGAGTTTGGTGGTGTGACTTGTTCTGAGCGGGCAGCGACAACATCTGACGTATGGGGAGAGGTATCACGCAGTAAAAGATCCCTACTGTTGCCCTTGACTGGTTACCTAGGTCACAAACTGCAAGGTGTCACATCCACCTGGCAGCCCCCCCCCCCCCCCACACACACACAGACACAAGGCACAGAATACAGACATGCGGTTGTACTTATACAAGGATAGTTGAACCGTTGAACCGAGATTGAATTCAAATTAAAGCCAAGATGTATGGCCACTTGTTCAGTATAAGTATTGTACCTACTTGCACCAAAGGACCAGTCATTTATCATTAGGCAGGTGGGGGGTGGCTTAGTGGATTTTCCAAACATGGCAAATTCTATTCCTCCCGCCCAATTAGCTGAAAGTAATGTTAAGCCCATCCCCTACACCACACCTACAAGGGTTTGACAAGGTTAGCTGCTAGTCCCTCCTCCAGTATCCCACACCTCTCTGCTCCTACCATGGGTGTTTATTGGAGTCATAAGCTGTGCTGGACATGGTCGGCAGGGGTTGTTAGTATTAATCACCTTGAATTTGGACCTCTTTTGGCGGGATAAAAATCCATCAAAACACCCCCCTTATGGCGGGATAACCCCCTAAAATGTGAGGACACCAGGCCCCTTTTCTTGTGACACCACTCTGGATTTTTCAAAATCGGACCCCTTTTGGCAGACTACCCTAAATTTGCCAGAAATTGGCCCCTTTTGGTGAGATACCCTCTTAAAATTGCCAAAATGGGACCCCTTTTGGCGGGATACCCTACTAAATTTACCAAAATTGGACCCCTATTGGCGGGATGCCACCCTAAATTTGGAGCAAATTACCTCAAAATATACCCCTTTTTAGAGGTACTTTTGGACGATTTGGTTTGATATTTCTGGCCCAAAAACATACCCTTTTTTCCCAAAAATGGCTTAAAAAGCACCCCTATTGGCGGGGCCCGCCAATGGGGCCCAAAAAGGACCCCTTTCCCCCTACTTTGTGTACGCACATAGCTACTATAGAACATATAGGGAGTGGCCCCCCTTGGGAGGTGAGGCCAAATTTTAAAAAAGGTTTGTTTCAGGTAACATTGGAAAGTCTAGGGTCGGCTTACAAAAATTGTTTTTTAGTCTTTTTTAAACATGAAAGTACTAGCCAGCCTCTCCGAACACCCTAAAATTGACCTGAAACCAACCTCTTTTTTTTGGCCTGATGGGAGTTGTACAAGCACCACAACTTCCTCCATCTCGCTTGCTTCACGAGGAGCGCATGAGACCAGTTGGTCTCTTCCACATGTCTTAGGATATCATAAGATAGCTAATTGGTCATTGCCAAAAAAGTAAGAGATGACAAGGAAGTCAGTGATTATGTGGAATAGATAAATAGTATTTATTAACAGCATGCGACTGTCGGCATGCTAATGCTAGGTGGACAATGGGTTTGTGGCCCCATACATGTATACAATCCTGGACATTAATTGGGCACAGTGCCTAAGTGGCGGACTATGGAACTACCTCCATACATGATTATGTACAATAAATGGGTCAAAATTAAAATTAAAAAAGCAGACAAAATACAAAAGTCTTTTTTTTCTGTTAACAAATTAAATTTTCCAAAAGGGTAGCATCTTGGCTCTCTGTAACCACTAGGGAACTCTGTTTCCCCAAAAAATGCAGTTTTTGTTAAGCCTTGAAGACAAGCTACCCTAATCTATGAACAGTGCACTGAAATATCCTCTTTTAAAGAGGTAAATCATAAAATATTGCCTTCTATGAAATGATCATGGAAGTTCATTGCTTTTAACTCTGTGAACCAGTATGTCCACCAGTGATGGAATGCTTCCCCCAACGATGATGATGGTACATCCGAGCACCTCGAGCCAGTTGTAGTTGCCGGGCTGTATAGAGTGCATGATGGTGTACTGGTAGACGATCATTACCACCATCTGCAGGCTGTACAGGGCTGACAATGTAGGACCAGGCACGTAGTGAGCTGACTGAACAACGAGGAAGGTGGTCACTGCTGATAGTACTCCATGTCTAGGTACGTGAACGTCCGCGCTCAGCGGCGGCCGTCGGGCGGTCACCGAAACCTGTGACGCGTTTTTCAGCACTTGCAGGGAAGCCCCTCACTAATTTCCGTTTATACTCGGTAATCTCCGTGATTTCCGAGTCATTTTGGGCTCTATGACGTAGTACACATATTGCCCTTTAGCCTCGTTTTCGAAAAAAGTGTGTACCTTAATTGGCGCGGATTTTAGAGCAGTTCTCCCCACAACGTCCAATTGTACTGCTAACTTTTGCCCCAACGTGAGTATAGAGTCCATTTAAAATATGAAATAGGGTAAATATATACTGTTGTGGTGATGTGTGTGCAATATAAAGTAAATCTATAGAGGCGCACAGGTTTTATAGGCTCCGCCGATTTTGGTGAACTGAAGCACGGTGAGAGTGAATGCCTGACCCACTCACGAGTGGCAGCCAGGCAGGCCTAGATCTGTCAAAGTATGAAGTTGCTCCGATTTCAACAAAATTTACAGTGTACATGTAAAAACACCCGTAGAATCGATCCCTGGTGTCAGATTTGACCAGTTATGAATAGTTTTTGCGGAAACGATGTGTTTATGTGAGCGATAATAGAATTTCATCTCGGACGTCGGAACTTGTTTTCGCAATTATCGATAGAAATAATCATAATTCATTAAAACCGAGGCCAGATTCGGATTCCCTGGAAGATTCTACATAAGAATAACTATGAAAGTTAAGTTCTGTAAAACTTCTTTTTTTTTTTCCGAGACTCGAGACTTTTTTTCCTCGAGACTCGAGACTTCGCCAGGAGCGTCCTTGGATACAAGGGCGCTATGGAGGACCTGGGGAGGTGGTATGTTCTGTTCTAAGGGAGTGTTCATTTATTAGTTACAGGCGGGGAGGTGGGTTTTGGGGGAAGGGGGCTAAAATTTCCGACCCCTCCCGAGGGGGTGGGGGCGTAAAAAATTCTGACCCCTCTTAAGGGGGGGGGGGGCGTAAAAATTTAAGCCCCTTTTTAGACAAAAGGCCGCGCGTTACTATAGTTCAAAGGGGGGGGGGGCGAAAATCGTTCCCGCCTTCGGCGCGGAGGGGCGCGAAACATTCCACGCACTCTCGAGGGGGGGCGTAAAAGAATTTCGCCCTCCGCGCGAAATCTCTCCACCCCCCCTGTAAATAATGAATGAACACTCCCTAATTGGAGTATTTACAAAATTAAAAAAGCTATAGAAAGCCAGAAGCACACAGGGGGCGATTTTAAGGGTGTTTCACACAGGTTGCTAGGCCTAGATCATCAGCCAGGCAGGTGCCGTCCCTGCTGGCACTCAGTCAGTGCTGTAGCAGCTGTTTCTGCCCGACCTTATAGACATAATATTAGCCTAGGTAATATCAAATTATTGTTAGTACCATTAGGCATGTACTGCATGTATTAATAATAACACTAATAGCTAGGCATGCTTCAGTCAAGTAGAAGGTTTAATTTGCTTGTTGTTCGAAGGGGGAGGGGCACATTGCCCTCTGTGACTGTGTACATGAGTATGTTTGTGTTCTTTTATTTACTAATATAAATTTTATTTGACAACCTTCATATCAGTCACGTTTTGATTTGTCAAGAAACAAGAAGATTAAATATATCCTCAGCATTAGAACTGGGGATGGGGGGGGGGCGGGGTGAGAGCCTTTAGAACTTTCTAGTTTATCAATTATTTTAATGAAATGATCTTATCCAAATGTAGATTTTACTTAGTTCACACACTGTTTCATGTACATCAGGTCAGCTCTTGTCTTTCAATCTCGTACATACTAATGCAGGGATGTGATTTCCTACAAGGACACCTCAAAAAGTTCAGCCTTGTGATTTTTCTAGATCAAGTAAAAGAAGTTCTTATATTTATGTATTTATAAGAAGGGGGGGGGGGGGGGGTGTTTCACAAATTTGAGGGAGGTCAAATCGAAACCACATCCGTGTCACCTGCTTTCTGCTTGCATGCCTGTCAACCACCACTACCATTTAAGTTCACTGTAGCCATAGCAGTGCCTCTACATGGGTCCCCGAAAATGTTTAGCATGGGTGGATTCAGGGAGGGTCCCCCCCCCCCCGTCTTGGAAGATTTTCCTAATGATATTGAGATTTCTGGGTCCACCCCTGTTTAGTGGGGTCAGGTATAAGAGTACCCTGATGCGTATAAACCAGATAGAATTTTTTTTAAAGTATAAAAAAATATATTTTCCTATAAAAGAAACTTTTTTTACAGAACCTACTCAAAATGCCCCCAAAGAAGAAAAAGAAATCGCATCTTCCTCAACCTGAGCAGGGTGGCATCGCTCAAAAGCATTTGAGTGATAATTTTGCAACTCTTAGTGACACAGGAGAGGTTAAGAAAGGTCATATCCTCTATCAGTTCTATCAAAATGAACGGTCAATTCCCAACACTTGCAAAGCCATAACAGATGATCTGCACTGGGGTTTATTAATACAACATCAGCTCCGTACCCTTCTTGATAGGACACTGAATAAGTACAGGAAGCTCTCTCGTGATCATGATTTCCAGAGCTTTGCTGACATTTGCCTTGAGAACTTTGATTTCTCCAAAACCTTTGTGGCCTCAATTGAAAAAATAGACCAAGCTCATGAAAGTGCCGATGTTGTTAGTAACATGATACCCACAGTAATTTCAACACCAACAGTTCAGCAGTCCATACCAAGTGAAACAGTCTGTCAGACACCATCTTCTTCAAAGACCAAATTGTCAGCCCCATTGATTCGTTCATCAACTAGAAACAAATATAATACTCCAACAAAGATTAAATTAAAGAAACGGCTGGATTTCATGACCAAAAATAATGTCAAGCTTAAGAAAAAATTTGATTCCAAGGTCGAGGGTCTTAAAGCAAGATTATCAGCGACAAAGGATATACGTGTAGTTAATCAGAATCTGAAGAGAAAAGAAGACAGAATAAAGATCTTGAAAAAGCAGATGAAAGAAACAGAACTCGGGAAGAAACTAGCAGCAGCTGAGGTTGAGTTGAGTAAACTTAAGAGGAAGCAAAAGCATACAGATAAGAAGGTAAAAGCTGCTATAAAGCTGCCATTGGTTGACACAGAAAGTGAAGAAATTATTAAGTTAAAAGCTCAGCTACAGGAAAAAAAACGCTGCGATCACTGACTTGCAAAACCAGAAATTGCTTCTTGAGGAGAGCATTGCGACTCTAGAGGATGGTAAGACTTCTGTACTAAAAAAGCAGGGTAAGAAATACTCTATTAAGACGAGAATGATGGTCTATGATGGTGTTGTCAACAACGTACCCACAAAAAGTGTGCCTGTCGTAATCGAGAAATTTGCTCAAAGAGCAGAAATGACATTGGACTGCGTACCACACCGCAGTACTGTAGAAATGATGGTCAGGGAGCTGGGGGTTGTTTCGGATTTCCTGGTGGGGGAATTCCTCATGGGCAACAGTTCTTTAACGTTGGGATTCGATGCCACCACCCAAGAGGGTGTACACATTAACAGCATCCATATCACCAGTCCAGACACGTGCTATGTTGTGTCTGTCGACGAGCTACCTGGGGGTACCGCAGAGGACTATGAGCAGCACATTAGAGAATCCGTAGACCGTGTTTGTGAGGTTTATTCTGCACTTGCAGATAAAGATTATGTTGAATGTAGGTCCCAGATAATCAACAACATATCAAACACGATGACCGACAGGGCCGCCGTAAACCACGCAACCATTGTGCGGCTAGAGGATGCTTGGGGTAAAACTCTCAACGAACTCAACTGCCATCTACACCCACTCGACACCGTTGCGAGTTCATTACGTTCAGCCCTTAAAGGTATTGAGCCAAACCCGGGGAAAATATATGGGAAAGACTGCGTTGCAGCGAATATTGTGCTGCAACTTAACAAAATGAGGTATGTAGACGGTAAAGGGGACCCAAAGGGCTTTGTATTGTTCCTCGATGAAGAGGAGCTTGCTCGGGGTATTTTGCCAAGATACAGAGGAAACCGGCTCCATATCTTATTCCACATATGCGGTGTACTAATGAAACACTACAATCAATTTCTGCGCTTTCTTCAAGACAATGTTGTGTCATGTGGTGGGCTGAAAGCCTCAATCCTTGCAGACTTTGCCACTGCAGTCGGTAGGGTCGAACTGCAAGTGCTTGGCCTAATAGGCAAACTGTTCTCAGGCCCTTGGATGCGGAGGTTTTACACTTCTGCAGAAAATCAAGTTAACCATCTTGAAGGTTTCAACACCATCAAAAAGGTGGTCTGCGCTGTCAAGAGTTGTACAGTAAGACCAATGTCAACTCTCACTACCAACAGTGACTTCTTTGGGGACAAGATAGATGAAGATGAAACCACACAGATGTTGCAGGTAGCTCCTAGCAATGAAGCGATCTTCAGCAAGATGATGAAGGCATGCCTGACCCGTATTGTAGATGTCCTCGAACGTCAATACAAGCGGTATTATGAGCTAGAGGTCACAGAGGACATGCTTAAGCAGACAGAGTCCGCCCGTGATCATAACATCGATGCCGAAGAAGTTATGGGCATGTTTAGCGCTGCTCAAGAGCACGCACCGAATGCGACCCTATGTTTCTTGTCTTGCAAGATCAGGGCGAAGAAAAACAAAGTAGTTGACTACCTTGACAAGCAGGAACCCGCACAGATGCAGAAGATAATAGATGTAGCCATAACATCAGGGAGGAGACAAAGGCAGAACAAAAGAAAGAGATGTATTGATGTAAGAAAGGAGATGGCAAAGAGACTGGCTCTCAAACAAGAAAAAAAGATGACAGTAGAGCGAAAGAAAATTGAGAAGAAGTTAAAAGCCGGAGCAGTTGACATGGAATTGGAATTCCCAGACCTAGGTGAAGATGACAGGGCAAATGTGCAGGCAATATTGGCCGGTCGGATCATTGGGAAAAGGATGTGCCATGCCTGGTATGACCGTGAAAACAGAACCAAGCAGATTTATAATGGACAGGTCGAGAAGCTGAAGAGGAAGGCTGGTGGCACCTACGTAATAGGTTACTGGGAGCACGACCAGACCTATGAAACAGACGCAATTGACTACGATGTATCAAAGTATGAACTTGCTGCAGACTTGGTCTGTGAAGACCTAACCTTTCTCTGAGGATAATGAATGAGCTCCCCCTCCCCTATAAAGTACTCCCTTTGGTAAGTCGTGAAATACTATGTTTGGTTATGATTAAGAGTTTGTTAATACTTAGTTGTTTCCTTGCTGTTAAAGTTACATTTTTCTTTCAGTTACTGCTTATCCCACATTTTCATTTTTTTCAGATTACCTGTATAAATGACACGATAATTGCATGTTAACCCTTAGTCACATTAACACTAAAGATATACTGGTATGACTGTGGAACACAAATGATGAGAAAAGAGATTGGGTGGGTCTATCAGTTTGGGTATTTTTTGCATTCACATCGCCCGCGACGTTCACATTGCCCGCGACGTTCACATTGCCCGCGACGTTCACATTGCCCGCGACGTTCACATCGCCCGTACGTTCACATACATACCCTGTGAAAATTAGTTTTTTTAATATCAATTTGGTATCTATTTGGGTGTGATGTAGAAGTCTTGGTTGTTTAATATACAGGTATATACAATTCCTACCTCTAGAGGTTCATGGAATCTGAGAAACGATGGAAAATGTGAATTTTACGCCCACGAGCAAAAGATAAATCTCTTATATTTTATTATTATAAAAGCCATAAAAAATAGTTAAATATTGCCATTTAAATACAGATTAAAGCAGGGTTACGAGCTAGTTGCAGGCATTCTCTAGTCCAAAATTCATTAAAAAGGAACCAATATTAAGGAAGATAGGTCAATTTGACTGGTGATAACAGACAAACACGATCACAGGTGGTCCCTATCATTTGTAGGTTATATGGATGACGAAAATTAGCCCAACTTCATGTCAGACAACAGGCCACCATTCGCTTAATATTGATGCTAGAAACATAATTCCAAAAACACTGTGTTTCTCACATTCAGCTCTATCCAAAACCACTCAGAAATCGAACATAAACTGTGTTCCTTTTTTTTAGTCACATACCTACCATGTCCTAACACCAACATAAACTGGGTCACATCAATCTTTAATACAGGATGCTCCATGTAGAACATGAACCCCACCGACCCAATCATGCAGAAACCGACTGCATACATGACTTTGACAATGGGTTGGATTCCTTTAAGGATTATACCATTTATGTCAAACATCAAACCTTGCGCGGTTCCTCCTATTATGCTCATTATGTAACCCAACAACACATCTTCTTTACCGGTTTTAGTAACATGCTGACTCATCCTTGAGGCATGAGAAAAGTTCTTAAAAGTAGAAGAGTTTTTTGCCGATGGATTAAAATTAAATAGCCATGAAGGTTGTGCCACCAGGGTAATACCGACTACACACACCAAAAATGATGTTATTTTACTCTTAGTAATCACAATATTGAAAACAAGTCTGGATTGTAAGAATGCAGTCACAATTGATGTTATAATTATCACACCATAGACTTCTGTCAGTGGTAGGTATACGGTGGCACCATAGTATCCCACATTGAACATTAGAAGTGCAAAACCCAAATATAGTAGCCCTGGGATGTTTTCTCTCTTGAACTTGAAGTCACACCCAACTAACTTCCCGCCGATGATGTAGGCAGCACATTGTATGAGAGAGCGTATAGCAGACAGCTGGAAGTCTGGGACGCCCCCCTGTAGGGCCTGGACACAGGCGGCCGAGGAGGTAGACGATAACATCTTACTGAACGCTGAGAGGTAACCAATCACAAGATGGGATGTGGGCGAAGCCATCGCCTTATCCATAAGTTGAGGTAGAATCTGCAGGCCAGATCTGAAATAAAGGAATTTATTCAAAAATGATACTACATTTGTCAAAGGAAAGCAGTCACAGAAATATGAATAGGCCTAACCTTAATAACAGTGCTTAAAATACCAGCAGATCTTAATTTGACTGTGTGCGAAAAACAAGTGTTGATGCCACTGGTAAATTTAAGAAACCTACCACACCTATTACACACCCTTCCAATTCAGTTCCAATAAGGCCAAAAAAAAAGGTGTGTTTCATGTTACCCAACCCTACAAGGACGACCCTAGAAATTTTTATCCAATTTTGAAAAAAAAAACAACAACAATATTTTAAGGCTATTTCAGAGTCAATTTGATGGTCCACGAGTCAGCGAGTCAGCGCTGAAGTTTGCAAGTCAAATTTTAGGTACTTTTCAGGCCATGGGATCAATCTGCCTTTATAAAAAAATATTGGGGCTATTTCAGAGTCAATTTGATATCTCACGAGTCAACGGCCTTGTCGACAAGTCAGTGCTAAGGTTTGCCAGTCAGTTTTGGGTACTTTTCAGGCCAAAGTAAAAAAGAAAACAAATTTTTAAAAAAGAATCCGACCAGCCCTACCTAGATTTTCAGACTATGTAACCTGAAACACACCTTTTTTGCCTAGGTTGTAAAAACAGAGGTTATTTAGTTAATAGCTATATCGTCTCCTAGATTTCAAAGCAGGTCAGGTCAGATTACTCTCTGTGATAACTAGGTCATGATATGGCACAATATTCTCTAAACTGGGTCATATGATGTCACTTCCTGTGGTTACTGCTCTCTCATGATTAAGAAGGTTCTAAGCTGTTCAAATAAAGTCACATTTGTTTGGTCAGTATGTCAACTTAGACCTAGTCACTAAAACATTGCGCGGAGTTTGCTCCTCTATAATACTGGCCAGGACATGATGCCTTCCTTATAGGAACATTACCAGCTACTTTTGGTCGATGTCTTATTTTCAATATGTCTCCATATACCAAGTGCATGTAAGTCTATATAAGGAATTTTGAGTCTGTTATTTCTTTTTTAATCAGTAAATATGACCATAATAGGGTGCCATACATATAACTGCGAGCCATCAGAAATGAAACATGAAAACACATATGCTCTTGATAGGTCTACCAGGAAGCCGTCCATTCAGTGTTTCATGTAGATTTCATAACAAATGGCTTTACTATGATAAAGGGCCTGTCAGTTGATAAGGAAATGACTAATGGAAGTCTATACTGGGTTTCTTTCATAACTTGATTTTGGCTCGATTAGGGTAGTAATGTATCTTTAAAGGGTTAAAGTACCCGCACATGCTGGGATACACTCTGCTTTTAACTGTTCTATGCAAATCCACTACTGTTTATGTGAAGCAATGCACTTTTTTTTTTAAAGAGACACTCTGTATACTATTTGGACTATGTGCTGATGGGATGGTCGGGGTTGACTTGTTTCATATGTTCTCTTGACATAGATAAAGGACGGTGGCCTACAAGTCAAACTTCATCTTCTGTTGCTATTTGGGACGTATTCCCTTACAAATGGCATCCTCCCCAAAATCTAGGTCACAGTTTTATACACATGTCATATCATCAGCAGTAAAGTCAATTCATGTAAAGGCTCTTACAATGGATTAAAGCTATACGGAACAACTACATTGTTCGGTATCAATAGTCAAGGGCAGATGAAGGGTGGGGGGTCCTTGATATTTAAACCCCTCTCCCTTTGGAGAACCCTCTAGATCTTTCTAATCCAGTACTTTGATGTTTGGTGGATCCCCCCTTTTCAAATTCATGTGTGAGACCCTGATGGTAAATAATAGTATATTTCAGATAAACTCATTATAAATAATAACCCTATCAAATGAACACAACCAGCAACAAACAAAAGTTTTGTAGAATGAACAGAAGTGAGATTTTATTTTCAATAACCTTCACGACGTTTCGGCCGTATAGGCCTTCATCAGGTGTAAATAATAGTATTTCATAAATCCAAACTGTTACATTTTGGAATAACCCTTAAAATGGTATTATTATTATTATTATTTTATTGAGATGCGCAATCGTCCCTGTGGGACGGTCTTGCGTGCACCATACTGAGTACAATCCTGGCTCATATATGGTGCTAGTGGCGTAGAGGATGTGTGCAGAAAAGTATATGGCTTAACTGATTTCATATGACAATATTTCAACTGTCTGGTGGATAGATAATGGATATGGATGTCTGTTATGTATGTAGAGGTAATCATGTTAAAGCAGATTATATGTGATATAGCCTTTCACACACCAGTTGAGTCATCTTAACTGAGTTACTTGTATTTCTTTTTCCTCCAGCTAATCTATAATGTACACCGCTCTTATATACACAAGCTATCTATTTCGTATATGTTTATGTGTACGACCATGTAGATCAAAAATGCGTGGTCCCTGTCTCATTCACTGGTGGGCATTCTTAGCCCTGCAAAGAGCACTGATAATTTCCACCATGATCTCTCTTTTGTCAGCCAGTTCGGTCAGGGCCTTGGTGGAAAGTGTCACGCCGACCGGTGTCGGAGTCATGTCTTGACCTTCATAATTGCGCACGTGAATGATGTTATTGCCCTTGTAGTAGCTGACACCTACGTGTAGGTTGTGCCCATCGTCTAGTTCCACGAACCAAGTGTTGTCTCACTGTAGTTTACATGGTGGTCATGGACAAAGAGGTGTCACAGAGACCCTCCTAGCGCGGGGTAGGCCATCAGGAGCGAATCTTGTATACAGCTGCTGTACACAGAGAGGGGAGGGTGCACAGCTAAAAAAAAATTCTTACTTTCTTTGAACAATATTGGATGGTAGCCGAAATGACTAGTTTCAAGAACAACTCTCAGAAAAATAAAAAAAGAGATTTAGCTTCATAAGGGAGTGATCATTTATTATCAACAGGGGGGGGGGTGGTAGGTTAGGGGGGGGGACAAAAAAATTTGGACCCCTTGACCGGGGGGGGGGGCAAAAAAATTTGGACCCCTCTTGGGGGGGGGTGGAAAAAATTAAACCTGTTTTGAGCCAAAAAGCCCGCGCGTTACTATGCTTCAAAGGGCCCGGGCGCGAGCCGATTTTCGACCCTAAGGGGGGGGGTAAAAAATTTTGACCCCTTGACCGGGGGGGGGTAAAAATTTTCGCGCGCTCCGCGCGGAAACCCGCCGCCCCCCCCCCCCCGTTGTTAAAAAATGTTCACTCCCTAAACAAAATGACTGAAATTCTTTTTTTAAACAAGTCAGTTTGTCTGCAAAGCGAGCTTTTTTCATCTCACTTTCATTCTTAAAACAAGAAAAAAAATTTGGTTGCGTTGTTGCAGGAGGAGGGAGGTTGTTAAGGGGATCAGAAAATAGCTCTCAACCCTTTAGAGCCGCCTCTTCAGAAGGGAGCGCTGAAAAAAATACTTAAAATAGATTAGTCACCCATCGCCGCCCACTTACTCGCTTACTGAACGCCCTACCTTCTGCTATTTGTGAGAAGTAAGTTTTTGGAATTTTTTTCGGTAAACAAAATGATTCCTAAATCCCACACCTCACTCGAACCTTCCTATGATGTTTGTCAAGTGCCTTATGAGGATTTTCTAGGGAGTAGGAATTTCTGCTTCAGCGACGAAGTACTTCGTGAAATAGGTGGTGAGTTACCAGCGCAAGAATGGAGCAAATTAGGTATACAATTGGGAGTTCTGTACGACAGTCTTGAACGCTTAGTGTGCGTCAAAAGGATCAGGGACGTGTGTAGGGAGATGTACCAGACATGGTGGACTGAAATTACCACGCGTCATACCAGATGGGGTCGCCTTTACCACGCCCACCTTGCAGCTGACCGCCGAGATATAGCTGAGCAGATGGAGATCTTCTTCAAACATCACCATCTTGATTACAACGAACCAGACACATGTGTGATGGACGCATACTTTCTCACCATTTCTGAAATTCTGGCATCTTCTAAGAATTGGAAAACCGTAGGAATACAGCTAGGTTTAACCTTTGAGCAGCTGAACAACATCTCTCGACAACCGGAAAAAGATGTGTCTCTCTTATGTTTTGAAGTTTTGAAACTGTGGCGAGCTTCGCCCTCCCATTCACACCATACTCATTCAAGTGTCTTAAACGAAAACTATACATGGAAAAAAAACACTTGAGTTTAACGTCTCTTCTCTTACCCGCTCACTACCGCCACCACTAGCACCACTAGCACCACTAGCACCACCAACACCACCAGCTCTGCCGCCGCCACTAAAAATGGCTGCCAAATACGAACGGTTCAACAATTTGGAAGTGAGGCTAGACACATTTAGAGGAATGTCATGGCATCACGGAACAGGTTTCGCAGAGAAACTCACCACCCAAGGTTTCTTTTACATAGGAGGCAATAACACGGTAGTCTGCTACCACTGCGGAATCACCTTACACAGTTGGGGGATGTGCGATATCGTCGTGGTTGAGCATTTCCGACACTCACATCAATGTCCCCTCGTCGTGGTGGCACTGAACAAGAGTCCAGTAGACATCAAACTACTGTCGACGATCCTTGGACAGGCGACCACATTAAAGAAATGGATGAAAATAGTGCGTTATCAAGTGCAACTTCTCCAAGTTGAGGTGCAGCGTCTGCACAGAAAACACAAACGACGGGATGAGAAAATGACAGAGATAGAAAAACCGGAAAAACCAGAAGATCTGGATCTGGATCTGGATCAGAAGATCCGGATCTGGATCTGGAACCCCTAATGAGAGAAACCATAATCACTGTACCTTTTTATGAATAGCTTTAGATTGGTCTTACATCAGAGCAAATTAAAATGATGGAAAATGAGTGAGCTCGGTCCTACAGTTTAACCTTGTGGGTGTGTTTACCACATACAGTGGCTAGATTATGGTCACGTAGGTCAGGCAGTCTGGTAGAAGGACACTGCACTTCAAGTTTGATATTAGTTCCTACCAACCTGCACTATCTGAAGTGTAGCTCTTACATGTACTAACTCTGATTATTCTGTAAACTTTTAATATTTTGAGAAATATTTGGGAAAAAAAAGAATGTCATGGGATTATTGCCGATTTCTTGTCCTATCAGGCCTGTGGCTCCCCCTGGTGGATGGAGTGTACAGCTCACTGTTCCTACCTAACCCATATCAACTAATAACCCCCTAGAGCCATTATTTCTGAATAGATTTCCTTCAAATTTAACATGGGTATTGAGAAAAACATAGAAAAAAGATATATGGAGGTAAAAATCCTTCTCTAGTAGCTGAAATGTGGTTTCCTCTGTGGTTTAGTAAATAGGCATTGAGTGGGCTATGTGGACTGTAAACTCCATCCACCAGGGGGCGCCATGAGCTTTTGGGGGACATGAAATTGGTCAGTGGTCCCTCTTAGTGTTCATTGCTCTTTGCTCAGATGTTGAGTTTTAAGTTTATCAAGCCAATCAACGGATCTAAAGCACATTAAGCAAACAAGGTAACCAGGGTAAGTAGTATAGTATGTATCGGAACGGGACTATAGTTAACTACTGTTTATTACTCAATCGACATGCAGCCAATCAGAGGCCTCCATTTGGTCACGTGACCGGAAGTGACCTACTTAGGGGATTAGTGGTGCATTCTGGGTACCCCTGCAGCCAATCAGAGGCCACCATTTGGTCACGTGACCGGAAGTGACCTACTTAGGGGATTAGTGGTGCATTCTGGGTAACCTACTGACCTACTTAGGGGACCGGAAGTGACGTCATATGACCTAATTTAGGATCACGTGACCGGAAGTGACCTGATGAGTCACGTGAGCGGAAGTGACGTCACATGACCTAATGGCCGACCGGAAGAGAGTGACCTCATTGAGGATCACGTGACCGGAAGTGACCTGATTGATCACGTGAGCGGAAGAAGAAGTTTTTTGTTTAGGAAGTGAGGGTCTTTAGGATCACGTGACTGGAAGCGACGTCGTCACATGAGTGACGCTTTAAGAGACTGCGCGACTTACTAGTAAAAGAAGACGTATGAAAATAAAAACACAACAATATTTTATTTTATTTTTTTTTATTTATTTTTTTTTCAATCTTGATAAACACTCTATTTTTGAAAAGATGCACACGCTTATTTTTTTTTTTCGTATCTCTAAAGGACTCGTTGTCACACCGTCAGAATGCACGCGACGCTTATAATACAAGTAGCGCACGCCGTCTTTCTCTATGGTGTAGGTGACCATTTTGTTTCGCACCACTTTGAAGTTTCTATTTACAGCAATGAGAGTTTTTCGTTGGCGAAGAACATCCAAGAAGTCGTCTGGTTCCTGAGGGTTTTGTTTCTTCTGTACGCCTTTTGCACTCCATTTTTTGGATTTTCTTTCACCGGTGTCGCTGACTCGATCGTAGCAAATGTAAGTCTTAGGGTTGAGACTTAGGATCCCGTCACCTTCCCACTCCGCTTTCATAAGCCCCGAAGTTCTCAGATCGTGAAGGTACCGTCTCTCACAACATCCGCCGGGCGGCGGACACCATTCTCGCACTCTTTCCGTTTTTGTCTTCACGAAAAGCTCTAAGTGATCGTCGCACACCGCTGTCGGAAGCCACTTTCGTTTCTCTCTGAAGTACGTCTCTCTCAGGCGAGGTTTGACTAGGTCATCCAACGTGTCACCGCTGAGAGCCATGTAAAGACTGTCGGTGTCCATTTGACAAAGGGCATAATCGCGCCGATCGACGAATCTATCCAAGAAGTCGTATGTGAACTCTAACATTTTCAACTTCGCGTACTGGTATACCATGAACCCTATTTGAATAGGGAGGTTGTTGTTGACTGTTTTCGGTTGTAGTTCGACTTCAAACAGATCGGAACTCAACTCGGACGCCTTTTTGAAGCGCCACGAATTGGCCAATAGTTCGAACTTCCGACTGTCAGTGTATCTCACCGCCGTGTGTTTTTCTTTGTTGCAGATTGTTTTACCGTACGTAGCGTTTCCCATTAACTTGTAACAGTCTGACAGAATTTTCTCGTTCTCGTTCACGTCGCCACGTCTTCGCGCCGCCGTTACTTCGTCCGCGAAACCGGCAAAGGCGCGTTTAGGTAGGTATTCTACCACCAGCTGCACTTTGGTGACTATCAAACCGTGCTCTAAATACCACTTGAGAAGCGGCGTTCCCAAGAGAATATTTTTTCCGTGGTAACTCCCTATCAGACATCTCTGAGGCGTGTTCAACAGCTTTTCTTCCTGCGCAAAGTCTGACATGTGAGGTCCTATGTCCGATTTTGAAACGGTCGCGTTCTTGAAAACGGGGGTCATTTCTTCGAAGTAGTCTCGTAGGTGAGGCGGCGTAGTGATGTCCACTTGAACTAAACCGAACATTTTCTCCTCTTTCACAGCGGAAAGGATGTCGCTCTCGCTCATCGCGTTTCGAGACACTTTCAAAGCGTCAACCTTCCAGCGTTGTTGGGAGGCCTTGACCCGCTCATCTCGACGCTTCATCTCTCGCCATTCGCACTCCCACACGACGACCAGCTTGTGACCTAGCGCTTTCAAGTAAGCGCTTACTCTGGTCGTTCTGTCGCGTCTCTCCTCTCTCAGTGAAGCGCACTGATATCGGTGCGACGGTATGCACTCGTGAGCGTGGAACCAACACCCGTGAAACTGGAAAACCGTATTAGAGGCCGCGTGAAACCCGTCCACGCGAATTCTCCGACAGCCTACAACCATCTCGCCGCCGTTCAAAGCGTGGCGCAGTTTCACGTCGCGGTCGTGCTCTACGAAGCGTAACCACTCCAAAGCGCTGTGAGAGTTTCTTTGCCTAATTTCGGGCTTGAACTCGGTCTCGGGCCGTCTCACCGCGTAATAGCCCGTGCAGTGCGCTTCGCTCATGCAGCGCAAGTACAGAGAGTTAGCGTCTAGTCCTAGGATGTGTTGGCACAGTCTCGCTTCTTCGCCGTACTTGTGCTCCCTTATCCGCGTGGTGCCCTTCTCGTGAAATCTATGGAAGATGATGGAAGGACCGCCGACTAGATTTTCTTTGATCAGAGCGTGGAGGACGGCGTCGAACTGGGGGAACGTTGTGAACGCGTCTTCTAGGTTTTGGAAGAGGAACCGTAAAGTCAAACCGGCGAGAGAAACTCCGTCTTTCAACATGTCAATGCCGCGATCTTGGAAAAATTTAGCGTGATTTTTCAGAGCTTCTATGAAAGGTTTGACGTCTTTGTTGTTGTAGTGGATCAAGTAGTCTTCCATAGTTTGCATCTTCTCGTCAGACCAAACTTTCTGACATGCGGCGTAGTCGGATTCGGACATTTTGACGCCCGTCAGCTCGCTGTCGAAAGCCGATCTCGGTGGCAGCGTTCTGTTTGCCAGTTTCCTGGTAGACGTCATCCATTCGTAAGGAAAGTGACCTTTCTCTTTGTTCCTGGTGAAAGCTCGCAAATAGGTCGCGTAGTTGTAACCGGGTGCCAAATAGTTGACTACGTCCAAGAAAACCGTGTGCTGTGTGTAAACCGCCAAGTATTGATAGCTTCTCTTTATGACGCTGAATTCTTGGTTTCTTCGGTCTCCGGAGGCGAAGAACGAGTGAAGGCGTATTTTGATCAGGTTCAAGTCGTAACGCCCCGAGTTGAAGCCCACGACTGGAGCTTGCCGGATGTATCTCAGAAGACGCTTCTTCAGTTGAACTAACGGGTGTCTGGTCTGAGCCGCAGCGAAGCCGCCTGGAGAAGGGGTGAACGTCGCCTCCTCCAGCAGGAGAGCTTCACCTATCGCCGCATCTAACTTCGCTAAGGTCGGTCGGTAAAGTTCTAGCACAGCTTCCCCGATGACTTTGGCGTTCTCGTTTATGTGATTTAAAACTCGGTCCAACAAGGGGTCGGAATCTGCGTCGGATTCTCTGACGAAGCAGACGGGCCCCTCCCACCCCGGAAAGTTGGATGCGACGCTAGCCGACAAAGGGACGTGATCCCACAGCAGGGACACGTGTTCCGTCGACGGTTCTTTGCACGGTCTGAAGAAAGCCTCGAAATCGAAGGCGATCTTGTAAGGGTAGATTCCGGAATGTCCGTCGGGGGGAAAAATGGAGAAGTCTGCTAGCGCTTCGAAAATCGTTCTCGAATTTTGGTAGATGCCACCTACGTAGCGCAACTTGACTTGTCGGCAAGAGGAAAGCTGGTTCCTGTGTCTCTTCAGCAAGAACTCGGTGGTGAACGCCGCCTTACACTTGCAACATTCGTATATGCCCGCGTACGCGTTGAAGTCCGTGACGAGAGAGACGTGCAAACCGCCTTTCGCCGTCAGGTGTAGGTTGACTTTACCTCGGGCGGCCAGAGTTCTGGAAGGCGGTCTGATCAGAGTAACGCGTCTTCTCAACTTCCGCCCCGGCACTTGACGCGACGCGGTGTAAACCGCTATCTGTACGTCAAACAAGTTCTCTAACGCGGGTAAGTCGCGGATGTTCAGACCCGGAAAGGATTCAGGTGTGGCAGCGGGACAGAACTGACGTAACAAATCTGAAGCGCGCTTGCTGGTGTTGTATAAGTGAAAGGAAATGCAGCGGAAGATGCAGAGGTTGTCCTTGTTGGGAAAATCTAACACGCCGCTTCTCTTTCCAACTCGACCGGCCTGAGTGATCCTACCGCCTATGGGGAATTCCCCCGGTCCCATGTAAACGCAAATGTTCAAATTGGTAGGAAAAAGAACGTGCCACTTGGTGTCAGCGTCGCAAAGTTTCCGTACTTCCTCGCAAGCGACGGTGTTTTCCATCTTTGAGAGGAGCTCTTCCAAAGTTTCTGAATTAGTTATAGTAGGGAGCGGTTGTATGAGAGTTGCGTTGTTCTGGGAGGCGTGAAAGTAGCGCAGTTTGCTCTTGTCTTCTCTGTGTTGTAAGAGTAAGCCTACCGAGAAACCCACTTTGTATCTGAATCTTTGTGTCAAGTGAATGCGACGCATAGTATCTACAGCGTCACTCAACTCGCCGGTTGGTAGCCTGAAGTTTGTTACACTCACGCGAGTCCCGTGCATCCTGACGCCCGTTTGTATCGCAGGCCAATTCGCCGTGAACGTTTCCTCCCCGTTCGGTACAGCACATATGCGCGGAGGGACGGTCACCCCGTCCAGAGATTCGCGTCGACAGGCGATCTTTCGGCAATCGCCTTCGCCGCATAGAGGGCAAAACTTAGGTACTACTCTACAATTTTCTACGTGTCTCTCGTGGTTGTACGGTCTTTTAAACATTTTGAAACACTTTTCGCATACGTACTGTGTCATGTTTTTTTTCACTCAGTTACCAACTACTTAGCCGTCTAACTATCAATCTATCTGTCTATCTATCTATCTATTTATCTTTCTGTCTGCTGTCTGTGTATCCGTCTGTCTGTCTCATACAGCGTACGTCAAAACGCTGTGTGTGTGTGTGTGTGTGTGTGTGTGTGTGTGTGCGCGCGCGTGAGCGTTGAGCGTCTCTCATTCCGAATCTATGCCGAGATATTTCAGAATGATCTCTGTTTTGTCATCCAACTCTTTGAGCGCTCTGGCGGACAGCGTCACTCCCTGCTGTGTGGGTTTTTTGTCAGGACCTTCGTACTTGCGCACGTGGACGAGGTTCTTACCGCTGTAGTAGCTCACAGCTGCGTACACTTCGCCCTCCTCATCCAGCACTGCGAACCAGGGGGTGTGATTAGGTTTTCCTTGCGCGGCCGCTGTGTCGCGTATGCGCACCACTGCGCGGATATCGGCGATGCCTGCTATTAGCTCGCGCAGCGCGTCGGCCGTGAAGTGCACTCGCTTGCTTCTGGTCAGAGACGCCTCTTTCACCTGGCCGTCTTTTGTGTAGCGCGGCCTCCTAGACAGTCTAGCCACGTCCTCCCAGATCTCCAGCGTCAAAGCTCCGTCTAAGCAGAACTCTAACCCGAGAAGACGGGAGAAGGTTTTCTCTGCTTCTTCTCGTCCATCTCGTTCTTTTTCTTGTATTTTTCTCTTCTTACTAGGCCTTGTTGTTCTGGAACTCACCTTAGAACGTTTCACACCCGCAGGATGAGTAACACCATCAGCGTGAGCTGAATCAGCAGCAGAACCGATAGCAGGAGCAGCGTCAGCGCTGGTGGTATCCGAGGCCTCGTTGTTGGAACAGCGCAGCCACACGCCGTTGGTGCTGAGTGTAGCGGTAGAAGATGAAGCGCCGCCGCCCTCGTAAGGTGGCGGTGAGGGCAGTCGCCACGGACCGGACGGGACGCTACTAGTGGAGGAAGTGAGGTCGAAAGGTCGAAGAGGGAAGCCGAAAAACGTACCGCCCACCCCTTTCCCTTCGGGTTGTTCGTACGCCTCGTCGTCAGCGTCGTTCTCTGTCTCACCCTGTTGCTCCTCCTCCTCTTCTTCTCGGTTTAGGGGCTGAGTGTCCGAATAGCTGTCACTCTCAGCGCGAGCGGCGTCGAGGGCGTCGGTCGATGTAGTGGTGGAGGAGAGGGGCTGTGCAACGTGCGGCAGGTCATCAAAGTCATCAACAGTAGTGGGGAGGTAAAAACCCGGTTGCCAGTACTGCGCTGTGCCAGGAGCGTTGTCGTCAGTAGTAGTAGCGGTAGCAGCAGGTGCAGCAGAAGCAGCAGCAGCAGCAGCAGCAGCAGCAGCAGCAGCAGCAGCAGCAGCAGCAGCAGACGCAACAGTAGCAGGCGCAGCAGCCTCAGCAGGCGCAGCAGTAGCAGGCGCAGCGGTAGCAGGTGCAGCAGCAGCAGCCGCAGCAGGCGGGGCGGCAGTAGCAGCGGCAGCGCGCTTAGCAGCAACGTGTACCGTCGCGAGTGTAACAACGTCGCTAGCACGACGACTACTACCAGTAGTACTACTACTACTACTACTACTACTACTACTAGTACTACTACTGCTACTACTACTGCTACTACTACTACTACTGCCGCGAGCGCTCGCTACAGCGGGAGGGTGATAAGACCAAGCGGCTGCGGCGGTAGTCTCATTTTCAGTAACAAGAGGAGGCACTGACGCTAAACGAGCGCTGTTCCGCGTAGTCTTCTTGTTCTTGGACGGCGCTAGGTATTGTCTTTTGCTCATGGTGGTGACTGTAGAGAGCAGCAAAAGAATGAGTGAGTGAATGGAGGTTTCCAGACCCCTTATATACGCCTTCTCGCTTCTAGAGCTAAGCTACTTACTGACCCTGTTCAGCTGCCGCCGGCTGGCCGGCGGCCATTCACAAAGAGAAACAAAAGACATAAGGCATGACGTTTTCAGCTGGATCCCTTTCCCCCCTTTTGAGAGATCGACTGTCATGAGCTAAGCCGCTTACCACCCTGTTCAGCAATTCAACGCGCATTAGCTGTATAAAGGATTAACCGGTTGCTGCCGTCGACTGACCGGCGGCCATTCACAAAGACATAAGGTATGACGTTTTCAGCTGGATCCCTTTTTTGAGGGATCCACTGTCATGAGCTAAGCCACTTACCACCCTGTTCAGCCATTCAGCGCGCGTTAGCTGTATAACCTTAGGAGCGCCAGTGCTTTATGTCAGGGGACTACCATAACGTACTGATGTGGGGTCTAAAAATGGCCTTCCAAATGCCAGTGGTTTCTGTCAGGGGACCCCCAGAACGTACTAATGTGGGGTCTGAAAAGGGACCTCCAAATGCAAGGATTCTGGGACCCAGACAGCTCCAAACGCCAGTAGTTTTCACACATTTCAAGATTTTCAATGTCATGTAGAGTGGCAATATAAAACAAAATGATTACTTTTTCTTCCATAACATATATCTATGATATAAGGCGTCAGGACTACTGCCTTTCAATACCTCATGACTTCACAATTTATATAGAGTAATTAACCTTGAAAATCGATTATTTCCTAATTTTGACATATTCAGAAAAACATGTCAAATCTAGCATTGCATCTCTTGATGATATGATATCTCAATTCAAATCATTCCGAGTTGTTAGCATGGTGGAACCCTTTAATTTTAACATCATCTCAGGATTTTATCCATTATACCATGTATTATGATGAATATCATGCTAATTAGCATTTATTCCTAGTACGCATTAGCAGGACTTGGCACTTCTGCAAGTGATATACCTAGCATACCACTAAAACGTTTCAATACGTTTTGCCAGCTAAAAAAACGTTTTAGAACGTTATGGCAGAAGGGTGTCTAGAGTCCTCTTATACTAGTGCATGGAAGGAGAACGTTTTAGAACGTTATGGCAGAAGGGTGTCTAGAGTCCTCCTATACTAGTGCATAGAAGGAAAACGTTTTAGAACGTTATGGCAGAAGGGTGTCTAGAGTCCACTTATACTTGTGCATGGAAGAAAAACGTTTCAGAACGCTACAGCAGATGGCTGACTACAGTGTTTTCTTATACCACCGATTCAACTCACAGGTTTAAAATATTATGGAGGGGATTTACAATGCTCTTATACTAAAACTGGAAAGTAAAACGTTATACAGAAGGGTATCAGCAATGCTTTTATGATACAACTCGAAAGTAAAAGGTTTCAGAATGTTATGTAGTCCTATCTCAAAAAGAACCATTGGCCGCAATAACTTATATTCCAGTCACTCATCTGACAGGTCAGCTTTTCTTGCTGCGAAGATTAATGTAAGGAAAGCAAAGGTCATTTTCTTGGGCACTAACCCTGCCTTAAAAAATATTATGGTACCGCACCCACATTAACCATAAAGCTGCAAAGACTGCAGAATAGAGCCATCAAAATTTGCCTTAAAGTATCACCCTGGTCATCCACAGCCCAAATTCACAGCTAAGATCAATTATCAAGAAGACTCATTTGCTGAAATATGCTTTTAGAAAATGTGAAGTTGTTGACAATAGGTTAGTAATTGTTGACGATTGGTCGATACCTCGGACTTTAGTACTCGGCCGCTGACGTCCGAACGCTGACGTCCGAACGCTGACGTCCGAACGCTGACGTCCAAACGCTGACGTCCGAACGCTGACGTCCGAACGCTGACGTCCGAACGCTGACGTCCGAACGCTGACGTCCGAACGCTGACGTCCGAACGCTGACGTCCGAACGCTGACGTCCGAACGCTGACGTCCGAACGTCCCAGTACTAACGTTCGGACTTCGGCGTTCGTACGTCAGCGATCGTACGTCGGCATTTGGACTTCGGCATTTGGACGTCGGCGTACATACTAACGTCCGAACGCCGACGTCCGAACGCCGACGTCCGAACGCCGACGTCCGAACGCCGACGTCCGAACGCCGACGTCCGAACGCCGACGTCCGAACGCCGACGTCCGAACGCCGACGTCCGAACGCCGACGTCCGAACGCCGACGTCCGAACGCCGACGTCCGAACGCCGACGTCCGAACGCCGACGTCCGAACGCCGACTTCCGAACGCCGACGTCCGAACGCCAACGTCCGGACGCCGACGCACGGACGTTAGAATGTACGCCGACGTCCAAATGCCGAAGTCCAAATGCCGACGTACGATCGCCGACGTACGAACGCCGAAGTCCGAACGTTAGTACTGGGACGTTAGTACTGGGACGTTAGTACTCGGACGCTAGTATTCGGACGCTAGTACTCGGACGCTAGTACTCGGACGCTAGTACTCGGACGCTAGTACTCGGACGCTAGTACTCGGACGCTAGTACTCGGACGCTAGTACTCGGACGCTAGAATAGATAAGTAAAGTTCAGCTTCTACCTTTACAATAAAAAAAGAATTATAAAAAAATATTGAGTTTCAAAGTAATTATACCAAAAAACCTTTTATTACAACGGGGATATCATGTAAAAAGCACGATGAGTCGCCAGATCGTATAATAAGTATATATATTATATGTACCGTAAAACCTCGCTTATAGGTCGATTTTTATTTGGAATCTATTTTTGCTATAGGTCGAATTTTCACCTCTCAAGTCCAATTCGACCTATAAGTGAGGTTTTGAAAAAAAGTAAAATTATTTAGGCACCCAAAATAGGTCAATTTTAATGCTGCAAAAAACACTTTTTAGGGCATCGTTTTTTCATGTAAGGCTTATTTCATCACACCACATGTTGGGAGTCATCTTTAGGACAGAATGTCATGACTATTACTCACTTTGGCTATAGGAAAAGGGTGGTCATGGGGGGTCTGGGTTGGGGTGTGGCCCCCTCAAAAAATCTCAAACTCCAATTCGACCTATAAATGAGGTTTTCCAAAAAGTGAAAGCTTTTTCCTATAAGTCTATTTTTTCCCTCAAAATTCCAATTCGACCTATAAGTGAGGTCGACTTATAAGCGAGGTTTTATGGTAAGAGATGATTTTGCCAAAATAAACATTTCAAATTTCATCTAACAATCATCTAATATAGTGTGGTACCATCTGGCGTCTTTTAACATGATATTGTTACTTTAATGGTCATCTAGTAAAGATAAGGGCACATGGTAGCAGATTATGGTAAATAGGGACAGATGACATGGAGTATGGACAATGGGCAGTGTATACATCCTGCTGCCATAACGTTCTAAAACATTTTCAATCAAAGAACCTTTATCTCCAATACAGTCTGATACACATTGGCAGTTTAGGGCATTGTACAAATTCTGCTGCCATAACGTTCTAAAGCGTTTTCAATCAAAGGACATTTATCTCCAATACAGTCTGATACACATTGGCAGTTTAGGGCATCGTACAAATCCTGCTGCCATAACGTTCTAAAACGTTTTCAATCAATGGATATTTATCCCCAATATAGTCTGATACGCTTTGGCAGTTTAGGGCAGTGTATTCATTTTGCTACCAAAACGTTTTAATACGTTTTACCTAAAGAAAAATATTGTGATGATAGCAATGCAAAAACGTTCTAAAACGTTTCGCTATTGCAACTAGAGCTACCAGAGTGTACCAATGTGTATTAGGCAGGGAAATTTACATTAAATAAAGAGGAAAATCAGTCCTTGATTACACATCATTACGTTCTGGTAGCCAAAAACTTGAAAAATCCATTACACATAATACGTTCTGGGGGTCCCCTGACAGAAAGCACTGGCGTTTGGAGGGCCCTTTTTACACCCCACATCAGTACGTTCTGGGGGTCCCCTGACAGAAAGCACTGGCGTTTGGAGGGCCCTTTTTACACCCCACATCAGTACGCTATGGTTGTGCTAAGGATAAAGGATTAACGGTGATGAGCTTAGAGTGTGTATACAAAAAAAAACTACAGGAGGCGTGTGGCGTGAAGCAGGACCCCCCTAAGACGAACGTGTCTGTCTGTGAGTAGAGGCGTGTGCATGTGGTGAGCGACTTAAGTGTAAGACAAAAAAAAAATCACCACCTCCTGCCGTGGTGAGTAGACCGGGCCGGCCAGGCGGCGGCGGCCGGCTAGTTCAATAGGGAGGGGTGACAGCTGACTAAGGCTGTGCATGAAAAAAATCCGATTTTCACCTGACCTCTGACGTTTGTTACAATGAATGTCAGAGGGAGGGAGACGTCCTCAGGTAGGGGGTAGGAGGTAAGGCTATGGATGAGGAAGAAACACCGTTTTCAGCTGGTCTCCACGGATAGCGATGACACACCCCTCGTCATCTAAGCTCTTAAGGAGCGGAGCGGTTGAAAAAAGCGTCATGCGGACAGGTCGCTACAAAGCTGGAGTGCTGTTGGAAATGGGATTAAACTCCCTCTGTATAAAAAGCTCTGATTTCTGTTGGAAAAAAACCATATCGCCTCTGACCACAGTAACGTCTACTACCACCACCGCCGCCACCACCGCCGCCGCCGCCGCCGCCGCCACCGCCGCCGCCGCCGCCGCCACCGCCGCCAAGACGAGACGAGATGGCTCAAGCTATTCCACTTTCAAGCTCGCCTTCACCGCCTTGTCCACCTGAAAAAAAGTTAATGCGGCTTGACGACGTGAGACGCGCGAGGCAGACCGATGGGGAGAACAGAGAGGTAGGACAGCGGCGGTTAGCCTATAGCGACGCCTTGCTTCGTCAACTAGGTAAAGAGTTGAGCGGCTGTTGGAGAGAGTTGGGCAGTAGCTTAAAAGTTACCGCCGCCCGTATGGATGCTCTAGTAGAGCGCAGTGTCAAGACACCGGAGGAGCTGTGTACGGCGATGTTCCGAGTCTGGTGGGGTGAAACCCCGCATCGTCATAGATGGGGAGAGCTCGGTCGCGTCTTCACCCGCATTAGACGCGTGGAACTGTTGGCTCAGTGGATGTCCCTTCTCCACAGACAGGGGTTGGATTTCGAAAACCCCGACTGGCGCGCGATGCATAAGCACTTGGGCACCCTCGGCAGACGTCTAGGTAGCAGGTGGAAAGAGGTGGGGGACCATTTAAAATTGTCGCCTGAGAGGTTAGATAAGATCGCTGAAGAATGCGAATACGGAGGAAGTCCCGCTGAGTGGGCCTTCCGAGTGTTGAAAATGTGGCAAGATGAAGCTGACGGTGCCGGCGGTACACCTTTTGAACTCCTTCGAGTGTTGACTGAGGACATGGGAAAGTTTGACCTCGGCATCGCGATATTACTTGACTTTATCAAGCAAGAAACAACGAGAACGACGGACATGTGAATTGTTGTGTTTTATTTTCATACGTCTTCTTTATTAGTAAGTAAATAAAAAAATATCATAACAATTAAGACGCGCGCCCTCTTAAAGTGTCACTTCCTCCAGTCGCAGCTGATCGCCTCATCGAAGCACGTGATAAACAAAAAAAAACGAAGAGACACGCTTCTTCCTCTCGAGAGGAAGAAGCGTGTCTCTCGATTGAAATCTTTTTCTTTTCTTTTTTTCTTAAAAGAGACAAACGCCCCTTAGAGTGCCCCCCCCCCACCCCCCTAGAGTGCCCCCCTCCCCCCTCCCCCCCTCCCCCCCCACCACTCGCCCCATGCATCCTAAAAGCGCCCCCCTCCCCATGCATCTTAAAAGGGCCCCCCTCCCCTTCCCTCCCCTCCCCTCCCCTCCCCTTCCCTCCCCCCCCCCTTATACACTCTAAAGAACGCTTCTACCTAGTTCAATAAGTCACTTCCAGTCGCTCGTAAAACAATAAAAAATGAAAAAAAAAACAAAAACTTATATCGTAGTGTTTTTTATTAGTTTACCGAAAAAAATAAGAGACTCGCCTCCTTCTCCTCCTCCTCCTCCTCCTCCTCCTCCTTTTCCTCCTCCTCCAAAAAAAAAGATATCACATTTTAAAGCGCGTGACCCCTTAAAGACGCTCATCTCTTCATTAAGTCGCGTGACGTCACTTCTTCTTCTTCTTCTTCTTCTTCTTCTTCTTCTTCCGGTCACGTGATCAATCAGGTCACTTCCGGTCACGTGATCCTCAATCAAGTCACTCACTTCCGGTTGGCCATTAGGTCATGTGACGTCACTTCCGGTCACGTGACTCATCAGGTCACTTCCGGTCACGTGATCCTAAAGTAGGTCATATGACCTCACTTCCGGTCCCCTAAGTAGGTCATATGACGTCACTTCCGGTCCATAAGTAGGTCATATGACCTCACTTCCGGTCACGTGACCAAATGGCGGCCTCTGATTGGCTAACTAGGTCACGTGACCTCACCACTAATCCCCTAAGTAGGTCACTTCCGGTCACGTGACCAAATGGAGGCCTCTGATTGGCTGCAGGTCGATTGAGTAATAAACAGTACTTAACTATAGTCCCGTTCCGATACATACTATACTACTAGGGTAACATACCCCTCTCCATAATCAGAATACAGGGCTTATGCCTCAGTCATCTTTAGGGTTTATAATATCTATTTACCATTATTGTTTTCCTTTTCTTTTCCATTTCATTTCATAGAATTAACTTATATCTTTATATATCCTCCGTATCATATTATTAATTATATTAAAAGGTATATGATTCAATGCATTGAACCAATATTGGTTTAGCATGGTCATGTTACCTCCTTATTTACTTTCACTCCCGATTGCCTGGCATAAGGCGCTCTATGCAGTTGTATCAGTCAAATATTTTCCCACGCAAACTACCTTCTTATAAATTGTTTTCTCGTCTTCATTCATGCTGAGCAATTCATTGTTTATGCTACCGCGTCCTCCATCAATAGTGCAATTCAGCTGTTACTTATGTAACCTTCTAAAGCACTTTTATTTAGCCATTAAATTAATGACATTTATCTCCAAATATCCACCAAGACCGTCCGTCCCTTTTTTCACACGGGTGCCCAAATTGCGGCAATGCCACGTCTGGTCTGTGGGTGCCCGCGGCCGCTGTCTGCTCATCCCGCGCCACCAGCTTTGCCTGTTGGGGGGGAGGGGGTATGTCTCTTTTCTGGGAATGTGGGGGGAGGGGGGGGGGCTATGTTGGGATCCACTGAATCAATGTAGGCCCACTGTTGTAGGCCTACAGTATCCTAGCGGCCGAGCCGCTGGTTATGCTAATACCATATCTCAGCCAGGGACTGAGCATGGAATGGGGGTGTCACCTTGGATGGGGTGGGTCAAAACAAATACTTTATAATACCAACCCCTGTTGAGGCACAATGGAGGGGACTGACTGGTTACCACAACAAAGGGGGTTGGTAGGGGAGCCCTTGTGAGTGTGGGAGGAACTAGACTACAGTCCATTCCCCACCAGCTGACATTTGATTACATAAAGTACATACCATTATTGGTTCCATATGATTACACAATATTGGACACATATAGAGACCATTTTCATTTACTGGTTTGGTCTCACTTGAATTGTTGAAGTAGGACCACTTGCATGCTAACATTAGAATAACTTGAACTAATATCAATGATAATGATCCTTACCAAAGAAGGTTATGTTTATGAACTTTGATTATCTCTTTGTGTCCAATATCAAAATTTATGACCATTTTGTGGTGAGGTGCTGAAGACATTCAAGTATGATAAATAAATTATAAGAGGCAATAATGCTCTGGACTGTGTGATCCGGAGGAAAGGAGGGGGTGGTCTGATGGTAGAAGTTGCAGGATATGTTCAGGCATCCCTCCTCTTGCAATGGCTTGGAGTGGGGGGGGGGGGGGGGGGGGGAGGGTCAGGCCCCTAAAAAGAACCCTCTATCTTCCACACAGGACTGCCCAGGTGTTTGAGAATGTCTATTGGTGTTAGAAGGAGGGGGGTGGCGGGGGCAGATCTGATGGCTATTGGCACAGGCTTGAGGGGAGCGGGGGGGGGGGGGGGGGGGGGTAACAAGGAGTTGAAGCATGGACGTCCAAAAGGGTTCAATCTGCCTGATTGGGTCTCATGTTGATGCCTGGGTTTATGGCAGTAGAAAGGCCTGATTGTGTGGGAGCAAATGCCTTCAAAATGGCCGATTTATCGGTATTTTACCAAGAATTACCCCCCTCCCGAGAGAGGGAAACGCCCCTATAATCACAACAATACATGACTTTAAATGGTCCCATATGAAGGTTTCTTACATGGCCCAGGAGGGTCAAAAAGTGAAATTCCATTTCACAAATGAAAATTGAAATGAAAATTAATTTTTTGAAAATTGAAATGAAAATTCACTTTACAATATGAGAATTCATTTTTCAAAACGAAAATTGAAATGAAAATTCACTTTTCAAAGTGAAAATTGAAATGAAAATTCACTTTCACATCTTAACTTCAATTTTACTATCACATTTGCAAGTGAGAAATCACTACTGTCAAGGTGTCAACTGTCAACACACAGTCAATTGTAGAGTTAAAGTGAATTTTCATTTCAGAAATGGGTGCTGTCAATCTGTCAACTGTCAAGAACAGATTGTGACAGGTATCCTTTAGGCTTTAACATTGATATGAAGCCCTACAAGGAGTGTAGTGTGGGGGCATTGGTGGGAATACAGGGGAATGGGTTAATATTTGTTTAAAAAAGGGCTTATTTAGTAAGAAAAAGTTCAAAAATGCAAGAAAGTGAAAAAATTAAAATGTTTCCAAAAAGGCCCAATTTGGCGAGAAAAAAGGTCAAAAACAGAAAAAAGTGAAATTTCCCCAAAAAGGCCGAATTTGGTGAGAAAATGGGTCAAAAATGGAAAAAAGTGAAATTTGTCCAAAAAGGCCCAATTTGGCGAGAAATAAGGTCAAAAACAGAAAAAAGTGAAATTTCCCCAAAAAGGCCCAATTTGGGGAGAAAATGGGTCAAAAATGGAAAAAAGTGAAATTGCTCCACGAACGCCCAATTTGGCGAGAAAAAGGGTCAAAAACGTAAAAAAGTGAAATTGCTCCACAAACACCCAATTTGGCGAGAAAATAGGTCAAAAATGGAAAAAAGTGAAATTGCTTCACAAACACCCAATTTGGCGAGAAAATGGGTCAAAAATGGAAAAAGTGAAATTTCCCCAAAAAGGCCCAATATGGCAGGAAAAAAGGTCAAAAACAGAAAAAAGTGAGATTTCCCCAAAAAGGCCCAATTTGGCAAGAAAATGGGTCAAAAATGGAAGAAAAGTAAATCCCTGCTTTCCGTTTTTGACCCATTTACTCGCCAAATTGGGCATTTTTGGAGCTATTTCACTTTTCCCATTTTTGACCCATTTTCTTGCCAAATTGGGCCTTTTTGGACAAATTTCACATTTTTTCCATGTTTGACCCATTGTCTCGCCAAATCGGGTCTTTTTGGACAAAATTCACTTTTTTCCATTTTTGACCCATATTCTTGCCAAATTGGGCCTTTTTGGAGCAATTTCACTTTTTTCCATTTTTAAACCATTTTCTCGCCAAATTGGGCCTTTTTGGGGAAATTTCACTTTTTTCCGTTTTGACCTTTTATTCGTGCCTTATTGGGCATTTTTGGGGAAATTTCACTTTTTCCATTTTTGACCGATTTTCTCGCCAAATTGGGTGTTTGTGGAGCAATTTCACTTTTTTCCGTTTTTGACCCTTTTTCTCGCCAAATTGGGCCTTTTTAGGGAAATTTCACTTTTTTCCATTTTTGACCCATTTTCTCACCAAATTGGGCCTTTTTGGGGAAATTTCACTTTTTTCTGTTTTTGACCCAATTTCTCGCCAAATTGGGCCTATTTGGACAAATTTCACTTTTTTCCATTTTTGACCCATTTTCTCACCAAATTCGGCCTTTTTGGGGAAGTTTCACTTTTTTCTGTTTTTGACCTTTTTTCTCGCCAAATTGTGCCTTTTTGGGAACATTTTAATTTTTTTCACTTTCTTGCATTTTTGAACTTTTTCTTACTAAATAAGCTCTTTTTTAAACAAATATTAACCCATTCCCCTGTATTCCCACCAATGCCCCCACACTACACTCCTTGTAGGGCTTCATATCAATGTTAAAGCCTAAAGGATACCTGTCACAATCTGTTCTTGACAGTTGACAGATTGACAGCACCCATTTCTGAAATGAAAATTCACTTTAACTCTACAATTGACTGTGTGTTGACAGTTGACACCTTGACAGTAGTGATTTCTCACTTGCAAATGTGATAGTAAAATTGAAGTTAAGATGTGAAAGTGAATTTTCATTTCAATTTTCACTTTGAAAAGTGAATTTTCATTTCAATTTTCGTTTTGAAAAATGAATTCTCATATTGTAAAGTGAATTTTCATTTCAATTTTCAAAAAATTAATTTTCATTTCAATTTTCATTTGTGAAATGGAATTTCACTTTTTGACCCTCCTGGGCCACTGTAGTTTCTGACCATTTCTCAGAAAGTATGGTAGGGTTTGAGTAGGAATCTGAAAGACTGAATTTGGGCTGTTTTCTCACTATTTGGCCGATCTTTGAGTATGGGGGAGGGGGTGGTCACGTTGTTTTTTTTGTGTGGTTTTCCGTGTTTTGGGACCCAAATGCATAGTTCGAGCCTGCCCCTGAAAACGTTTGACAAAATTCGTCATTTAACATGCCCAGGAAATTGCTTAGATTGTTTTCAAACAGATAAAAGTAAATTTGATGTGGGTTGCCGTGCATAATCCTTTAACGACATCATGCCCTTATTCGTTATGATGCATGAATGCAGCCCTGGTGAGTAACTCGCCAATGCCCCAATGCACCACTGCGGCATATGGCGAGTAACTCCTGAGGCATTTTTTTACGCGGCAACAACCGCAATTCTTGCATTTGAAGGAACATAATGTCTACATGGTTGGTATATTTGTAGGGGACCCATTCAAGACACCATATAAACAGGGGGGGAGGATGATATAACTGACGGATGAGACACAACAGGGGAAAACATGCCATTACAGGGATTTAGTGTAATATACATCCACTAGGTGGCCACCAGTGCAGCAGCACTAATAGAACCATTGAATTTGCATAATTTGAAGGTTTTGGCCCTTTGAAATAAAAAAAGTAATGCGAAAACAGACTAAAACAAATATTTGAAGCATTGCATTATGGGTAAATTTCTAACAATCTTCATATAAAATATCATTGTCATGTAGGTTTGGATATTTTTAGGTGATTACTTCGCATTTATATCATTCCTTTTGCCGTTCACTACTTCACAAATAAAAACTCCTAAAGAGTCTTGGAAAATGTGAAAAAATACCTTTAATTATCACATCAAAATATAAAGTGCTATAAAATACTCAATTTTGCTTAGAATCTTCCAAAGGTTATTATGGGCATATGAAACCAGGCCAGGAATATGCCTACCAAAAAGGGCATTATAAGCCATATGCGCAGAATGATGCGCAGTAGTCCATTCTGCAATGGCCGCAACCCACCTTAAAACCTAAGTGCCTTTTTATTGCAGTGTACATGATTAAGGTTCTGATTTTTGATTCAAAATATCAGGGTCATTAGTGATTCAGCACTGAACAGTGTGGTTGGTGAGATCTGGTGTTCTAAGACTCATCAGGTAGACATCCATGTGTGTATTGAGACTCAGCGGTGATCAAAATTACTATAATCCATAAGCCTCATTCCCATATAGGGGCCCTTGATGGGGGGGTCCCCATGTCGCATGTCGATTTTAAGAAATAGCCATGTCGCATGTCTATGTCGCTCAATAATGCTCATGTCCCATGTCAATTTTAAGAACTGTCCATGTCTCCAGTCACTATCTTTTTAAGCCTCATGTCACTAAACCTCATGTCATGTTGATTTTAAGAAAAGGCCCTGTCGCCATGTCGAATTTAGGGGTATAGGGCCATCATATATATAAAACGGCATTATTCAGGACCAGCGAAGTACCCCATTGAAATAGGCCCGAGTCCTTGCTGGGAACATATAAACCAAAAGAGGCTATCCAAAAATATGTACTTTTTTCAAAGTTAACTCCCCAAATAAATTAATTTAATATTTACAGGGGCTCACATATAAAACCACTTCTACCTATCAAACTAACACTAATAATCCAGCTATATTAAGGGAAAACGCTATATAATACTCATATCTACTAGCACACAGCGAGCCTGGCAACGAGAGGCAGACAAACTGACAAAACTCCGCCATTGTTTTCATGTGAAGCATTACACTATTATAAGATAAGTACAGAATAATGACGGCCAACGACGACGGAATATCATAGTAAATATCCATTTAATCCTTGTTATTGAATATGATATTTAAACCTGTAATAGTGGTTGAGATAGGCCTGTCTAAATATCTGAGTCGGGCACCTCCGAGAGAATATGCTTGGAGAGTGCTCAGATATGCATCTCCATGACAACATCGCCAAGCGCTGGGGCAGAGGGACGCCGGCAGTGGCCCTGTCCTGCTCCCGCCCTCGACCCGAGCATAGAGGAAATGGGGATGGGGGAGGGGGGGCTACAGTTTGCCCGTGAAAATGGGACTAGGGATGGGGGGTGGGGGGTTTCCTGTGCATTTATGTTTTCTAGAATATTTGTTTCTTCAATATCCAGTCGCCTAAGGCGCTGGTAAGTTCAAAAAATACATCTGACACGATAAAGTGATTATCCAAAGCTTTATTTCAAATAGTTTCCTTGAGTAAACGATTATAAAAGGTCACATGCAAAGCTCTATAATGAAGTCCGGTACACTGCATGGTGAGTGGTCTAGCATTGGTTAAAGTTTCCACATTAAAAACTAAATCTATCATTTTGGTTATTTTATAACATGTAATGTATATATATGTAGCATACAGCATTGTCTCTAAACAACCTTGTGCCAAGCATTGCTGGGTACATGTGTACGACAAACAGTACCTTAAATTCTAGTGTAGAAGCAGCTGTTAGTGCCTGAGTCAGATCAGGGGTGTGGCTTAGGCCAAAAAAAAAAGGTTTGTTTCAGGTCACCCGACCGACCCTATTAAGAGAGGGCGGAACCTACGTTTCTTTATGCAATTTTGAAGAAATTTCCTTATGTTTAGCATTTTTCAATTTTCGGGTCTTTGGACTTTCATGTTTAAAAAAGAAATCTGACCTACCGACCCTACATTTTCATGCCATGTTACCTGAAACAAACCTTCTTTTTTTTTGGCCTTATAGGATGGCCCAAGGGGAGGTGTGGCTTATATATGAGCTTTTATAAGTATACTACTGGATAACGGGGGTGCGGCTAGCATGCAGGTTAGGCTTATATATATATGTGACAATTTATGGTAGTCGTTCCTTTTAAATTTCTCTTTAGTACTAAACATCCAACTTTCTTATGCTCCTACATAAGCACCTGGTATAAATCTAGGGTAATCTATTCTCCAAAGCTATGAGCACTGGGGTATATATTCAAGATTATAAAATAGTTCTGTCTGAACCAACCTTCTGCGATAGGGTCAGGTAACACTTTAAGGGCTACATAATACTTTAATGCAGTATCTTATTCTGTCTTTATGATGCAGTCACAAAACTGCCACTAAAGGGTCAGCTTGTTGCATTAATGTAACACTGGCGAGTTCAGCAACAGTGTAGTATTGATGCAGCACAGTGACTAATGTGCCTGGGGCATCATGTTAAGTTTGGTAGGTCAGATTTATCTAAATTTTATCTTTTTTTTAAACATGAATGTACTAGCCTCTCTTCATTCCCTAAAATTGACCAAAAAATGGTAAAAACATGATTACAGTATTAGATCCAGTCCTTGCACAGTTAGTGGTTGTTATTAGTTTTCTACAACTCAAAATCTCTGAAATATTCCAATAACACAATATCAGAGGGGCAAACATGTTGTCTTTTATGCGGCTCACAGATATAGTCAATATTTCTCTATTATTCCTGAAAGCATAAGAAATGTAGATCTCAATTTTGGTCCCGATTCGAGACACTGGGTCTTGATTTCAGACATTTTTCAAAGTATCGCAGGGTCAGTCAGTTTTGAAACCAGAGGGCACCATGTTAGCCAAATACAATAGCTTACCATATTTATTCAAATTTGTCATAAAATGTGGGTTTTTAACAATAAGGTGATATGCCATTCTTAAAGGGTCAATGTAGAGTTCAGAATCGTTCCCTTATAATGTAGGCCATGAGGAGTGGCATCATGATGAGGGTGACGCTGAGGGACGTCATGGTGGCTGTGTTACAGTAGTCGGTCTGGCAGCAGGTGATTTTGGTGTGCACACCATTCTGTGTCACATCATTCGCTGGACATTGAAGTAAACATGATCTGCTGACTGTCGTTCTGCCTAGATAAGACCTGACAGTTTTCTGGAGTAGAGGAAAGAATATTATCATGTTTAAGTGACTTGGTTTTCATTGGTTAAGTAGTTTTTAGATAGTTGATAAGTAGCTATAACTATAACAAAGGGGTACCTTTAATACTTCACCTTTTTCCTTAGAAAGAAGTTTTCATCTCATCTTTCGGCATCGTCCATTTTGGGCTTAGGCAACTTTTTCTCATTTTTTCCATCCAACAGGGCTTAGCCCTCACCCCTACACTCAGTGGGATTCATGGATTTTGTTGTTCTTTCTGTCACATCTTTTTGTATTTGTTTTGTGTACACCATCCGTTGTCCCATTAAAGAAACGCAACCTTTATATTCCTATTTAAGGAAACGCCTTTACGAGAGGCCTACTGTGCAACCATTATCTGCATTAACTAACGTTATATGTAGAACTGCATTCAACCATTATCTTTATCAAAACAATGTGATCAATTTATATGTTACAAAAAGCTGTTATCTGCATAAATGGAAGCATAAATGAAAATGGACAATTTACCAAAAAAAATTAGGGAGACATCAATTTTCTAGAGCCTCATTTTGGTGAGAAAAGGGTAAAAAATTGTTAAAATTTCCTGAAATAACGGCATTCCTGAGAACAGTGTTCATTGATACACTAAGCAAGAAAATACATGAAATTTCCTGAAAATGGACAATTTGAAGAGAAGATTGTTAAAAATCCAATTTTCTGAAAATTGTGAATTTGCTGAGAAAAGTTCCGAAAAATGTTTGTGGTGTTATGAACGAACTTTTTTTTTTAAAGTAGGGCAAAAAAAAAAAAAGGTGTGTTTCAGGTTACATGGTCTGAAAATCTAGGGTAGGTAGGTCGGATTTTTTTTTTTTTTTTTTATTTTTTTTTTTTAATTTTAGGCCACCATTTATTGACAACTTGGATTACGGGCACTCAGAGCAAATATTTTGGGGGGCGGGAGGGAAAAAAAAGAAAAGCTGCCTTTCAGTACTGAAATTTTCCAGGGGGCGGGAGGAAAAAAAAAAAGAGCATGGAAATGTCTTCTTTTGGCTATCAAATGAGGGTATATTGAGAAACATTCCCAAATATCCCCCATTTTGAAGGCCTAAGTCTGGGTGTTTGCTAGTCAGCATGTACTTTTTTTTTTTGCTAAAATTCTCAGAAAATCCCATCGGAGGGGGTAAAAATAATTTTTTTATTTTATTTGCAATATGCCAAAATTCTCATCTGCGTAATCCAAGTTATCAGAATAAAACGGCCTTAGCCTAAGGCTTAGCCTGAAAAGTACCCAGAAATCGACTCACGAACTACAATTCCGACTCGCTGACGACTGCCTCGACTCTTAAACTATCAGATTGACCCTTAAATAGCCCCAAAATGACCCAAAAGATGAATTTTTTTTCAAAATTGCATAAAAATTTCTAGGGTCGGCCCTGTTTTGCTAGGTAGGGTCGGGTAACCTGAAACACACTTTTTTTTAAATTTGGCCCAGTCCTAATAAGACTAGGAATGTAGACCTTAGGAATAGGGATGTAGTCCTGGGGACTAGGGACATAGTCTTCAGCACTAGATACGTAGTCCTGAGGACTCAGACGCAGTCCTGAGGACTATATGGTCGATTCCCACGAAAATGGATCACAGAGCTTGCAGCGGGCTAAATTCTCAAATAGAACATATTGCTTAGTTCTTTTAATAGCGCATAACTACTATACAAGGGAGTAAACTCATGAAATTGGAACCATTAATTGTAATAAATACCATATTTATGGCCATTCAAAGTTGGACCTACGCATGGTGACGGGACCTACGCACGGTGATGAGAGCCTTGTATCCATTATACTAATGGTCTAGCTATAATAATGGACATATTCTAGTTTAGTCAACAGATAAATGATGAAAGTATAGATTTCTATAGGATTTACAAAATCAAATATGTTCTTTGCCATCGAAAAATGGTTTGTTAATGGACCTACGCATGGTGACGGGACCTATGAACGGTGACGGGACCTATGCACGGTGACGGGACTTACATACACTACTTTTCTACATTAGTGACAGTTTTCCGACAGGTATAAATGTTCCTTGGCATAGGTCCCCTATTTGTTGAAGTAAACAGTGAAAGATAAAAGTAATATTAGCTATATTTTATCTATTTCTCAATGATACTTTATGATGTACCTATGCACGGTGATGCACCTACGAACGGTCACTATTTGATTGTAATAGCTCACAGGTTAAATAATATAAGCACAATCTACTTTATTTTTCGTATGTAACATCTTCAAGCTATGTCAAATGTAGGGGTTAAATATTTTACACTAATTATTTAGAGGTTTTCTCTAGTTAGATTTATTGTGGACCTACGCACGGTGATGCCCAACCTACCCCACGTTGTGTTCAGTAAAATTGTAAAATAACAGATACATGTGTAGATTCTTCTTTACTCCTAGCATAACCCCCCTAATGGGCATTACATATTAAGGATGAAATTTCTACCAGTGTGATGTATTTCTTGGGATTAAATTCCATTATTATGTACCTACGCACGGTGATGCAAAAAACTACACCACTTTCTTTATTTTGGATATCCAACAAATTTCTCATAAGGAAATGGCACAACTGCCCCGAAGTACCCTGAATCATTTCCCATGGCCAGGTGATTATGCCTGCATATAAATATTACTTTATCATTATATATCTTTCTAAAAAAGAAAATGTCAACATTGATATTATATTTTTTCCTATTACAAAATGTGTAAAATATCGTAAAAAAAACTCACCTTTTCATCCATAAACACCTAAAATATTGGAGGTAGGTAGGCAAAAGTAGGTACCCATGTAAAGGTATTGTCGAGATCTATGCAAATATGCCTAAATGGATAGAATTTATCATTTCATTAAAATGTTATCATATTACGAGCTAGTTTGACCTTGTGATCCATTTTCGTGGGAATCGACCATATACTTGATAATGAAGACTAGAGACATAGTCTCAATGACTAGAGCAAACATTCAAATGGTATATAGTAGCTACTGCAGATAACATTTATTGATGCAGATAATGGTTGGATGTGCCATACACTAGTTACTGCAGATAGTATTAGTTACTGCAGATAACAGGAGTATGGTTGATGTAGATAATGTTATTTTGATGCAGATAACGCTTGCAATACCTGACATTATCTGCATTACTGCAGTTAACCTTATTTACTGCAGATAACGGTTGTACACCTGCACATACAGTGATGCCTTAATTCTACAATATCAACTACGCACTTCTTGTAGTCCCTTACATCAGCCCTCGTCCAACCAAGTTACTCACACTGGGTTTTTTTTGTGGGTGGTTTTTGGCATAACAATTAAACCCTGCAGTTCCCTGGTGCATCAGGAAAACTAATGAAAATGACTAATGAAGATAGACCTAGAAGATTCAAGCCAACAAAACCATGTTTTTTCAAAAGATTTTTTTTACTAGGGGACTAAATATATCAATACATGTACTTGTCAATCTCTACCATGTTTGTGTAGTGTTTGTATAGTGAGAGTGGTGTACTTACAGCGCAGTATTTGGCAGTGCTGCTGGGGCATTTCAATGGGGAAATTGGTGTACTGCAGTCTGCACAGTTGTAACATGTCAGCGCCTCAGACTCTCCTGTGGACATGAGGTACCGTAAAAGTGTGAGTGAATAAAAGCTATTGAAGTTTCATAAAAAAGATAAATAAATAGACAAAGGTCTAGGAGTTTTAGTCTGTTTCCTGTGATATATTCCCTTGTTGGCCATTAGGTTGTATTCCACAATGCCAGACTCAAATGCTTGTTCCTTTTTAATGTTTTTTATTCAATTCAAATTACAAAAACTATGATATCGGGAGTGTATGGCATATAAAATGTAAACATAATCAATTCTTGATGTCACAGGGTCTTTGAATACAGGTCTTGGGTATTTGATGGCCTACAAAAATTTGGAAACTTTTGGTTAAATCAATGGGCCTTCTGTAATAGAAGACAGTAAAATAGCTGTACAATGCATACAAGCCTGACAGTTTCGAAAATTACTAATTTGATACCCCAGTGGAGGCAAAAAAGTAGTTACATATCACCATGTGATTCATAAAAACTGTGATTTAGTGAAAATGTTTAATTGTATCCTTTTCAAATTTCAATGATAAATATATCAGTATTGGCATATTTGGTATCCAATTAAAGCTTGCTCTAAATAATACAGTGAGCTTGTAATTACTTGCAAAATGAGAACTTATTTCGGATCAATAAATACTTATAAGTTGAAATATAAGTGATGGTGACAATATTAAGAAATTTCCCTAATTACCTGGGAGGAGAAGACCCAGCTAGGGATGTCATTGGTATCGAATTTGATAGGATATCAGTTATTCACTATTTTGATGTCGATATATATAATATATCAGTTATTCAATATGATACAAAAAAAGAGGTAGATTAGGCCACATTATTTTTGTATTCATTGGGTACAGAGTACATAAGACCAAATTAAATAAATTCTGAATAAGATAAAAATAAGTTTTTCAATTTTTACTCCCCCAAAAGCCGTAATAATGGTCTGATTTTCAAGCCGTAAAACTGACATGTGTTTTAAATTAAATAAAATGAGTTCATTTACATTTTCCTCCCTAGAAACCTTAATAATTGTCCGATTTACACGCCGTAAAGACTGACATGTAGCAAAAAATGAATCCAAGATAAGGGCATATCGATACCTATCGTTGTAGATTCGGTTATTCGATACATAAAGTATAGCGATCTATCGATACCTACAATACCAATGACATCCCTTGACCCAGCAGCACAACAAGAAGGAGCATCTTCATGTTGTTGTCATGGTAACTTACCTGGCAGGAGAAGGCAGCACAATAAGGAGGAATGTCTCCATGTAGTTGTCATGGTAACTTACCTGGAGGAAGAAGGCAGCACAATAAGATGGAGCGTCTTTATGTTGTTGTCATGGTAACTTACCTGGGAGGAGAATGCCCAGCAGCACAATAAAAATGAGGACCTTCATGTTGCTAGAGTGGTAGGTTGGTGTGTCCGCTGATGGGGATGTGACGGAGCAGAACTACCTGTAATGATAGAAAGGTTTGTAATTTAAGGGAGACCGGTTTAAAAACATATTTGACCCTATATTCAGCTAAAAAGTCTTAAGGTGGGTCGCTACCCTTGGGTCAAAGTCACTGAAAGTTCACAAAATCTCACCAATGTTTTTTTACAGACAGCTTAAATTATATAAAATCGGAAAATGCAAAGAAAAATTGGGGGTCCCGAACTACTTTTTGAAATATAGAATTTTTAAAAATTCAACTATTTACATTTTTTTCTGAAAATTAGAAAAAATATGAAAACTTCGATGATTTGTTTTCATATCAACCATTAGGCCCCACCAAAAAAAAAAGTTGGTCTACGGATTTTCATTTAGAAAAAATGGTGCGAGCGAGCGAATTTTTTTTTTTTTTTCCAAAATTTTTTTTTGTCTGGATTTTAACCTTGAATCAAGTGGTTTTTGAGGGAAACATTTTTGCAAACTCCCAAATTTGGCTAGCGATCAGAAAAAAGCCACCCCCAAAAAAAATAAAAAATTCAAATTTCAAATTTCTCAAAAAGTGGTGCGGGCGCATCCTTAGACACTTTTTTTTCAAAAAAAAAAAAAAATTTGCATTTTCAAAAATATGGTGCGGGAAATCCGTAGACCAACTTTTTTTTTTGGTGTGGCCTTATGCGCAGAAATGTAAAACATCACATGTGAAACACCTATATATTCCCCTTTACTGTAAAAACTCTCTCAGGAAATAGTTCAGATCATTTGCTAACATATGAAAGTAATTTTGATAGGGGGTCCCAGGCATATTTTTAGGGTTTTGGACCTTTGAAAATGAAAAATAATGCCAAAAAATGACTAAATCAAATATATATGGCATTGCATGATGGGTAAAATAGACAAAAATCAACGTATAAAATTGTCCCGATTTATACCCCTGGTTATTCTGAGCAATATAATAGCATCGATGGTGTTCTAAATAGTAAATATCTGTAATATACTAACTCATGTTTAAAAAAAAGAAATATTATCAGTTACCAATATATCAAATATTCAAAATATTGCAAAATGCACAATTTTGCTTGAAATGATCTAAATTTTTAACACAGTTTAGGTAATGTATATATGTATCTGGCAATGCAATATTAGCCCATTCTGATAGATTTAAGAATTTGAAGAAATCCAAGGGTAGCGACCCACCTGAAGTATTAAGTCTCATATGACTAGTCATTATATTATCTTAGAACTGAGATGTAGATCAATAATATACTGCATAAGCAGGCATAGTTTCACCAGGATACCACCTGGACATATATTTAGCTATAATATTTTTTATAGCTACTCTTTTGAAACTTGTTACATTTTGGTCCATTCAGGTCACAAAGTCGCTTTTTTTTGCAAAAATATCCAGGTCGCAGGTCACTTTTTTATATATTTGAGTGGCTCCAGATGGGTCAAAAGAGAGAACAAGGAACACGTTGTGTTTGTTTCAGGACCGGCAGTCTCATTCCGGCGGTGTCGCACCGCTTATTCTACCTTGTGAACGCTACCCGGTTTTCCCGCCACCACATTTTCCAGGCAACCTGGTTCAATAATATAATAAGCGACCTGGCAACTTTTGGAAAAGTATGACAATAGCATAAATGGTCTAAAAAAGCGACTTTATGACCTGGGGCCCTTGCGACTTTCCGACCTGAGGTGGGGACCCCTCTGCACCCCCATTTGAAAACAGCAGGTCACAAAAAGTAATGGTCCAGGTCGAAAAGTCCTTGAAAACGGCCCAGGTCGCCATGGTAACCTTTTACCCCTCTGGAGTCACAAATAGCCCTTGCGTTGCTATGCTTGAAAGGGCTCACGCCAATTTTCGACCCGTAGTGGGGCGTTAAAAAGGTCCATATAGGCCCCCCCTCAAGCCGTAGGGCATTCTACAGTAGGGCTACGAGAGTGGTGACTGCAGAGGGGTTTTTGGCGACCTGGGCCGTTTTCCAGGCGACTTTTCGACCTGGGGCAATAATTTAAGCGACCTGGCGACTTTTGCCCTAAATTTGATTATAGGATAAAGGGTCTAAAAAAACAACCTTAGGACCTTATTTCGGCGACTTTCCGACCTGGGGGGGGGGGGCCCTCTGCACCCCCAGAGTGGCTACGGCTAAGGACTATAGTATATAGGAAAAGCCTCCTTTCTTGGGGGGGGGGGGGGGGCAAAACTAATTAAATATCTCCCATTAACGTTAAAATTTGTTGACCATCTGTGATTCCGCAAGGGCACGTTTTATTTTAAAATCATAATTAATGATCAATTTGACAGTAGGGCAAACTTTGGTAATATTTATTATTAGGAGTATTTGCAAAATTCTTTCACTGTTAGAAAATGGGTATAGACCCCTAAAATCGACATGGCGACATGGGCATTTCTTAAAATCGACATGGCGACATGGGACATGGCCAGTTAAGTGACATGTGACAGGGGCATTTCTTAAAATCGACATGTGACATGGGGCTTAGTGACATGGAAAAAAGAATCTCATATAGAGTAAAGTAGGCTACCAAACCCTTTTTTCAAATTTGGCCCCTGTGAGTATTCAAAATCCTAAATTTGTCCGGGGCCTGCGGCCCCAAGACCCCCATTTATAACTCTCTCTATGGCCCTAGGTTCTTTTCCTTAGTGACACTAGTGACATGACTTTTTCCTTAGTGACATGTGACATGGCCATTTCTTAAAATCGACATGCGACATGGGGACCCCCCCCCCCCCCCCCCCCATCTACCCCCCCCCTCCCCTTAGACAGGCTGTCCCGTGTAGCCAAGTGAACCCAGTGAGCGCCGTGAGAGACCCGCCTCTCTACCCCCCTTGAAAGTCCCGAGCCTCAGGAAGTGTGAGACCGTGAGAAGAGGTTAAATTGCGTGAGTCTCACGCCCAATGCGTGGATGGGGGTTGACAACCCTGGCTGGCACTGACACTGACTCAACAAAATATTCATGGGTTGACTCCGCTGAGTGTAGGCCCTATTCACGTGTGTCCATGACTCGATGAGTCGATCCCAGGGACCCAGTGGCGAGTTGGCCCCGCATCTCCCCTATTATCGCCCATCTCGGACACAGGAATTCACGGATTATCGTAATTTTACTGCTCCTAAAGCCTTTAAATAATGTGTCAACAAGTACTGACCCAATATTATCTTAAATACACTACCGATATTTGCGAAGAAGCATTAAATATAAGCAAAATCAAACAAAATGCTGCTCTTGACTGCCGACGTCAAGCCGGCCCCGTGCGCGACGCCGGAAACTGGGTGGTGCGTGGTGCATTTCGGGACAGATACGACGCGAATAGAACAAATAAATAAACAATCCTTAACTCCTGCCTTGCAGAAAGATGAGACCAGTAGAGATTAGGAAATACTTACAAAACGATATTTGATCCCTCCACTTCCTTGTTCCTCGTCACTGGCGTCTAAAAGACGTCTGCCGCGTCTGATGTTAGTTATGTTGTTTCCCGTCTGATGGCGTCACTCACGTTTCCCGCCGTTTCGGGGACCTGTTTTTCCCGCCGATGATGCCAAGACCAAAGAGGGTAGGGGGCCTACTAGTCATTGCTCTCTGGATAATAGATGGACTAGAAGTAGCATTTCCTTTAGCATGACCGTCCTTTACCTACCAAATGGAGCTACGGGGGCTTCCATAAAGTATGTAGGCCTTACGCACCAAGAGGGGGGGGGGGGGGGCATAAAGGCCTACAAGAACTTTAGGGCGGGTTGGGGGGGGGGGGGTCAATTTCTTGAGAAAATTTGCGTACATACTGGAAGGTGTTTTTCACGATGTGTATCATCGTATCTGGGTTTAAGGTAATATCATGACGGGTTCTGTTGGGCATTGCAACTAGAGGGGAAGGCCACCCCCTGTAGGGGGGGGGGGGGGTGGTGGTGGTGGTGGGTATTAATAATAATTAGTTTATAAACAACACTGAAAATTCTGGGGGTTAGTAAATGCTAATATATCTTAGACAAAACCACTAACTTATCAGCATTATTAAATCGAACTAAGATTTTGCTAAACTATGACTAACTTTTTACTAACCAGCTACCCACAGGAACTCCACACCAGGTGACAGCACAAGCAAATCATAAGATATTTATCTATATGATAAGATTGTAATTGCACTTGTTATCATGCTTAGAGGTAACCTTTTCTAATTTTGAATATGATATGGGGTATAACATAATGTAGGAATGTATCTACTTTATAGCCAGATTTTTTTTAAACAACTGATCAACCTATTCCAATGAGGTTTTCTGAATGGGACACCTTTTTTGTGCTTTTGAAAAATGCATATATATCAAAGACAGACTCAAGTCTCTATATGGCCAATTCTACAGGACAATAATTGTTATGTAGACAAGCTTGCTTCAATGGATGGAGTTACCATTGCACAGGTAACTCATGATGTGGTTGTTGCATATCAACCAGGGCCATGCCACTGACTGGTTATAGATGTACTAATCACTAATGAATGACTACCGTAAATTCCTGCATGTAACTTGTGGGTTATACTAGAACCAAACCTCTAGTGCAGGTCATACAATATCCTCAGGTCTATGGGCAGGTAATGTAAGTACTAAAATCACAATTTTCAAGCCCTAGGTAGAGGTTATAGGATTCTCTCAAGTCGGGGTGTGAGATGCGAGTGTACACCAGATTTTATGGTAGCCTCATAAGTTCAGGTGACCTGGGCAATGCTAACTTTAAGCTAAGGGTTAGCAGCAAAACGCTAAGATAGGATAGGAACTTTGGGCACGTAATTTTCGCTAATGTTTGTACAAAAGTTAGTAAAAAGTTAGTACAATTAACCTACTAACTTTTGACTAACATTTGAGATTCAATATTTTCAGTGAAGGCTCCCCCTCACATGAGAGTGTATTAGGTACCCGGTACATTTATGATGTTATCTGTCTACCATGAGTTTTATCAAAGACACCATGCTAATTGGTCCCGGCTGTAGAGTGGGGTGACCAAGGCCTCATCTCACAGGTGTTTGTTGTCGCTGTGTCGAATTTTTTTTTTCTAAAGTGCTGTGTAGCCGTGTCGAATTTTATCTAATACCTTCAAAGGGTTATTCTGTTGCATTAGTGTGTCCGTCGATTTTTAAGGGGAGGGGCCCCCCCCCCCCAACTTTTTCCCTTTTTCTCTTTTTATTTTCTTAGAAGCAAGTTATTATCATCATGATTAAATATACCATACATATCGATCTCATCTTAATGTACCATAGACATCCATGTACATAATAGACAGCTACAGGCAATACCCTCGACAATGAAGCAAATGAAGGAAACATAGAACATTGTGATCAAATGAAAAGAAACTGTTTATTTGTATTTACCTTCGTTTTTAACTTTTTTTCATTTGCATGGGGAGTCGCGACAATCTAGGTCATACCACAGACCATGGGCTAGAGCCGGGACTATAGGCCAACAGATATGACCGTTGGACTATAGTGGGATACACACACGACTATACACGTATATACACGACTCACTGGGTATATTCACTGGCTATATGATATTGAGATGTGTCTTTTAGCATGATAACCCTAGGTCCCTAAATTCGACATGGTGACATGGCGACCATTTTCGGGCTTAGTGACATGAGACAGGAAAAAAATGGTGGCAGGACATTTCTTAAAATCGATATGGCGACATGGCCATTTCTTAAAACTGACGTGGGAAATGGTGACCCGCCATCAAGGGCCCCAGCATGGGTAGGACTCAGTATTCACTCGGACTTTGTTTAGTTGCTCGTGGACAGAGGGGGATGTATTTTATAGCTCAGTGAATCGTTTTAGAATCCACTGAATCATGCCTACATACTCTCATCATTAGGTGGATTGGAGGAGCAGAAGTAACAACTTTACCATTGGTGAGTAGCCTAGTGTATACTCTAAACTTGTACCAGGGGGATATACGGAGAATTCATCCGAATTATTAAGGAGTTCCTTGTTCTGTTTATTGTCCGGGATCATAACTCTTTGTGGATAACATAGTACATTTCACATAGATGCCAACTTATCGAAGCTATTTGCACAATACTAGAGTAGACGTCTTGACAACATAATTATTGGGTCTAGTGGTTGAATCATGTTCAAGACCAACCACTCTGTTCACAATCAATTGGTAAAAAGTGCATTAGAAAAGTATAGCAGTAGGTCTCTCACGAGTGAGGGCCGTCTATAAATAACGTCCCCCCGGAGGGGTGGGGGGGGGGGGTCGCGGGTGGGGGGGGGTCTTGGTCTGAGTGTGACAAACAATGATAAAGGTATTGGGGTAATCGTGCAGGGGTGGCTGGGTGTTGAAAATGATCCATGCACTGAAAACCCAGAGGAAGGTTCCTAGTCATTATGACGACCTAGGTTGTCATAATAGCTAATGGAAAGTGCTCTGGAGAATGGTGTATGAATATTGTCTCTAATTAGTTCACCTCCTGATGAGAGGCATACCTTTTACATATTTGGTTTACTCTTGATGAAACTAAGTAGCTAATTTACTTGTTATAAATAAGTTGTGTATGGGTGAGAATGATGGCCTTGAAGGTATAGACTACTCTACTCCCTGTCACCAGTTTATGTCTCGTGACAGAAATTTTACTCTAATCAATTTACCCTGGGTGGCAGCACGTGACAGGGCATGTCCCATGTCCAACACCCAGATATACCCTAGGTTGTCCCAATGACTACCCAATGGTGTTGAGAGTTGTCATTACTGATGACTTTAGGTCTTCAAATTTACAATACCTAAATCAACAACCTTAAGGTAGTCATTCTGACTACCCAATCCATGTGACTACCTAAGGTCATCATTATGACAACTTTGGTCTATATTGATCAGATATGACTACCTTAGGTCATCACAATGATGACCAAAGGTCATCCGTAAATAAAAGCCGATGACGTTTCATCAAAATAAAGAAAAAAAAGGTTGTCAACCTGACGACCTAAAGTTGTCAATTTTGGTATTGTCAACCCTGAGGTTTTCAGTGTATTTGAGTGACATATATCATATGATGGCCTTTGCAGGTACACACCCCTTGAAAGAATTTACTCATAAATCTTCATCGATTTTAATGTAAGGTCCAGTAAGGGGGGTGGTAAGGCCAAAGAAAAAGAAGGTTTGTTTCAGGTCACCCGACCGACCCTATCTAAACAGGGCCGACCCTACGTTTTTTATGCAATTTTGAAGAAACTTTTATTTCTATACTTTTTTTGGGGTCAATCTCCCCATTTTACACTTTTTTGGACCAATTTTAGAGGGGAAGTAAAAAAAAAAGTAAAGAAAAAGTAAAAATGTTTTGTTTTTTTAATCCGACCTACCGTCCCTAGAGTTTCTTCCCATGTTACCTGAAACAAACCTTTTTTTTTAAATTTGGCCTAAATCTAAATGCGGGATGGGATGGGAGGGGGTCTGCATTGTGGATATTTGAGGGCATATATATATGCGTTCATCACATGTTATTTATCACCACATTAAGCTTTAAGAACATTATCAACACTCTCTTACAGTGGCCTTGTACCAGGTGTTGTCTATTCTCTGTCAAACGTTTTGACTTTTGCAGGTTTGTGTTGGGAGATGGTGACTAGAGATGGCGGCTTCAAAGTTGGACTTCAAAACAAAAAATGCCATCCTAGACAAATGTGGTGCTATTTTCTTACAGTCAATAAGTAAGTAGACCTACTCGTGCAATTTACTTTATAGGCCAATAAATAAAAACAGTGTGTTTCAGGTTACATGGTCTAAATATCTAGGGTAGGTACCGGTAGGTCGGATTTTTCTTCTTTTCTTAACTCCTTTTTAAAATTTTACTTCACCCTGAGAATGGTCAAGTGATTGACTTGCAAACTCCAGTGCCGAATTACCGACCACCGCTTTGACTCATGGAGCTTCAACCCGACTCTGAAATAGCCACAAAATGATCCAAAATTGTGTTTTATTTTCAAAATTAGACAAAAGTTTCTTGGGTCGGCCCCATTTTGCAGATAGGGTCGGGTAACCTGAAACACATTTAAGGATCAAGAGATGAGTTTGTGGGTTAATTCCTTTAAGGGGATGGTCAGCTGGAGAGTGGCCATTTTGTAACAAAATGTGTTGGTGAATTTTTTGGGAGGGGGTAGGGAGAGTGGGGACTGACAAAATACCATAAATTATCAGACATGCCACTTCTCCCACTTTTGCAGTAATTCCTACTTTATGGCTGGAATTTATCTATTGAATCATGTTAATTTCCTACAGAAATTGACCAAAATTGTAAAAATTCCTACTGTTTGTCGATGACAGAGTGGCATCTCCGCTGGTATTGTATGTGATACCCTACACCAGGAATTGTCTTTATAAATATATTCGTTTTTAAAAAAGAGGCCAAAGACAACAAATTAAGATTGACATAGTATTCAACAGTAAAGCATCCCAGAAAAACAAGTTAGATATGTAGAATAGTTTTGCTTATTCCTCACAATGCTCTAGCTGTTTCTTTCAGCCATCGACCCAATGCTCATGGCACGACTGGTGGCAGCAGGGGTCCTGGATGGTTACAAGTCGCAAAACATTCAGGTAACGATGAATATTGTCTTTTCACATAGTTCGGTAGTGAGAAAGTGTATAATCATTAGGCCAACTTGTGATCTTATTGAAACATATATTGATTCTAATAACTTTCGGGGACAAATGTATCGAGTTAGTTAAAAACAGTTTAAACTGTGATAAATACTCATATAAAATGAATACCATAGCACCCATTGGTAACTTATTACAACATTACATGTATCATATTTGGTAAATTGTGCTAATACAAGCAGCCTACGTTTTTTGATATGCAACATAAAATAAGAGATTAGCTCGTCGTTAAGGACTAATGTGGTTAAGTGTCAGCTAGTACATTCCGTAGATTTAAGGAACTTTCCCACATACAAACGCAAACCAGTGTGTCCCATACCCCCCTTCATATCAATGTATATATCTGCAGGCTATGGTATTACCACAAGAAAGGTGTAATGCGCTCATGGCTAATCTTCGGACTGCATCCACCAAGGCCTTTGTAGAGTTCTGCATTGTCCTGCACGATAAACAAGACAGAGATGACATTCTGCAGGACTTTGGCCTCGACATCACTGAGCTCAGATGCTGGAAATGTAGGTACCATTGAACTTAAAATATATTTCATGTCTAATGGCATCCAGCACTCAAATGTGACCACTTTTGTTTGCATACTAGACAAATAAAAAAACATGAACATAAATGCACTTCCTTGTCTTAAAATGAGTGTCCCAAAACCCTAAGACCCACAAGGGGACAAGACCCTGTTTATATCCCTAAGGATAGGCATTAAAATATTAGTGATTCATATTAATGAATGCCAGATTTTCTTAGTTTTTTTCACGCCGCTGTAAGTCTGTATCTTGTAGATTTTAACGGGAATATACTGTGGTGTCCTTGATACTGATCTTATCAATGATTCTTGATGCATAGGTATAAATGTCGATTTCGCAATATCAGCTTAGTTCCAGGCCTTTACATTTTAAGCCAGGAGAGACACTATAGAATGTCTCAGAATAATATGCAAGTACAATTCATGGGCGAAAAGTGCTCCAGAAACATTGTAAAGTGACTCTTATAGCAGTGTGTGTATGTATATTTATTATTACCACCAGCAGCTTCGCTGCAGGTGAATATTTGGTGCCTTGGCTTGGGGTGTGCCGTGGGAAGAAAGTTGCAACAACATGGCGGCGGGCGGGAACGTAACCACCGACCAGGACCCAACAAAATCGCCTCGGGTGAACTGCATCATGGGAGCCGTACCGTTATTTATATGGTCCTAACAAAATGGTTATAATTCCCAGTGTCTCAAAAAGGATTAATTTATATTAAATGATATAATATGCAAACACACTTCTATACTGATTTTGTGATAAATGCGTACATATTATGAGAACCTAGTGGCCAAATATTGAACATGCAAGAACACATGAGTTTCACATTAAGGTTGATCGCTACTCTTAACTTTGTATCCATGAAATGTCCTGTTTTTCCCTCCAAAGGTAGCTTATATCATTTAGAAATGGAAAATGTAAAAAAAAATGGGGGGGTCCAAGGCTACTTTTTTTACTACAGCTTTTTGAAAAAAAAAGTATTCTCTATTTTTGCCAAAAAATACAAAAAAATGGAAAATGTTCATGAATTTCTTTCTTTGTGAACCAATGGCCATATTAATTTTGTATTGCACATGAATAATCCTAGGTTATGTCCTTTAATGGAAAAAATAAAATTATGGTCCAAAAATGTAACTTTGTTTCCAAAAACCTGATGGTTTTACGACAATTATTCAAATTTAATGACATGGACTAGTCAACTAGTACTACTATTAATCAACAGGGGGTGTTACCAGCTCTCCCGCCAGTGACGCCGTGACGTCACTGCCAGCCTGCTACACCTTCAATCATGGACATTTGAAAAAATTCTTGGTGAAAATCGCCTCTATATCGCCTCTATATCGCCTCTATATCGCCTCAAAATGACTGTATGTTTTTGTGGCCATGATTACCACGGCAATAGAGCCAGTTGTCCGAAATGCAACGCCCCAAATCCGGATAAGGGCACGCCTAGGAAGACCGTGCCGGCACAAGACGACAATGGAGGCCCCCAGGGCCGGCAGGAGACCGGCAGGGACGACCCAGCCCCGTCGGCACCCCCGGGCGGTACGGCCCGCCAACAAGCTGAGCAGACCGCGGAATACGCCGCGGCCCAGGAGGAGGAACTCCTACAGGCCCTTCAACGGATTGAGGCCCTAACGATCAAAGAGAGGGCCAAAGAGGCCCAACTAAAGAGGACACAGAAACTGAAAGAGGCCGAGATGGAGTTGGCCGGACTCAGAGCCAGCAATAAACGGGTAGAAAAGGATACCTACCTGGCAGAGGCCGCCTTCCGCGGTGTAGTGCAGGCCATGGGGAGCGCGGACGCGTTCGAGGGAGATAAATACGGCTCAGTCACTCACCAGAGCGCGGATTCACGGCCGGTACCCGGCGGGCGGCACGCGGACACGCGGGGACCAGCGGCGAACTCTGCTCACCGTGGTGCGTCATTGAACGCGGCCACGGATCACAACAAACATGGCGGCGCCCACTCTCTGCCATCCGGTACGGCCGCCTACAACGATATGCAAGGCGATTTTGATCGTTTTAAAGGCGATGAACAATGGCAGAGGTCAGGAAATGCCTCAAACAGCTTCAGCTCACCCCCCTTTACCACCGACGACCGCGCAGAGCGAGAGGTGGGCCGCGGAGAGCGATCGGACACCCGTGAGGAGCGAGGTCAGGTTGGTGGTGGGTACACAAATGGCAATGCCGACACCTCATACCAGTCTTACCTGCTCTGGGTGCAAAAGCAACAGCAACCCCAGCACCAGCAGGCTGATCTGCAGCAACAACAGCAGTATCAACAATGGCAACAGCCATTTCAACAGCAGCAACAGCAGCAACAGCAGCAGAGGCCACAGCCTCTGTACCCATCCTCTGCTTCAGCCACCATCCAGGCAGGGCTACAGAGGGCTGGGCTATCACACCAGTCTCTGGGACTACTCTCCCCAGATTTTGATGCTGCTCTCCTGGGACCCCGTCAACCTCAAGGTTTGTCTGAGATTCTGTGTGATGAGCTGAGGGGTTATACTAGGGATAACAGGAGGAAGAGGTCTAGGGAAAAGATTAGGCCTGATTACCATCTGGAGGTGGACAAGGATTACAAGCAAATGTCCTACCGAGAGCTTGTCTATGGCATGACATGTGTACACGAGTGTATCATTAAAGGTGAATTTCCCAGCCGCATAACGGCCAGGGGCTACTCTGCCCATATGAAGTTCATCACTATGAGGGGCTTGTCCAAGGCTTATGAGGCCGACACTCTTGCTAAGTATGAGTTCAAGGTCACCACCAAGGTCATAGAGGGTGATCTCACAGATTATGTACACTGCGATGAGGATGCCCGCCACGACTGCCTGGGTGCGGATAACACTGGACCAGTCCTCAGAGCGCTGGCCCGGGAGGCGGCGCGCAGTGAGAGTCGGGGGGCCAACAGCGGGGGGCGGGGCTCCGGCAACAAAGGAGGACTGTGCCCCCCGGATATCTGTGGGCAATGGAACTTCCGAGACCGATGCGACTATAACCCTTGCAACAAGAAACATATTTGCAGCAACTGCCGGGGGGCCCATAAAGGTAGATACTGCAGGAGCCAACCTAGCGGTTTCTATGGCAACCAGTCGCAGATGATGGGTAACCCCCCTCCAGGATATGGGAGTGGTTTCCCACCTCAAGGTCCCCCTCATGCCCAACAGGGCAACCCAGGTCATCATATGTGACCACATGATCTAGTCGTCAGCGCGGAGCCGAGCCGAGTGCACGCGCAGACATTAACCGTCAGTGCGGAGCCGAGCCGAGAGCACGCGCAGACATGGGACATCAGTGTGGATTGTGATGCTATTTGTGTATGTGCGAGTGTAGATGATTTGTGTAGCATGTACGCGGACTACCTCCCATTATGGGATGTCAAGGAGACCCACTTTGTGGGGGGTGTGCGATCACAGATGAATTTATGTGCATGGAGGGATATGCTGTCGGGATATGGTGTAGCCGCCCCCGACCCAGACGCACACTTTTTGTTGGACGGTTTAACCCACGGCTTTAAATTGGTTGACCCAGGCTCTGTGATTCACCCGTATTTGTGTACAAACTATAAATCTGCGACCGTCTCAGCCAAGGATGAGATTAGCGAGATTATTCTCGAGGAGTTGAGTAGTGGCAAGTTGTCGTTGGTGCCGAGTACCCCCCACTGCATCCATGCCCTCGGTGCCGTCGAGAAAAAAGGGGGCTCGTATAGGCCTATCACGGATGCTAGCCGCCCGCTAGGGGCATCCATCAATTCCTTTATGGAATCAACCTTCCAAACTTTCAAGTATAAAACCGTAGATATGGTTTCTGCAGCCATACAACCGTACTGCTTTATGGCAGTCACAGACATTACCAGTGCGTATAGGTCAATTTTGATAAGAGAGAGTGACAGGAAGTTTCAAGGTTTGCAGTGGGACATAGACGGTATCCCGTGCTTCATAGAGGACAATTTCTTGGCCTTCGGGACCAGGATGTCTCCTAGCGTGTTCACTCGCATCACCGACGCGGTCTCGCGTCATATGGAGGGACAAGGTTTCTTTTGTGCCAATTACCTTGATGACTTTCTAGTGATGGGTCGCAATTTCAGCGAATGCCAGACAGCCCAACTTTACCTCCATAGTGTATTGAGGAGGTTGGGTTTCTATATTTCATATAAAAAGGTCAAGTCGCCGGCCCAAATCCAGACCTATCTGGGAGTGGAGTTAGACTCCATCGAAATGAAGCTCCGTCTGCCCGACGAGAAAATAGCCAGCCTACACGAGGAAATAGCCTTCTTCTCAGGTCGCCTGCGGGCGACGAGGAAGCAGCTGCAACGCCTATGTGGGGTCCTAGCCCACTGCAGCACGCTAGTTAGGGGCGGCAGGACCTTCAGTCATCGAGTCATCGAAATGCTTTCGCATTTTACCCCCGGCAAGCGATATGTTTCGCTATCGAAGTCATTCCGCCAGGACCTCCTGTGGTGGTCAGACTTCGCAGCGTGGTTTAACGGGGAGGCAAAGATCATCAAACCGGGCCCAATGAACACGGCAATCATTCACACCGATGCGGCAACCACGGTCGGTTGGGGGGCTGTGTACGGCGACGACTGGGCCGCCGGCTCGTGGTCTAAGAGTTGGAGGGACCCGAGAGATCTTCACAATCATTGTACTCCTAAACCGGATATGCACATTCCCTCTAACATTAACGTCCAGGAGCTATATCCTATCCTCATGGCGTTGAGGAGATGGGGGGACGAGTGGCGCGACACACGTGTAGAATGCGTGACGGACAACACCCAGGTGGTGGCCGCGTTGAATACGGGCAAGAGTGACAATAGCAGGTCTATGGACATCCTCCGCCTCATTTTCTGGGACACTGTGATTTTTAATTGCCATCTAGTGGGGGTTTTCTTGCCGGGTTACAAGAATGTTGTTGCCGATGCAGTGTCCAGAGCTGAGTGCTTTAATGACATTCCTTTCCATTTATGTTGTAGAAACAAACCAGTTTGTCAGGGAGCTGAAAAAAATCCATGAACTTTTTTTCTTTTTTTTTCAAAAAATCGTTCAGATCGATAGCTAACATTTTCAAGAAATTTTGATAGGTGGTCCCGGGCATATTTTTATGGTTTTGGGCCTTTGAAATAAAAAAATAATGCAAAAATGGACAAAATTTCTTATTTAAAGTCTAAAATAATGTGTAAAATGGCAAAAATCAGGGTACAAAATGGTTTTATTTCCTACCCTTGGTTATCTCAATGAACCTGACGAGATTTATATCGATCTAGATAATGATTTATTGATTAATAAGTCCAATATTCTAACTTGCATTGAAAATAGCAAATATTATTGGCTATAAATATATAAAATATTCAAAGTCCAATAAAATGCTCAATTTTGCTCGGAATCAGCTCATCTTTTAATATTGCATTGTAAGTATGTATATGTATCTAGCATTCTAATATCAGCCCAATCTGATACATTTAAGCTATGTGCACAGAGACCTGCGCAGTGGCTCATATTCAATGAGTAGCGATCAACCTTAAAATGAAAGAAACAACATTTCACTGTACTGGTTTACAGATATTACTTGAGTCGTATGCTATCTCACCGTAAATCACAATTACATTGGTACACTGTCGTTCAGGTGGTTCTTCATAATTTCAATGGGATATTTTTACAGTGTACTTTCTAAATCGACAAAGAACAAGACCCATTTCTCAAAATCAAAAAGGGTGATTGTCATTTCTTAAAATAGAAAGTTGCACAACGACCCTCTGTCAGAGACCTATATTAGAATAGTCTAACAAGTATTTACCTCTCCACAGGTTCCAGGACGGATGTGTGCGATAGTGCAGAGACGTCAGTCACCGCCAATAGGATACCGGAACGAGCTCGAGGAGTACAGTCTGACACATCTTCTTGTGATCCTGAGGACGTTAGAAAACCACTCACTTTCCGTTTATTCCGAGGTAAGAAATTATGTATTAAATTACATATTTATGTGGCACATGTGAGAAAAGGCATAACACATGAGACCAGGATGTAGTTGAAGAGGTTTACTGATAGGTGGCAGCACTGTATGGTAACTCTCTAGTTCTCATACTTAACACTAGATGGAGTGTTACCACATCTCCCTTTTTAGGATAAAGGTACATATTCTTATGATGACACTATACTCATGAAATGTCTCGTCTATGGTGTTTAGATATTCTCTATAAGTGTTTGTAATGTTTGATAGCGGTAGGTCTCTTTAGGGCTGTCTTTGAATTAATGAATTCATGTATGGAATATCTATGGAAGTCTTTTGGATTTATGATGTCTAAATGTTCTCTATTGAGATAACTCACATTGTGTTCTAGAGTCTTTCATTGGCAGACTGACCTCAGGACTCAGGGATTATTATGCCCATGAACACTTCTTAGAGGTCAAGCCTCTGTGGTGGGTTTATCGCCCTTCCTGATTGACTCCTAGTGGTCATTCCTGTAGCGGCCTCTTGCACCGGTGTTCTGGGGGGAGAGGAAGGCTGTGGGCTTGGTAGGCTTGGTATGTCCTGCTGCGCCCTGTTGTCTCCAGTGTGCACCAAGGCTCCTCGATTGCGTGTTATAACTGAGCCTCTCTCTGTTTCTACGCGGTAGGCTCTGGGAGAAGCTGTCCTTTCCACGACGGAACCATATCGGTCCTGGTCCCGTACCCAGACGCGGTCACCCTGTTCCAATACTGGTAAAGTAACTGTTCTATGGCGCCTGTTGTAGTTTTCTGCCATCTTTTGCCTGTACATATTTTCGTTAGCCTTGACGGTCTCTTTATCATGGCCCTGATGTAGATGTGTGGTTGTTGTTGGCAGAGTGGTCCTGATGTTTCTCCCCATCAGGAGCTGACAGGGGGCTTGGCCATTCTGCAGTGGTGCAGTGTGGTAGGCCAAGAATCCGAGGTGCTGGTCTACGTTCTTTCTCATGATATTCTTAGCAGTCTGAACTGCTCGCTCAGCTTCTCCGTTCGACTGAGGGTACATTGGTGAGGAGGTCACATGCGTAAACCTATATTTCAGTTCAAAGTCCTTGAAGTCGCGGGATGAAAATTGTGGACCGTTGTCTGATACCACATAGTCAGGGATGCCATGTGTGCTGAAGACTGATTTTAATGCTTCAATGGCATGAGCTGATGTGGTTTGTAGCAGACGTCGGATCTCGATCCATCGAGAGTAGTAGTCTACTACTACTATATACACCTTTTTATCCAGTTCAAATAGGTCTGTACCGACCCTTTCCCAGGCATAGGATGGGAAAGAAGATGGGAGAAGCGGTTCTTTGCGTTCTGGACGGTGTACAGCGCAGATGTGGCAAAGATTGCACATTGCCTCGATCTGTTTGCTGCTTAGTGGCCACCATACACTTTGCATGGCCCGAGCTCGGCACTTGGTGACACCAAGGTGGCCTTGGTGTAGCTGCCCCAGTACCTCGAGCTGTAGGGCTTGAGGAATCACGATGCGGTCGTGGTACATCAATAGTTCATTTTTGAGTGTTAGGTGGTTTCTTTTCTCCCAGTATGGACGGAGTAAGGGTTGCTGTGGCATGTATCCCGGCCATCCATTTTTGCAGTAGGACTTAACTTCGGTGCAGACTGCATCCTCGTCCTGTGCTCTACATATTTGACGTAGTCGGACTTCTGTCGCTGGGAGGTACTTCACTGTGAAAGAAGCGAATTGTTCAACTTCTTCGATGAAGCTTATGTCCGAGGGTGATGGCTTATCGACTGGTGCTCTTGAGAGTGCATCCGCTGTCACCTGATCTTTGCCCTGGACATGGACTACTGTCGGGGCAAACCTCATCATCCGTAGTCGGAACCTTAATATGCGTGGTGGAATACTTGAGAGGTCTTTTGATGCAAGTAGTGGGACCAGAGGCTTGTGATCAGTTTCCAGAGTGAACTGCATACCTAAGACATAGTCAGAAAACTTCTCACATGCCCAGGTAGATGCAAGTGCCTCCTTTTCGATCGTGGCGTACCTCTATTCTGTCTCCCTTAGTGACCTTGATGCATAGTATACTGGTCTCCTGTCACCGTCTTGGTTGACTTGAAGGAGGACCGCTCCGATACCATAGTCGCAAGCATCGGCTGCGACTATAGTCTTTCGGTTGGGGTCGTAGTGTGCCAGTGTTTCAGTCGATGTCATTTTGGCCTTGATCTTGTTAAAGGCATCTACTTGTGGTGTATCCCATGTCCACATTCTGTCTTTCCGAAGTAGCTGTCGCAACGGCTCGTTCAGTGATGCCAAATCTGGAATAAACTTGGCAAACTGGTTTACCATACCGTTGAACCGCTGTAATTCGGTGACGTTCGTTGGTGGGGGGAAGTCACAAATAGCTTTAACCTTGTTGGGGTCTCCTTGGATGCCCTCTCGGGTGATTACGTGCCCTAAGAAGGTTATAGTTGTCTTTGAGAACTCACACTTGTCATTAAGCGTGAGGCCTGCTTTTCCCAGCCGTTCCAGGACTATCCTGACTCGGTCGTCATGTTCGGCCTGTGTAGGTGCATGTATAAGAACATCGTCCATGTGACAGACCACGCCGTCGAGTCCTTGTAGGATGCCTGACATGGTGCGCTGGAAGATCTCAGGTGCTGATGATATCCCGAAGGGGATTCGATTGAAGCAGTAGCGTCCGAAGGGTGTTACAAACGTGGTTAGCAAGCGTGACCGACTGTCCAAGGGGATTTGCCTAAACCCTGAGTTGGCGTCGAGCTTGCTGAAGACTTGTGACCCTTTCAGCTTTGCCAGATTCTCGTCTACGGAGGCCATCGGGTGGATCTCGCGTTGCACTGCTTTGTTGAGTGGTGTAAGATCAACGCAGATTCGCACCTTGCCATTATCCTTGGGGGCAATTACCATCCCAGAGCACCAAGCTGTTGGTTCCGTGACCTCTGAGATGACTCCCTGCTTTTTCATCGATTTAAGTTCTTGTTCAACCTGTTTGAGGAGTGGGTGTGCTACTGTTCGAGCTGTGTAGAGACACACTGGAACGGCATCTGGTAGAAGGGATATCCGGTATGGACTCTTGAGGCACCCGAGTCCCGTGAATAGTTGCGGGAACTCAGAGCGAAAGTCCTGCGATCCTTCTATGTTGTAGACTGACTCCGCAGGTTTTAAGAGATTTAGCCTTTGACAAGCTGATTTACTTAGCAGGTTGTGCTTTTGTCCCCGCATGATGAATATGTCCTCCGTAATCGTACTACCGTCCACTTTGAGCCGGGCCTTTGGAATGTGTCCTATGACACGGTCCGTCAGGTCTACGTTTCCGGCTCCGCGGAACTGTCTTCGGTTTGGTTGCGGCGGGAACATTTCGAGCCATGGTGTATGGTCTCCTATGATCGTAACGCCTGCTCCACTGTCAAGCTTGAACGTTGTAGCTTGCTCGTTAACGTGGAGGTCGACTGTCCAGAAATCACCTGCTGGCGCAACTTCTCCGAGGAAGGCGACGTCAACCGTGTCGCTATCTTCGACTTCGTTGACGGATTTCGCGGCCCGGCATACTTTTGAGAAGTGTCCCATTTTCTTACATATTGTACACTTTGAGTTGTTGGCTGGGCAGGCTTTCCTTACGTGGGAAGGCGTACTGCCACACCAGTGGCAGGCCTTGTTGCTGTTGTTGGAAGGTGGTTGAGTAGGTTTATTCCAGGTTTCCTTGCTTTTTGCCTTATGCTTGGACCGTCCCTGCATGTAGTCTACACTTGTTACAGGTTTTGCCGACATCTGTTGTTTGTGGCTTCGTGAGAGTTCACTTGCACGCAGGCTTTCGATACAGCGGTTCAGGTCAGGGACTGGACGTTCCTTCAGCAGGCGATCCCGTGTAGCTTCGTCTGTAGTCCCAATAACCAACCGGTCTCGGATTAAGCTGTCCTTGAGTGCTTCAAATTCACATGAAGCGGCCAGCTGTCGTAAGCGTATAACAAACTCGTCGACTGTGTCCTCCCTCTGAGTGAGCATGTTGAACTGTGTTGCTATGTTGAATTTATAACGTTCCATCAGCACATGCCGTTGAGGAATAAAATGAGCTTTTAGCTCCGCGAGGATTTTCACATGGTTCTTCTTGTCGGCTTCCGATAGCGATGGCAGACTCTTCATGACTTTCTGACACTCAATACCCATGAGTGCACAAAGTGTTGCTGAAACAAGTTCTGCTCCCTCAGGGCTTGGACTGCCATCCTCCTTTTTCAATTCTTTTTGGAGCTGTGTTGCAAGGAAGTAGTAGCCCCAGCTACTCTCGAAGTCCTTCCAGTTCTCAGCCACGTCACCTTGAAGTACCATAGGTGGTGGGGTTGGAACGTGATATGTTGCCATTTTGTCCCTATATGCTGGTATTGAGTTTTAAAGATGAAATCACCTGTACCAGTGCTGTTGTAATGAAGGTGTTAAGTGTTGCCTGATTCCTTTGCCCCTTTTCCATATACTACTTACTAGTAAAATTGGCCAGGGGTGGTTTTAGACAGGAATTTGGCTTGTACAAACACAATCAAAGTACATGTACACATCTTACAATGTCAAAGTTCAATGTTCAATAGTTTCCAGCAAGTTCCAGGGTGTAAATAGGCATAGAATGCTCTAAATGTGAGTATTCAGACCATGTGCTCTCCAAATCCTTTGTTCTCCTGTGCATGTGTGAGTGGGTCTGAGCAGTACTCCAAGTCATGCTCACTGTAAAGAATCTTGAGTAGATGGACTCTGCATTCTTTTTCCAGTAGTTGCTTGAATTGCTCATAGATCAACCTGACTAGTTTTTAAAGTTGTACTTAGCTTTAGTTAGGTGTAATCCCAGTTTCTGTCACCATGTGAGAAAAGGCATAACACATGAGACCAGGATGTAGTTGAAGAGGTTTACTGATAGGTGGCAGCACTGTATGGTAACTCTCTAGTTCTCATACTTAACACTAGATGGAGTGTTACCACAGCACAGTCTCAAGAGTTTTTAACAATTGGATATTCTTTGAATGGGTGACGTCTTTGACGGGGTGACATCTTTGACCAGGTGACGTCTTTGATCGGCAAGCCAGAAAAGGCAATTTAAAATTTTTTTTTTGAATTTGTTTTTCTATGTCTCTACTATATTTTTGTTTTTGACGTCTTTGACTAGGCAGAAGAAAAATAACATAATTCTATAATGCATGTAGTAGGGCCTACATATAAATATAACAAACTTTAGATAAATTTCCTTTCATATAGTGTGAGAATATCCTTTGACTTTTCCCACCAATTTCTTAATATATAGGGCTAATTTATGCCATTATAACGCTTCCTGGTCAAAGACGTCATCCTGTCGAAGACGTCACCCAGTCAAAGACGTCACCCGTTCAAAGACTGTCCAAATGTTACAAAGTCGTGAGACTGAGCCATATATTAGGCACATTTATTCATTACAATAATCAACCAGTTTTTCTTCAGTTTTGATTTCGAATCAGCTACTACTGTGAATTGCTATGTACAACCCAAGGGCAATACTCGAACCAAACTGCCAGTGCGGTGTGTAGGATTGTCCCAAAGTCTGGGTGCGGGTAATACGAGGGGTTTTGGATTGTTAGATTTCAGAATTACTTAAAATGACCCCTCCCATCCACCAGGTAGCCTCTTTGGGGTAATACCTCCCATCCCCCCCCCCCATTCCAACCCACCCATCCAGAGCAAGAAAAGCTAGCACATTTCGCGGTCACAGCTTCCCCTGCCCACTATACCAGCGCAGGGTGCCCCTTGGGTTTGCTTTTGGCAGTCACACCTACCCCACCCCCGACAGGAAGCCACATGTACCACCTTTTAAAGGGAAATGCTGGTTCCTACACAGAAGCCACCTGGTGGCAAAAATCGAAGCTCATGAAAAGTATTCTTTAAGCTGTATTTATATTCCTACATAGACCGCTTTCCATAAATCAACTATTTGTATTTGCTATTTTGACAGTATACCTCCATTGTTCACATATATTCACTGCTAGGACACCCATAGGATCCTATAGTTAAGGCAAAAGAAATATTTTTCCAAAAGTCATGCCTTTCTCATTTCATCCGTGACCCCTTGTTTTATTGGTCCTAAAATGTTTGTATAGATGTCCATTATACATTCCCAAGGTTTGGTTGCAATACCAATAGAAGAAGGGGATTATCCATGACTGATAATGTGAAAATGCAGTTTTCCTATTCATTTCTATAGTTAAGGTACTCCTTTGCTAAAATGGCCGTATCATGAAAGTTAGTACCATGACATGGCAATTTCTTTCGATTTTCTATTAGATAATAAATCAAACTAACATAATCCTGAGTTATATGCAAAAATCAATAGAACATCAGTCATTCTGTGACAAGTAGCGAGTCCCTTTAACTGCTGGGAATGGGGGCAGTGGTTTATAGCCATTTTTCAAAAGTCTAGGTGCGGGTTAACCAATCTTGGGTTTTTCTCTGGGAGTACTCAGACCCTCAGTGCAGGTTATAGGATTCTCCCAAAGTTGGGGTGCGGGTTATACATGAGATGCGTGTAGTACGCGGGAATTTACAGTAGTATGATATGTTTGTATTCTGTTAACCTTTTCAAATGAAAGCAAAATTATCAAAAGATTTTATTTCAGCTATTCGGTGTCACTGTGAGTACTGTCAGCACTCCCTGGTCCGTACGCACATCTTCTCCTTTGACGGTGATCCTGGCGATGATTGGTTTGATATCACGCCCTGCTACATCAATGTTCAGCCATTCTTGAAGCACCGCACCCTGTAAGGGCAAAGTCATTTATTACTAGATTGGGGGGGGGGCTTGGTGGATTTATCCCCAAAATAACAACATTTTTCCCCGATCCCACTTACCAATTAGCCACTATAGATACAGATTTTTAAAAAATTTCCCTAAAATTTACTTATCGCGCCTGAAGAATCAGATGTGGTTACAATGATTTAAATGGACCTTGTTTAGTCATGACCCCCCACCAAGGCAGCTTTTCCAGTTTTGGCCCCTCCACCGAGGGCCTGTTTTTCATTATGACCCTCAGCCCCCATTTCCACCAAGCCTCTCCCCCCCCCCACGCTGGCAATATCATTAGTATTTAGTTTTTCATAAAGGCGTTTTTTTTTACATTAGATATAAGTAAAAAGCGATTTCAAAGCTATTTTATACCAGATGAACTATATTCCAAAGTAAGGGGGTCCTCTTAAAGGCAGGGATGTCTTAAGGGAGGGGGTTTACAGTACTTCTTTTGATACTTTTAATACAACTGAATAACTACTACTGTTGTTACAGAGTTCCAATTGAGGTTGACAAGATCCTCCTAACTTTTCACGGGACTTCCTCAGCCCTACGTGTTATCAGGATCTATGCCCATCCGGGTGATGGTAAAACTAGTTTTGCAAAACATGTTGTGCACAAATGGAGCACTGATTTCCTCAATGGTGATAGCCCTATGTGGACAACCATGGTGTTTATCAGGGCACAAGATATCAAAACAACTGTAGAGGCTGCTATTAGGGATGAACTTGGGTGCAAGACTGAGGATCTTGACATACTCATGGCTCACGTGGAGAAAGGGGAGGGGGTGGCTGTATTCATAGATGCTATGGATGAGTTGAGAGATCCGAGAGTTATTGCAGAAATTAAGAGGTATGTGTGTGAGCGTCAGAAACGAGGAGGTCCCACAGTAGTATTGCTGTGTCGTACAGATCTGTGTGATATTGATGGGAAAAGATTTGACAGGTTCTTGACCTTGCAGGGTTTCAATGAGGAGCAAGCTCTTCATTATGTCAAGCTTTACACAGAGATGTGCAAACTTCCTCAGGTGTCACAACCTTCGGCGGTCTACAAGTATGTAACCAAGCATAAAGCTAGACTGACTGCGCTTCTGTCAAACCCTCTCCTACTGCACATATTTTGTGCATTGTCCTTGAGAGGGGAACTGGAGCTTGGTGAAAGCGATGAATTTGACATACCAAAATTAATGGGGCCCTTAGAGACATTTCTATTAAAAAGAGAAGGAACAGAAGTAACTGCAGCACAATCTCTTGCCTTTTATAAATTCAGCATGTATGCTCTATTGAATGATCTGAGAGACTTCTCAGATGGCCAACTCGAGGAGTTCAGTGTTGTACCATCATATAAAGTCTTTCTCAAGAAATCTGATAGAAGAGAAGTGGGAGTTCTTGTACCATACTACAAAGTCCGGCATGAGATGGTACTAGAATACTTCGCGGGACGCTACATTCACAGCCTTGAGGAAGAGGAAAAGATGTCATTCTTCTTACTAATTTGCTCAGACAAGTTCTACAGAAACATCCAGAAAATTATTTTCCAGTTGCTCCTACAAGAAGGAGGCACTCAAATCCCTATCATCCAGAGAATGATGCAAGCTACACTGTTTCTGCAGTCAGGGCTGTATAAGAAGAATTCTGATCTAAAACAGATGTCTGATGATCTATGGAAGCAGATAAAAAACCATTGTTCTCTCAAACAGATGTTCCATCCTACACGCCAACTTTCCATAATCATAAACTGCCATGCCATCTTTGAAAAAATCGACTACTTTTTTGACAGAGACCTTGATTCAATGAGATCAGACGGTTTTTTAGATGTAGATGGACCAGGAGGTGATACCATCAAACACCTCATAGAGTGCCTGAGATTCTGTGCACCTGGACAGCTAGACAGGTTGGCAAAAGGTACCTTTCACAAAATGATGCCCATTGAATACTTTGATGACAGATTCGTTCATAGGTAAGTCCAACTTTTTGGACTATGCCATATAAAGGGTAGATGAGATACTCTAATGTATGTATGTTGTACATAATATGTTTTGTTTCATTTATGACACACTTAACATGATTCTATTAAGTTTATTCTGTAGTGTGAGGTGTTCTGGCTTCATATAAATATTAGTTATGAAAATAGCTAAATGTTGGAAGATGATTATTGGGTGCATATTTCTTTATTTTATATCCTTTATCCCCTTTCCAGGTTTTATGCGGTCACAGACAAGAGATGGGCTGAGACCATCCCACTACACATTTACGGCTGGTGTCCTGCTGATGCTAGCGAGGTGTTCAATCAGCTTGGATTCTACCCTGGGCTTCTACCCTATATCCTACACCTGGACCAGTACCGCGACCTATGGGGAGAGCCTGATGACGACTGCTGGTCTCAGCACGAGTGGACCAGGCTGCTACATGTAGGAAAGGCTCTAGTTCATATATTTTTTGTAAAACCAAAGACCCCATTGAAAGGTTTGCTGTCATGTTTGTCCATCCCCAATATGCATCATGCACATGGGTCCTTGTATTCACCTATACTCTGGGTACGTGTAGAGGGCGGCACAGCAAAGTTAGAAGACCTGGTTGAGTGGGTGCCCAGAGAAGTCCGTAGGGCCGGGGGTGGTAGACTTCATCTAACTCTGACCTCTACCTGTATAGTAGTACCGGCAGGGTGGACTCCCCCTGAGTACAACCCAGCACCTGGACACACGCTCTGGGTGACAAATACTGGTGTAGTACCAGTGTTCGTCACCAAGAAACTTGCCACATGTAACATTCAGCTGCAGAATCCTCACTGGGTGACAGGCATAGGCAGTGAGTGCAACAGCCCAATTGTCAAATAATACACATTTGATGCATTTACCCAAAGTTGATTAATCAATCAACTTTTAGAGAGTCCTATAATGACAGATTTAAGTGCCAGGGTTTTAGATAAGTGATGGTTTCCATTAAGCACCAGTGCTACAGTTACATTTATATAATTAACCCTTTGAGGACGACCAAAAATTGCTATTGCTGGCTGTGAGGACGAGAATTTTAGCAGGAATTTCCCCTAAGGACGAGGCATTGCCTAATCCCATAGAGTTATGATGACTATAGTCGATGCTCGCCCTGCCATGGCATCAACTATAATTGATGCTCGCCCACAAAGGGTTAAAGGCATCAAAAATTAAATTGAGAGTCCAATTATATTGGAATTAATAATAGCCTGGACCTGATGTTCTACACACAGAAGGACAAAAACCTCAACTCTAACTGTCTAATGGCAGGTTGTTACATCGAAAATGAACTATGGTCCTCACATTTTTTTAAAAGTTGATGCATGGTGATAAAGACTTACATAATATGTCATAAAAGCTAAACTATTGCTCACAGTAAAGGTGTGCACCTGTCATGGGATCCCCCAATATGTATAGAAACCGCCAGTAGCTCTGAATTTATTTGGAATTTCATAGATTCTCCCATATTTGACATGGGACTGAGGCCATGTATAGCTTTCCTACTGCAGATCTACACTGTTAGAAGTAAGTAGTGTTCCTGTACAGCAACTATTGGGGGCAACTTTGGTTCCAGTAAATTCTGCTGTAGACCTACAGTAGAATCTGCTGTAGACGCACACCTGAGTTCTAAAAGGGCTCACATATTCAACATCTTGGAAATTTGAACCCCCAGGTTCCAATACATAGTCCCAAACCATGACCACTACGCCAGTGAATCCTGCATGGTGCATTGAAACACCTCCTACTTATGTGTGAATGGTAAAGAGGTCAACACAGGATCCCTGGGAGCAGTTTAAGAACTAACTGTTCATGTCTTAAATGTGTAATCTAGATGGCCTATCTATAGATGTTTTTCAAAGTAAATCTTACTATCTTTCCTGCAGATTGTAGAGATACATTGGTTTTATCCTCTGCATATTTTCAATAGTAACATTTCAGTGTACCAAAATATATCATACTTTAGAATTGCATCAGGAGAAATGAAGTTTGTGTGAGAGTTTCCTGTCAGGACTGGAACTGCTGACCCTTAGACTGCATCTCCCACTGCTCTACCAACTGAGCTAGAGGGGCAATCACTTATATGTAGCCTGCATCAATAGGCTTTTGAAAAGATCAGGTCATATTTGAACTGTGGAGTATGGTACTCCCTCCAACCTCTCTACTCTCTCTCTCCCTCTGGTTGCTGGTTATGGGATTCGAACCTGCATCTACAGTAACAGAATTTTATGTGTACAGCAAAAGTTGCTGTATATCTTTTACAGCTTAAGTACTGTATAGTTACAACACATATTGCTGTTCACGAACAACAACTTTTTACAGTGTAGGTACCCACTCATGCAGTGCCAAGACTGTCGTTTACAGGTCTTAAAGATAGGAATGAATTACACAGGATAAGAATCACTATGCCTATCAGGAGCGCATATTCATTGGGATTAATTGAAGGTCTCAGCCAATATTGTGGAATGTATATTAAAGTTGTGAGGAGCATATATATGTTTGGACCTATGTCAGAATTCTCCCTACAATTTCTCTGCAGGGACGCACTTTAGCGGCCCATGTAACAACCTAGTATTACTAATATTAGTCCCATGGCACATCACTATTTACAGTATTATAACTGGACAAACACGGGTATGAAATGATTTATTGTATCTCCATATGTATATATTGTGTATTAATATGTACAGTCTACTCATTGCTGTATATTGTTAGCAAAATAAAAATGACGTAACTCAAAACTATGACAGTAACAATTATGGTGGTGTAGCAGATAGGTGCCCCTACATGGGTACCCGTATTTTTGACCGTGTCGCTGTGTCGATTTTTAGCAAAAGGGTCGTGTCTATGTGTCGATTTTTATCCCATACCATTAGTATAAACTCTACTTTATGTGTCCATGTCCGTCAACTTTTAAAAGGGCCTTGTCGCCCGTGTCGATTTTTAAAAGGGCAATGTCGCTGTGTCGCACGTGTCGATTTTTACCCATGTAGAGGCACAGATAGGAAACTGCCTACTATATATGGTTGAATGACTGATTTACATTTTAATTGCAGCATACATATTTCTTGAGAACAGCAGGCGGATAAAGAAGCCAGATTTCAATATGAATAACTAATAAAGTGTCAGTGAGGAAATCTGGTTAATAATTATGGGAACTATATTTCACCACAATATGGTGTTATATTGTTGGGGATAGACTATAGGGTAGTACCACTCCTCACCACTAGGGTGGGTGGATATACACCACCACATTTCAAACGCTCCCCCGATGCCGTCAGGAGACTACCATTGTCATGGGTGGACCAAATCCCAAGATCTGTAACGATTGTGGATTAGAATTTGACGGCAGAAGGACAAAATGTCCCCATTGTGAAAAGGAGAAGCTGGCTATGGACGAAGCGAACGCTTTAATATGCAAGAGGGAGGATTTAGAAAAATGGAGGCTGGCGGCCACATGTACCCTCGGAGGTGTCAGTCATGTTACAACTAACAAAGTCACTACAGGCCATGGTTGTCGGCATGAGGGACATGATGGGGGAGCTTACTGCCACACTGAAGGAGTGCAGGAAGGCTCGTGAGCAGGGGCGTGGCAACCGAGGGGGACGGGGGGGGGGGGGGGGGGGACATGTGAGCCTGAGAAGAAGAAGCCTTCTTTGATCATCCCAGATCCCCGGGAGGAACATGGTCGAGACCGAGACACCTGCCATTGGGCGTGCAGAAAAAGGTCCTCGGGACTATGATGGTATGATGACCATGATGACACCTGGGAGGATTGTGACGATCTGAAGATCTCTGAGTACCTCCACAGGGTCGAGAAGAAAAGGAGTAAGTTTGATATTCTTAAATATCGCCCCGAACAGCACAGGGACAAAGTGGATTGCTCATCGTCCAAAGAGTGGCCTACTGACATTGACACTAACCTTCAAAATGAATAACTTATAAAGTGTCAGTGAGGAAATCTGGTTAATAATTGTTATTGTTGAAAATGTATTTTTAGGAAAAATCTTCCACACAGATACACGGGTAATATGTGATAAGGCCCAAAATAAAAAGGGTTGTATCAGGTATCAGCCAGCCGGTCCGAAAACCCGAAAACCCGTTAAGTGCATCATTTTATAAAACGTTTGTCCCTATCTATATTATATATTCACATAAAATTCCATGTCATAGAACAATCAAATTGTGTTTTTGGAATAAATGCAAATAACATTTTATTTGTTATGTTTCTGTGCTTGATTTCTAGTTAGTTATTCTTTTTATTTTCGCCCATTAAAGAGGGTGAGGGTATACAGTGTGTACATAAACATGTTCGATCTTAGTGGAATAAGTTTGGTTGCATGTTTTTCATTTGTGAACAGATGTGGACACATTTAGCATAGTATATGATCTATGCAAGTTTGTTATAAAACTTGGACAGAAAATAAGACAGAAAGGCGAGCGAGTTCTATACTCCTGAGTTGAAGCATTTGCAGAGGGATTTTCGGAAGGCGGTTTTGACAATATTGAAGCTTTTTGGTATGTTTGTCTGGAGCTTTCATATATATAATATCGGCAGATGGCACCTACCTCACGTGAGTGCATGGACAAACATTTGCATTTAGTGGCTCCACCTTTTGGACCACTGGTCACAATCATAACCCTTTGCTATGCAAGAACCACAGTGCTAACCACTACACTATCCAGGACTAGGTGATATGAGTATTGTCCAGTTACAAGCTATTCACAATACCTGCACCTTGCTTGTACCCTAATCTCGGCCACAAGATTTGGCTAAGCTGGTTGCTGTGGGTACTGGGAATAGGCCTAGTGCCAGTGGAAATGGCGCTGACCACTGATCATCTCGCTAAGGCCCTATAGGGTTCGGTCATAGCCTATTCCGCACTAGCGAGATGCAGTGATCTTGCGTTGTGAGACCTTTAGCTGAAGCTGGTTTCTGGTCTGTCCAAAGCATACAGTTTTAGGGGTCGTAACCTTTCAAATGAGTTGCAGTTGAATATGTTATTGTCTCACCTGTCCAGATTGGACTAATAGTGAGGGCACTGGTCTAACAATGCTCAGTTCCTGACTTCGAATCCATGCAAAGGCTCAATGGTTAACATATCAGTTTAGATGTTCTTCATTTTTTGTTTGTCAAGAATCGCAATAGGCCTAGTATTTATTAAGAAACATAATGATTCATGTATAAATACAAAAAAAAATGAGAAGATTGTCCCATGTATATCATATATGTTTATAATTGTCTTCATGACTGAATTGTAAACTGCTGTGTTGCGACTTTTAATCAATCAGAGAGAAAAAAACACACTTTAAAATAGTCTGTTAACCTTATAGATCAGAGTGGAATGAGGTGCTCATCAGAGGCAATCTAAAATTTATTTTTCAATCACAAGCACAGATGATTTAACGTGCTCCACCTATCATCTTTATACATCATCTAATATCAGTCTATTTATTTCCAATTAAAGGTTCAGTTTAAATTTCCTTGAGAAATTGTAGTCTAGGTTTGAAGTTGTCTAAGGTTAGACTTCTTGGACAACCAAATGTCAGGATAACTAGCATGGATTTTTCTATTATCATATATTGAAATGTCTCCTACGCATATCAGAGACAAGAGGGGAAGTCTTTTTGATGTGGATGTAGCACTGATTACTTGTTATCAGGTGACATCAAACCAGGACTACGTCGGCGGTGTTGGATACAGAGCCTTATTTTTTGTCAATACAAACTACACTATGGTTAAGTACTGCAAGGGCCGTATTCAATGCCCCCCATTGAATACAATGTCTCGTATTCAATGGGCGTGGCCACGGCCGAGGGTCGTCATGACGCCCGAGGCTCGTCGTGACGACCGAGGCTCGTCGTGACGTCACGACGACGTGAAAAAGTAGTTCCGGTCGTCAGATTTCGGTCGTCAGCAGAGGAGAAAGACGTGAAATTGGTAAAAATGTGCCCAAAACCCCCCGAGAAGCCCAAAATGCCGCAGAAAGGGTCATTTTTCACGGTAAATCAGAGTTTCTTGGAGTGGAGTGCAGAGCATCCCCACAATTTCCCAAGTTTAACGTCAGGGCCGCCCCAAGCACCTCCTACGACGACCTCAGGTGCGACAATGGCTTCTCCTGCGACGCCCGAGTCGTCAATGACACCTCTCCTTCTAAATATTGACGAGTTAGATGATTTTGTCACCTCTACTAAGAATGTGAACACCACCAAGAAGACAGTGCAGGTATGTAGGCATATATTTAGAGAGAAATGAATATAAATAACTGGATGTATCAGGGGCGTGTACTTTGAAAATTATGCAAGTCATGGTGGATTAGGCCCTACTGTTTTTTGACGACCCACTAAACAAATTTGTTTATTTTGCCTTTCAGGTCGTCAATGCCTTCCAGAAATGGCTATCCAAATTTTGCCAGGAAGAAAGACCGATCCATACTATCGCAGGGGAGGAATTAGACGGCTTTATCTGTAATTACATCATGATGAAGAAGAAGAAAGACGGTGGGGACTTTGAGCCTGACACATTGACGAGCATGCACAGAGGCATACTAAGGTAGGTTTGCCAAATTATTTTTTTTAAAGCATTTTAAATTAATGTATTTTCTGGAAATGTGAACAGTGCATGTACAGGTACCTAATGTATCATGTGTGAGTGTTTATAAAAAATTAGGGCCCGTATTTCCTAAATTAATGTGATCTTTAACTGACTTTTTTGGCAGTTCCATATTAATTATTTGTTTATTTGTTTATTGATTTGTTTATTTATTTTTCAGACATCTCAGGGAGAAGAAATACGGCATAGACCCTCTAACAGACCCAAGATTCGAAATGTCCCGCAAGGTGCTTGCCTCCAAGAGGATAAAATTGAAGGAGGCTGCAAGGGAAATCGTCCTAACAAGGCTGAGGCCATTGACGACGAGGAGATGAAGCAGTTGTGGGACAGAAAAGCACTTGGATGTGGCAGCCCTCGTCAGCTGCAATATACTCTATATTTTATGTTGACAATGACATTTGGGCAAAGGGCAGAGCATGAGGGCAAACAGATGTTTTGGGGGGATGTGGAGCTAAAGGAAGATGCCCAGGGAACCCCCTACCTAGAATTTACTGAAAAAGCCACTAAAACAAGGCAGGGGCATGAAGGATCCAACCCACGTCCCTTCCCCCCAAAGATCTTCGCCACAAATGACGAGTACTGCCCGGTGTGGTTCTATATGATGTTCAAGAACCGACGACCAATGTCAATGCTAAGTGACGACTCACCTTTTTACCTGACCCCAATCCCCACTGCGACAATGCAGGATGAGGTGGGATATAAGGTTGAGAAAATGGGAATTAACACACTACACGGCATTGTCGAAGTTGTCTGCAAAGATGGGGGATTGGTTGGTCGCAAGACAAACCACAGCCTTAGGAAGACGAGCTGCCAGAAACTAATGGCAAACAACGTCCCCCCAGTGCTTGTCGCACAACTAAGTGGCCACAAGAACCTACAGTCCCTCAACAACTACACGTGTGCGACAAGGGAACAGCAGAAAGTGATGTCTAACATTCTGACTGGTGTAAGGGGTGGGGCAAAGAAAAGATCCCTACCTGCCGCTGCCGCTGGATCTCCTCCTGATAAAGTACGGGCAGTCAGTTATCCTACGGCTCCTACGGCTCCAATTGAGCTCAATATTCCAGAGTCTGTGTGGGACAGCGACACCACAAGGGCAATGCAAGGCATATCCATGTCGGGGGACAGCGTCCCAAGCCTGCTATTTAATTCTCCGAATTCGCCCTTCTCCAACGATGAAAACAACATGGCGATTTCGCCATCTGGTCCTACTCCGAGTCAAACGTCGCATATTCAGCAGCTCGCACAGACGTCTCGGGGAATGATCGCAAACTCCCACATACATGGCAACGTAATCCTGAATATTAGCTACCATGTACACAATGCTGGAGACGCGACATCCTCCATGAACACAGTTATTCCCAATTAATTGTTGTCGCACATGAAACGTAAATTCCTAAAATGTCCATTTCCCGCGCTTTGAAAGAGACGCGCAGTTCCCGGATGTTCCGATTGATTTCAAAAAAAATAAAATTGTTACTTTTCCTGTTAAAATGTGTTTGTTTGGTTTCTTTTGCAAGGTTAGAGATAGATATGAATTAAAATGACATTATAAAAGACGAATAAAGGATAGAAGTAATAGAAAAAGAATTTTGAAGATAGTGCGAAAGTAAAATAATGACCGCCAAGTCAATACGGAAATTACCGAGTGATGCCGAGACATGAAAACATAGTCCGTTTTTATATTAAAGTTAAAATGGCGCTTTATAGCAAGGCTAACGTAACATTTTGGCATTGTTCAAATACTATTTATATTATGGTGCAGCAATATGGACCAAAAAGTAGATATTAAAACAATTTACGAAATATTAAATCGGGGAAGAAGCGAGAATTTCGTTCAAAAAGTACGGCTAACTGTCCGCGCATGAATATGAGCCTCGTTTTGGATTTGTTGACATAGCGACAAGACAAGATGGCGATTGCGGGGTCGTTTTGCTTGGATTTTCGCCAAGAACTAGTAAATATCGTTGTCTTTCCTTCATTTTATAGCGTAAAAACAAAAAATAAACGCAAATGTCAACTCCATTGATACCGTCGGGGACGCATTTCACTCGTGGGGCCGGGGAACGTATCCAACTCAGCCTGCGGCTTCGTTGGATACGTTCCCCGGCCCCACTCGTGAAATACGTCCCCGACGGTATCAATGGTCGTTGACATTTGCCTATGTATTGGTATTTAGTATACACCCAGTGACACCTTGTAGCAGCGTCGTGTGAAAAGGAGATGCATGAGTCAATTGCACCCTGAATTGTAACTAATTTGTGAAGTTTCTCGAAAATTAGTGGATTAAACTATTGCTATAATCAAATAGATATATATCCGTTCTAAAGGCCTGTGAATGCACCAAGTTGGTGTTGTGTTGTATTATAGAGAAAAATGATGTATATTTCTGGTCAGGGACAACTCTCCCCCCCCCCCGGCCCTCCAGTAGTCTTCTGCCTTGTACAGTGGGAGCTACCGGAAACAGGCAGGGAAGGCTGGGAAGGCTACTAGGGTTGTGGGTTAGAGCCTCCTTTACACCCGGGCGCCCTGACATGAGCTGCAGGTGAGCGCCGTTGCCGTGAAAGCTGCATAAACTATGAAGCTATAAAACCCTACCATGACCCCCCCCCCCCCCGACACACACACACACACATTGCCACCTGGGCATCTTGCTATCCAGCCACGCCTCATCTTCTCATGACAACATTGTATCATAGCCGTGGATCAAGCCTGGTTATATGCGATACCTATACTATAATAGTAGAGTCTGGGCAAATTCATTAAAAGAAACTTGTGTTTGACAAACTTGTCTCCAGGAGTTGACATCACATCATGTACACCAGTTCCGGTGCACAGCCTGGCAGGAAGTAACAATCTAAATGTAGCAGTTCCACCGGTCCCATTTGGAGCCCTCGGAGTGAAAAAAAATTAGGTACTAGTGGGGGTCTAGATGGAGGGGGGTCCCCATGTCGCATGTTGACCAGAAGAAATACTCATGTCGCTCTATCGATTTTAAGAAATGCCCATGTCCAATGTCATTATCTCTGATATTCCTCATGTCACATGGCACTAAGGCTCAAAATGCCCATGTCACCATGTTGATTTTAGGGGTCGACCCCCATACTGGCTAATCAAATGAATGGACAATTTTACGCAGGTGTTTGACACCAGGGTGAGGTGTGGCATGCCACCTCCCTTATAGCATACAGGGTCAGCTTCGTCTGCTCTCCCAGCCACCTGTGGGGGTGTAGATCTATGGGGGGGGGGGGGGGGTCCCCATGTCGCATGTCGATTTTAAGAAACGGCCATGTCGTCTGTCAGTTATGTTTCCAAGTCCCATTTGTCGCCTCTAGGAACATGCCCTGTCCCATGTCGATTTTAATAAATACCCTATGTCATGTTACTTATTTTTCCCTCATGTCACTAAGCCCATGTCGATTTAATACTGCAGGTTGTGTCACCATGTCAATTTCAGCCACAAAGCGTGAACTGCCAGCAGTGGTAGTGTATACCAAGAAGTTCAAGCACTTCCTGTGGGTCAGCAATTTCATACTGCGTACGGCCCAGGTAGCAAGGGTATATTGGGCCAATCTCAGCAATGATCAACTCCATCGCAATCGTTATACCAAGCATGGCCCATTGTAGGTAATGCATACATTGGTTCAACATACAAATTACAATGATGGCCCATCCTTAGCAATTTCGATAATGGGCCATTGCTGGGTTGACGGCTGGCCCAGAGCTGGTCCATGCTTGATATTGCTAATATTGACCCAGTGTTGGCCCAGTGTTGGAACATTTCAGGGCCGTCATATATTTCTGATGTTGGACCAACATAAATTCTAACTACACTTGTCCAATATTGGTTGTGATCTACACCAGGGGGATTGAATGTTGCTTGAAGAATTTTTTTCTTCAAGGATGGCTTCTATTTTGCCATCATATTGGGTTATAAATGTGATCCCCAGTGTGCTCTACATGTTTAAAGGTCAGAGAAAGTTTATGGATGAAATTTATTATCCAAAAGTGTCATTTAATGCATGGCACCAGTGGAAATTTTTCAAAAGGAACTTAAAGACACCTTACTTGTGGGTAATGGAGTTAGATAAGTCCTAAATGATAGTAATACAGTTTTATGGTGTCTAACCAATTTGGGATAGAGATCAAGATGGATTAAAAGGACAGAAATGGATTTTTCTAAACTGATGATACTTGACACTCATGTCTTAAGTATGCTTGCACATTCAATTATATACATAAAAATAGTATTGTTCAATATTAGTGATTGTTGAAAATTATATGTTGGGGGCACATATGTATTTCAAGGTTGCCCCGATGTTTAATTTCTAACCTTTGAATAATGCAAAAACATTTTAATGTTGGCCCACCATTGGGCCAACATGAAATCAATATCCCTTTATCCTAGCATGGGCCATTACTGGGCCAGCGGTCAAACCAGTGGTGGGCCAATATCAAAATGCCAATATTGGCCCAACTTTTGGTGGTATAATGGCCCAATCATGGCCCAATGTACTTAAGTTATCTGGGGGACCACTCCTCGTTCCGTTGGTTGTTGAATTTTCAAGGACACGGAAGGTGGTGGCTTGGACACTTGTCCAATATGGGTTGAAACACAGTCAAATAGAGCATCGGCCAGGTGTTAGACACAGCAATGTCGACGCCTTGAGCCGAGCGCTCGTTCGGAAGTGCAATAGGCTTGATTGTGATGACTTTGGAGCTCATAACGCAGTACAAGATACAAGACGGGTGGCTACACCAAGGTCAAAGCCTCAAGTATCACATACACAAGACAAGACAAACAAGGAGGAAGAGGGAGCAACCACATAATATGATCTTATATACATAATACGTTTTATTTTTTATGGAATATGGCCGTGCCATTGAGATAGCCAAGGAAGGAACGGCGGTTTGTTTACGTTTGAATGACGTAGAAAGAGGTCATTTTAGCCGTTTTAGACTCCCCCCTACCATAAATTTGGTATTTTGAATCAAAAAAGGTAAAAAATAAACACAAGGTACACTCATTTAAGTCTGTTGACTGGATTTTTTTCACTTGTTGACCTTCGGCCCGAGGTCAACTCGTGAAATAACCCAGTCAACAGACTGAAACTTTGTCTATATAATTATTATTCTAACTCATATTTTAGTTATTGCACATGTGGCTCGTCACAAATCGTATTATGTTCTTATAATGGTTGTATTACACATCTTGCATCTTCTGTAGAAATAGGTCTACGTTAAGACATATCATTAAGATGTCAGACACAAATCCAGGTATTGATCCATGTTCTTACCATATCTGTTCCATATTAGACTATAAATAAATAAGTGTTATGCAGCTGTATTTTGCAAGAATATAACCATTCCATGAACATATCCTGCTGGTTTGGATATGAAATAGGTAACGCGGTAACAATATACATATATTGAGTGTGTAGGTTTTTTTTCTAATAGGAGGCGCCGAACATGAGTTACCCGATCCAGTCTAGGCTAGGCCGCTGGTGAGGGATAGTGTCATAACGGCATTCTCAGCATTAGTAGTATAGTATGTATCGGAACGGGACTATGCTTAAGTACTGTTTATTACTCAATCGACCTGCAGCCAATCAGAAGCCTCCATTTGACCGGAAGTGACGTCACATGCCCATATAAGGGCATACCGGAAGTGACGTCACGTGACCTTGACCTAGTTAGAGGTCAAGGTCATGACGCAGCCAATCAGCGGCTTCCATTTGACCGGAAGTGACGTCACATGCCCATATAAGGGCATACCGGAAGTGACGTCACGTGACCTTGACATGTCCATATAAGGGCATACCGGAAGTGACATCACGTGACCTTGACCTAGTTAGGGTCCTCTGATTGGCTGGTACACCGGAAGTGACCCATTATGCAAATGAGGGGGTCACTTCCGGTCAAATGGAGGCCTCTGATTGGTTGGGTCATGAAGAAGTGTGTCTCTTAATTTTTTTTGTTTAGGAAGTGATGGACTTTAGGATCACGTGACCGGAAGTGACCTAATGAGTCACGTGACTAGAAGTGACGACGTCACATGCCTTAATTAGGAGATCAGCAGCGACCGGAGGAAGTGACACTTTAAGAGGACACGCTAGTTAATTGTTATAATTTTTTTTACTTACTAATAAAAGAAGACGTATGAAAATAAAACACAACAATAATTTTTATTTCTTTTTTTATTTTCTTTTTTTTCAATTCTAATAAACACTCTATTTTTGAAAAGATGCGCTCAATCAATCAATAACACACTTATTTTTTTTTCATATTTTTAAAGAACTCGTTGTCACACCGTTAGAATGCACGCGACGCTTATAATACAAGTAGCGCACGTCATCTTTCTCTATGGTGTAAGTGTCCATTTTTGTTTCGTACCACTTTGAAATTTCTATTTACCGCAAGGAGAGTTTTTCGTTTGCGAAGAACATCCAAGAAGACGTCTGGTTCTTTAGGGTTTTGTTACTTCTGTACACATTTTGCACTCCATCTTTTTTTTGGATTTTCTTTCACCGGTGCCGCTGACTCGATCGTAGCAAATGTAAGTCTTAGGGTTGAGACTTAGGATCCCGTCACCTTCCCACTCCGCTTTCATAAGCCCCGAAGTTCTCAGATCGTGAAGGTAACGTCTCTCACAACATCCGCCGGGCGGCGGACACCATTTTCACACTTTTTCCGTTTTTATCTTCACGAAAAGCTCTAAGTGATCGTCGCACACCGCTGTCGGAATCCACTTTCGTTTCTCTCTGAAGTACGTCTCTCTCAGGTGAGGTTTGACTACACAGAGGCAAATATCACAGTCACCCAATGGCGCCAATACTACTCTCAGACAAGGGACAGGCACTGCTGGACTATAATAGATGGGTCAAGGGCTATTCTAGTGAGGGTCAGGCTACGCCGGACATTCAATAACAAGCTGGACTTTGGCAAACTTGCTTGAAAGTCTGGCGACATTGGCTGACTCTGATATTTACTTGTGTGTACGGGGGTAGGAGAGGGTTCACAGCTACAGCTCTCTTAAGGCAAAGCTTGCGCTTATAGAGCACTACTAGTGGAGGTCTGGATGAGGAGTCTATGGCATTTGTCTTAAAAAAAAAATAGCCATGGCACATGTCGATGTCGCTTAATTATGCTCATATCTCATGTCGATTTTAAGAATTGCTCATGTCACCTGTCACTATGTTTTTCAAGCTTCATGTCAAATGTCACTAGGCCTCATGTCGAATGTCGATTCTAAGAAACAGACATGACGCCATCTCGAATTTAGCGGTCTACACCGCCGCTGCTGCTGCTGCTGCTGATGATTTGCTGTTGCTGCTGCTGCTTGTGCTGCACGTGCAGCTGCTGCAGCTGCTGCTAGCTGCTGCTGCTTGTGCCGCTCGTGCAGCTGCTGTAGTTGCTGACGATGTCACGGATGCTGTTGACAGATGCTGCTGCTTGTGCTGCTCGTGCAGCTGCTGTTGCTGCTGACGATGTCACGGATTCCGCTGACAGATGCTGCTGCTTGTGCTGCTCGTGCAGCTGCTGCAGCAGCTGCTGCTTGTGCTGCTCGTACAGCTGCTCCAGCTGCTGACGATGTCACGGATGCTGTTGACAGATGCTGCTGCTTGTGCTGCTTGTGCAGCTGCTGCTGCTGCTGACGATGTCACGGATGCTGCTGACAGATGCTGCTGCTTGTGCTGCACGAGACTGAGTAGCTGCTATTACTAATGCTACTAATACTAGTATGAGAAAATACATTTAGTCAGTTGATTAAATCGAGGAGGTTTTCTGACTTCAGTGGATCGTTTAGCCATAGGCCACGGGCAAAACTTGAAACCATTTTATACATGGGACAATTGGCAGAGTCGAAACATGTTGGTACGATGGGGTCGATCATGTTCATCATCAGTTCAGGCAAAGGAAGTGTGTCGACAGCACGCGAAAACTTCATGTCTGGATGTTTCAACACAAGACCTTTTATCACACTCACACAGCTGCTTTGAAGAGTGAATCCTTGACCAAACTTGAGCTTTTCCAACACAGCTTTGGCTTCTTTCTGTGCAATAAGGGATCTCTCTTTCGGGTTCATCTCAGTGCTGTCTAGCATGTCCTCAAAGTCTTTAACATAATGTTCCAACGGGCTACAAATGATGCACTCCAGATCATCGTCCGTATATGTCGTCTCCTCGCACCATATTGTGTCTTCTCCTGTTTCGAATTCCGTCATTTTCTGAACAATCTCTTCCTGAGTGCCTTGCATATATTGAAGCTCCTTCAAGGACTTGATAACTTGTATGGCGAAGACTGACAAACTTGAAGGAATTTCACCACAGTCAGGCCAAGTATACGGAGCTAAGAAAAATAGCTCTAACAAAATCTTCTCCCTCTGTCCAAATGAAACTACTTCCGTTCCGATGAAGTTGAAGTATGCTTCTATCCATTGCTCCTTGGTGACGTCCTTCCAATGTTTCTTTACCTCACATGCATCATAGGGCACTGTTTCTCTTCCTGCTTCAAGTGGGAGTTGCTTTTTCTTTCTTGGACTCATTTGGAGAGTGTTTCGATGCTCTGTAGCGTCAACACTTTGATAAGTAAAGAAAATAGCAGAACTAACCATCATAACGTGCTGAGCGAGCGTAGAGTGGACGATGCTACGATGATGAAGGGCGGGTCGAGAAAGTGTGATGGGTGAGAGCGGCGTTTCACTCCTTATGTACCCTGTCCTAGATAATCCTCTTAAACGGCTGAAAAGACTCTCTCAGTACAGAGCCTCTACTCAATTAAGAGATCTGTTAAGTAAGTTTTCACATGCTACCTGACTACTGCAGGTGGGTTTAGACTTAAGCAGCTTAGTGCACACTCGTGTCTGTTAGAAAAGCTACTTGCACACCTGCCTTCCTTTTTCACTAGTATTCATCCCCTGCCGACTTATAAGGCACTTATACACTCCTTCTCGTGAAATCTATGGAAGATGATGGAAGGACCACCGACTAGATTTTCTTTGATCAGAGCGTGGAGGACGGCGTCGAACGGAGGGAACGTTGTGAACGCAGCTTCTAGGTTTTGGAAGAGGAACTGTAAAGTCAAACTGGCGAGAGAGATCTCGTCTTTCAACATGTCAATGCTGCGATCTTGGAAAAATTTAGCGTGATTTTTCAGAGCTTCTATGAAAGGTTTGACGTCTTTGTTGTTGTAGTGGATCAAGTAATCTCTCATAGTTTGCATCTTCTTGTCGGACTAAACTTTCTGACATGTGGCGTAGTCGGATTCGGCCATTTTGACGCCCGTCAGTTCGCTGTCAAAAGCCGATCTCGGTGGCAGGGTTCTGTTTACCAGTTTCTTGGTATACGTCATCCGTTCGTAAGGAAAGTGACCTTTCTCTTCGTTTCTGGTGAAAGCTCGCAAATAATTTGCGTAGTTGTAACCAGGTGCCAAATAGTTGACTACGTCCAAGAAAACCGTGTGCTGTGTGTAGACCGTCAAGTATTGATTGCTTCTCTTTATGACGCTGAATTGTTGGTTTCTTCGGTCTCCGGAGGCAAAGAACGAGTGAAGGCGTATTTTGATCAGGTTCAGGTCGTAACGCCCCGAGTTGAAGCCCACGACTGGAGCTTGACGGATGTATCTCAGAAGCCACTTCTTCAGTTGAACTAACGGGTGTCTGGTGTGAGCCGCAGCGAAGCCGTCTGGAGAAGGGGTGAATACCGCCTCCTCCAGCAGGAGAGCTTCACCTATCGCCACATCTAACTTCGCTAACGTCGGTCAGTAAAGTTCTAGCACAGCTTCCCCGATGACTTTGGCGTTCTCGTTTATGTGATTTTAAACTCGGTCTAACAAGGGGTCGGAATCTGCGTCGGATTCTCTGACGTACACCGTCCCCTCCCACCCTGGAAAGTCGGATGCGACGCTAGCCGACAAAGGGACGTGATCCCACAGCAGGGACACGTGTTCGGTCGACGGTTCTCTGCACGGTCTGAAGAAAGCCTCGAAATTGAAGGTGATGTTGTAAGGGTAGATTCTGGAATGTCCGTCGGGAGGAAAAATGGAGAAGGCTGCTAGCGTTTCGAAAATCGTTCTCGAATTTTAGTAGATGCAACCTACGTAGCGCAACTTGACTTGTCGGCAAGAGGAAAGCTGGTTCCTGTGTCTCTTCAGCAAGAACTCGGTGGTGAACGCCGCCTTACACTTGCAACATTCGTATACACCCGCGTACGCGTTGAAGTCCGTGACCAGAGAGACGTGCAAACCGTCTTTCGCCGTCAGGTGTAGGTTGACTTTACCTTGGGCGGCTAGAGTTCTGGAAGGCGGTCTGATCAGAGTAACGCGTGTTCTCAACTTCCGCCCCGGCACCTGACGCGTCGCAGTGTAAACCGCTATTTGTATGTCAAACAAGTTCTCTAACGCGGGTAAGTCGCGGATGTTCAAAACCCGGAAAGGATTCACGTGTGGCAGCGGGACAGAACTGACGTAACAAATCTGAAGCGCGCTTGCTGGTGTTGTATAAGTGAAAGGAAATGCAGCGGAAAATCTAACACACCGCTTCTCTTTCCAACTCGACTAGCCTGACTGTTCCTACCGCCTATGGGAAATTCCCCCGGTCCCATGTAAACGCAAATGTTCAAAATTGGTAGGAAAAAGAATGCGCCACTTGGTGTCAGCGTCTCAAAGTTTCCGTACTTCCTCGCAAGCGACGGTGTTTTCCATCTTTGAGAGGAGCTCTTCCAAAGTTTCTGAATTAGTTATAGTAGGGAGCGGTTGTAATGAGAGTTGCGTTGTTCTGGGAGACGTGAAAGTAGCGCAGTTTGCTCTTGTCTTCTCTGTGTTGTAAGAGTAAGCCTACCGAAAAACCCGCTTTGTATCTGAATCTTTGTGTGAAGTGAATGCGACGCATAGTATCTACAGCGTCACTCAACTCGCCGGCTGGTAGTCTGACGTTTGTTACACTCACGCGAGTCTCGTGCATCCTGACACTCGTTCGTATTGCAGGCCAATTCGCCATGAACGTTTCCTCACCGTTCGGTACAGCACATATACGCGGAGGGATAGTCACCTCGTCCAGAGATTCGCGTCGTCAGGTGATCTTTCAGCAATCGACTTCGCCGCATAGAGGGCAAAACTTAGGTATTATTCTACATGTTTCTACGTGTCTGTCGTGATTGTACGGTCTTTTTAAAAATTTTGAAACACTTTTCGCAGATGTACTGCGTCATGTTTTTTTTTCTTTTTTGTTTTTTCACTTAGTTACCAATTATTAAAAAAAAATAAACGTTCTTTATCACTTCGAAAACTAGACGACTCTTACCACACAATGCTATTAGCATAGTGAAAGGTGACTGTAGTCTAGGATCGAATTCAACAGATGTCCATCTTACTGCAGGGATCAGACGAGAGTGGTCAACACTGGAGTGACACAGCTCGCTTTTATGTCTTTGGGTACAGCTGCATACAACCCTTGAACATACATTGCGACGTCGCTGCGACCCATGTCGTCTTGCAACACTTTCATCAGAGCCATAGGCTCAGACGTCTCGTTGTACTTCCAAGCTCTCAGCACTTCATAGACAGGGTTCTTCACAGTCCTGTCAGAAGGCACAGGTTGAGAGATGAAAGCTACTTCATGAGAAGTCAACCCTAAGTAGATCCCTATGGTCTTCCAGTCTCTAGGGCAGAGCTCAGCTAAAAGAGAGAAATATTTCTGCACTTTCCACTCCATGTCTCCACTCTCTAAGCCATCCCACATGTCATGCTTGTCCATGTACTCACCTGAGAATTGGATGAGGTCCATACGGTAAGATTCTTCCAAGGCGGCTGCTAGTTCCTTCCACCTAGTAGTACAACTTTTCTGGTACCAAGTAGTGAACATTTCTCTAGCTTGAGTTATGACACTTCTCTCACAACTGAGATATCCCATATCCTTCAAGTTCACTTTAAGGTATGAACCTAACCGTATGTAATCTGATGTCGGCAACTTACTACTTATTTTCAGTAGCATAGCGTCTGGCAAGTATCCTAACGGCTCTCCTTTGAAGTTTGATGATACAGGTACTACTGCAGCAGAACCAATAACAGGAGCAGCGTCTGCGCTGGTATCCGACGACTCGTTGTCGGAACAGGGCAACCACACGACCTCGTAAGGTGGTGGTGAGGGCAGTCGCCCTTGGGGTTCGTCGTACGCCTCGTCGTCAGCGTCGTTCTCTGTCTCACTCTGTTGCTTCTCCTCTTCTTCTTCTTGCTTTAGGGCATATATGTCTACTACGCGCTGCTGGGGCTGAGTGTCCGAATAGCTGAAAGTCTCAGCGCGAGCGGCGTTGATGGCGTCGGTTGATGTAGTGGTGGAGAGGCGCTGTGCAACGTGCTGCGTGTCAGTAGTAGTAGCGGCAGTCGCAGCAAGAGGTGTAGCAGCAGCCGCAACAGCAGGCGCAGCAGTAGCAGGCACAGTAGTAGCAGGCGCAGCAGTAGCAGGCGCAGCAGTAGCAGGCACAGCAGCAGCAGGCGCAGCAGCTTCAGCAGGCGCAGCAGTAGCAAGCACAGCAGTAGCAAGCGCAGCAGCAGCAGCAGCAGCAGCAGCAGGCGCAGCAGTAGCAAGCACAGCAGTAGCAGGCACAGCAGCAGCAGGCGCAGCAGCTTCAGCAGGCGCAGCAGTAGCAAGCACAGCAGCAGCAGGCACAGCAGCAGCAGTAGCAGCAGCACCAGCAGCACGAGGATCACCAGCACCAGCAGCAGCAGCAGCAGCAGCCGCAGCAGGCGTAGCAGTAGCAGCGGCAGCGCGCTTAGCAGCAACATCCGTCGCGAGTGTAACAACGTCGCTACCACGACGACTACTACCAGTAGTACTGCTACTACTACCACTACTACTACTACTACCACTACTACTGCTGCGAGCGCTCGCTACAGCGGGAGGGTGATAAGACCAAGCAGTTGCGGCGGTAGTCTCATTTTCAGTAGCAAATAGAGACGCTGACGCTAAACGATCACCGTTCTGCGTACTCTTCTTGTTCTTGAACTTGCTTAGATCCTTGGACGGCACTAGTTGTTGTCTTTTGCTCATGGTGGTGACTGTAGAGAGCAGCAAAAAACTGAGTGAGTGAATGGGTGTTTCCAGCCCCCTTATATACACCTTCTCGCTTCTAGAGCTAAGCTACTTACGGCTCTGTTCAGCTGCCGCCGGCTCACCGGCGGCCATTCACAAAGAGAAACAAAAGACATAAAGCATGACGTTTTCAGCTGGAACCCTTTCCCCCCCTTTGAGAGATCGACTGACATGAGCTAAGCTACTTACTGCTTTGTTCAGCAATTCAACGCGCGTTAGCTGTATAAAGGATTAAGCGGTTGCTGCCGCCGGCAAAAACTACAGGAGGCGTGTGGCGTGAAGCAGGACCCCCTAAGACGGGTGTGTCTGTCTGTGAGTAGAGTCGTGTGCATGTGGTGAGCGACTTAAGTGTAAAACAAAAAAAAATCACCGCCTCCTGCCGTGGTGAGTAGACTGGCCGGCAGCGGCCGGCTAGTTCAATAGGGATGACAGCTGACTAAGGCTGTGCATGAAAATCCGATTTTCACCTGACCTCTGACGTTTGTTACAATGAATGCCAAAGGGGGAGAGAGTCGTCCTCAGGTAGGGGGTAGGAGGTAAAGCTATGGATAAAGAAAAAACGACATTTTCAGCTGGCCTCCACAGATGGCGATGACATACTCCTCGTCATCTAAGCTCTTAAGAAGCTCTTAAGGAGCGGAGCAGCTGCTAGACAGCTGGGTGCTGTTGGAAATAGGATTAAACTCCTTCTGTATAAAAGCTCTGATTTCTGTTAGAAAAAAAACATATCACCTCTGACCACAGTAACGTCTACTACCACCACCACCAGCACCACCGCCGCCGCCACCGCCGCCGCCGCCGGTCGCGGCTGATCGCTTCATTAGAGCATGTGACGTCGTCACTTCTAGTCACGTGCCTCATCAAGTCACTTCCGGTCACGTGATCCTAAAGACCATCACTTCCTAAACAAAAAAATTAAGAGACACACTTCTTCCTCTCGAGAGGAAGAAGTGTGTCTCTCGATTAAATTCTTTTCTTTCTTTTTTTCTTAAAAGAGACAAACGCCCCTTAGAGTGCCCCCCCACCCCCCTGGAGTGCCCCCCTCCCCCCTCCCCCCCTCCCCTCCCCTCCCCTCCCCCCCACCCGCCCCATGCATCCTAAAAGCGCCCCCCTCCCCATGCATCTTAAAGGGGCCCCCCTCCCCCCTCCCCCCCTCCCCTCCCCTCCCCTCCCCTCCCCCCTTATACACTCTAAAGAACGCTTCTACCTAGTTCAATAAGTCACTTCCAGTCGCTCATAAAAAAATAAAATGAAAAAACAAACTTATATTGTTGTGTTTTTTATTGGTTTACCAAAAAAAATAAGAGACTCGCCTCCTCCTCCTCCTCCAAAAAAAATATATATCACATTTTAAAGCGCGTGACCCCTTAAAGACGCTCATCTCTTCATTAAGTCGCGTGACGTCACTTCTTCTTCCGGTCACGTGATCAATCAGGTCACTTCCGGTCACGTGATCCTCAATGAGGTCACTCACTTCCGGTTGGCCATTAGGTCATGTGACGTCACTTCCGGTCACGTGACTCATCAGGTCACTTCCGGTCACGTGATCCTAAATTAGGTCATATGACGTCACTTCCGGTCCCCTAAGTAGGTCATATGACGTCACTTCCGGTCCATAAGTAGGTCATATGACGTCACTTCCGGTCACGTGACCAAATGGCGGCCTCTGATTGGCTAACTAGGTCACGTGACGTCACCACTAATCCCCAAAGTAGGTCACTTCCGGTCACGTGACCAAATGGAGGCCTCTGATTGGCTGCATGTCGATTGAGTAATAAACAGTACTTAAGCATAGTCCCGTTCCGATACATATTATACTACTAGCATTTCTAAAAAACCAATAACAGGTGTAGGGAGTGACGACGTTTTATGACTCGGGTTGCTCATAACTTTGGTCACCATTGGTGCGGGAGTTATTTGTGTACTTGCAAGGTGTTTCATCTTTTTGGGATGTAAATCCGACATCCGGTCCAGATGGTAAATATTAGTTGTTATACATTATATTCATCTTCATTCATATGCAACATCCCGTCCAGTTCATAGCTTTAACTACACACATGTGGTCGCGTGTATATAATTCCACATTACCTCCGGTTAGGGTTATTATATATACACTGTCAGAAGCTAGTGTAGCTGCACAGCGAGATATACTGTAGCTGTACAGTATAAAAGGAGGTATTTTTGGTTTCCAGTATCACATACTGTACAGCTACACTCACCTACTGTAAAACCCACACACAGAAGGTTGTGGGTTCGAGTCTAACCTTGGCACAATGAGAAATACATTTTTATTTTTATTTTTATTTAACCCAGTTGACATGTATTTCCACCTATATTGTCATAGAAATGTTAGTTATTGAATATTTGAATATGTACATGTGTATAAATATAGATTTTCTATAGATAAACAACAGTAGTGCCTATTGTGTCAAAGTGCGATTCGAACCCACGATCTCCTGTGTGTGGTGTTCTACAGTAGGTAACTGTACAGTATGTGATACTGGAAACCAGAAATACCTCCTTTTATAGAGTACAGCTACAGTACTTACTTCTAACAGTGTATATGGTCAGGTATAAACCCCTAGGTACTATAATTGTTGTTATACTACCAGGTTATACTTAAACTGGAACCCTAAAGTGTCGTGGGTATCCAATTGTTCATTATTTACCTACTTCGGGTGGGGTTTGGGCCACTTGGATGGCTGATGCCACCTAACATCTTACACAGGCCCAGGCATCCATGACCAACCCAGGGGGGGGGGCCCACGCCGTGGCCCCGCCCTGGTGGCAAATGCATGCGTAACATTGTCCTGGCCTGCAGCCAAATGGATGTTCAATGGTGTGAGAGCCATCAAGTGGTGACACCACTGGCCAGTAGGGGAACTAGCTATTATAGAATATAGTGGCATGGTGTGCTCATTAGACACAATCTAAAATATTCTTTTCAAGCACAAGCACTGATCCTCCCATATGCTCCACTTGATATTTCCGAACATCAGATATTATTTTATTTGTTTCCAATTTTAGCTTCAGTGGAACATCCCTTAAATACTTGCAGAAACAGTTCAAAGTTGACTAATTTTAGGCTTCATGGACAGCCCAATGTCAGGTCAACTAGCACAGATTTCTCTATTCTCCTGCATTACCATGCCTCTAAAATGTATCAGACTCAAAGGGTTAAGTTTTTTTGATGCGTATGTTGCATTGACTTCCTGTCACATGCAGCATTATTAGAGTATTGTCAGACAGGCTTAGTTGAAGAGCCAACAGATCAGTGGACAATGTTACACATGCGTTTAACACCAGACGGAGCCGCGGCGTTGTCCCCCCCCCCCCCCGTGACCAACCTATCACTCCGAGTCCCTGTGCCTACCCTTGTCCTTCACGAGGTTTGCTCCTGGCTCGACCCGGCTGAGTGCTGCCTCCACCAGTCTTGAACCAGTGCCAAACCACTTCCTTCCCCAAGTACCCGTCCCCCGAGTTGGTCCGAACCAATATCAAACCACTCTCCATGTGGGTCACCTTGTTTCGATCCTACGGATCTGATCCATGTGCATTAGCTGTTTGTAAGCAGGCTAAGTTGAATAAAAAGACTCGTTGTTGAAAACCAAAACAGAACCGGGTTTGTTGATACCTCAATCCACTTCAACATGAAAATTCTAGCCAGCCTCTCTGTATACCCTAAAATTTACGAAAAATGGGCAAAAATACGGGAAAGAAAATTCTAAATTGTATAAAAAAGACGTAGCAGTCTAGCGTCTTACAGATTGAGAGTGGATAAATTTTATCCTCTTGTAAACAGGTCAAATAGTGGGCGTTGGCCGAGGATCGCCGGTCCGTCGTCGGCTTGACGCCTGACTGGTAGGGTCGACACTGATTAGATAGGCATGGTCGGGTGGCCTATAAGTAAATTAAACAATATACTCTCAAAAGAGGTTTTTCTCATCACCAGGCATAGAGGGCTAATATCTATGTATTTTTAGTAGCTCCCAGTATATTTACATCCAAAGGTTGTAATTATGCAAGTTATGCTAGTTCACTGCATTACTGAGAGCATAAGATTTAAATTCATATAAATTCCTTGAGCAAATACGAGTAAGAACAAAAACAAGCAAAGCGACAAAAGAAAAAATTTCCAAAGTTTGTGTCTAAGCCGTGTGGCTGAGGCTTGCGGGCTGGGCGGCTGTTGGCGGCCGAATGCTGTAACCGACCCAGGTAGGTCCTCAGGTGCATGACCGCAGCCTCAGGTAAACTGACCAAGCCCAGGTGAGGTCAGAGTTTAGTGTCACCACTGTAGAGTGGCCAGTAGACCGGCCAAGGTCTCTCGTGGTGATTAATTTATACCCAAATGAAGTCTGGCGAGCATAGATTATTTCCCACAAAAAATGTCAGTTTCCCCAAATCACGACTTTCATGACATGTGCAGTACTGCAAGGTATGATACCATTATGGTGGTCTTGTAAAAATTATTATTCCCAATTCTGACGCAATAAGCCTCTGTAGGTTACAGGATCAGTTGAATCAGTTGTAATAGGGATAGGTCTTTTTATATAGTTAATTCGTCAGGTTTCATTTACAAATATATCGCACAGTTACATGATTTTGTTTGTGAACAGAAGAGAACATAGTGTGATATTTGAAAATGGCTTTATTTGCTGTACATCGATTCTGACTGTAACACACTTGGTGCTGAGCACATGAGCATTCTGACATTGTTCACGGCAAAGCCTAAAAAGGATTAGTTGTGTTTCCGGTCACCCTACCTAGCAAAACAAGGCAGAATCTAACATTTCTTTTGGACATTTCTGAAATTTGATCATTTCTTAATGTGATTTTGTTAAAAACCTTCTGTTTTTTTTTGTATTGGGTCCGACCCTACCTAGATCTTTTTAGCATGTTACCGATCTACAAATTTGAATATTGAGCAAAATGTTTTTTCTACCTTTTGAGATTTTTTGGGTTGTCTACGAATTTAATAATTCTCAGTCTGTACAGATCAAACGATAATAGCTATTACCATGTTTTTCAAACAATTTTTTTAAAAATCAAATATATAAGGCTAGAGAAATCCATGGCGCATGCACATTATTTTGTACATTACATCACAACAGAACACCTTATTTTAGAGAACTAGATAAATGTTTGAATTAATGCACACATTTATGAGCGGTATCAGTCGGAGAACAAGCCGTGAACACAAGTCATCAACAGGATTTCACCTACCCCAGCCAGTGCCTCCGGGATCACCTGGTGCCAGGTCCTAGACTCAGAACTTAGAACAGGTCGGCATGACGCATGAATGCAGCGCAGGAGGGGGGGGGGGAGCTACTCACCTACATTGTATGCATAGATCTGTATGTGTGTGGTTTCCTATTTGTTTAGTTATTCATAACAGTTGATACTGTGACTCTTTGGGTCTTTATTGTGTTATGTTTAGAATTACGAACACATAAGGAGTCTAGGTTTTCTACAGTGATTACTGGGCGAAATAAAGCTCATTTATTTGATTACAAATCTGTTGATTATTCGTACACTATATGTTTTGACAAGCGTTCTTTACATCAGATGTAAAGAACGTATGTCAAAACATAAGTCTTTGTCAGTTGTATACTAAAGTCTTAGGGTCTACCTGGACCTCATTTCATCTTTTTTTTTGTGTTATGGGATACATAGAATTAGATAGCTATTAGATAGCTGGGTGACCTGAAACAAACTTCTTCTTTTTGGCCTAAGGATGTAGGTCCTAAGGGTTGCCTGCAAACATAGTGCTTAATGTGCGACCTCACTGCATGTCAACACCTCTATATCACTAATTAGGGACTAGTCATTTATTGACAGCTGGGGGGGGACTTGGTGGATTTATGGGGGTCATAATGAAAAGCGCTTCCTTAGTGGGGATCAAAACTGGAAATGCCTCCATGCTCTGAGGGGAGGAGGCAAAATTAAGTAGGCCTTTTTAATTCCTATAATGCATAATTCCACAGGTTCAATTCTTCTGGAAGGGGGGGATGGGAAAACCACCAACCCCCAACCCTACCTGATAATACATAACTGGTGCAAGTAGGTACAATATTTATACTGAACAAGTGTGCATATAGCTTGACTTTAATTTATATGTAATCTCAATAGGGTGTGATACGGACAAATGAATTGGCAGCGGAGCCTGTATTATAAGCAAGTCTGACATCAAGTATAAGTAGAGGCCATACATGGTGGATACGACAGCTTACAATAGGTGACCTGGGTAGTCAGTCAGCTGTGAAAGTAGGAATATTTTACTGGTGATCCCTCTCCCCATACGTCAGATGTTGTCGCTGCCCGCTCAGAACAAGTCACACCACCCTGCTACAGGAAAGTGAGTATACAACTACCATTTTAAGGCTCATTTAAAATGTAAAGGTTGGATTTGTGAAATCATATATACTGTCAGGGGTGGGACCAGGAATTTGAAAAGGGGGAGGGGGGTCCACCAAACATCGACCAGACTGGCCACGTAGTACAATATCTAGATAAATCGACGAGGCCAAGAAATCCAATCCAGCTATAGGCCGTATTCAGGTTACCAACTCCCGCATTATCGTCCCCTGGTCAGGCAGTTTCCGGTTTTAGGCTAACCTAGGGCTAGGCCAGGCCTACCCACTGCAATACCCCAGCCTAACTTAAACTAAAGTAGATATAATTTGGGCTTGTAAGGACATAGATATATACATGTATATATTATCAGAAAGAAGATCTTCTGTCCTACGTACCCATTAAAGTTGTTTTATGTGACAAATAAGGATCAATGTGTGAAAGTAAAGTAATTGTTGACAGATTAAATCTCCTGATGGGGCCTATAGGCTACACACAGAGGGCCAATACTAGTACATGTGATATATTGGTCCCTAATCAATACCTCAGAAAAGGTTGTAAACATGGGGATATTATATCCATGGATATATAGGCTTTAATACAATGTATAATGTACTCCATGTCGAACATCCAATGCTGAATAGTCCATGTCAATAATCCATGAAAACAGGATTATCTGCCAGGCTTGTTTCCAGCATTGTGTCTGTCTCCACCCAGTTTACAAGACCAACTGACTGGAAACCCTGCACAATATTAACTTTGGCTTTCTAGATGCTACCCCCTTGCCCCCCCCCCCCCCCCCCACCCTACAGGTGTGGCAGTCAGCCTCCACACCTCCAGGTGTGATGTACCTGTGAGATGCTCCTGTCACATTTCCACCCACCAGCCCTTTACACCTCTGAGCTGGGTGTGGCACTGGTCACTATATCAAAGTAGTCTCCCACACTAAGACTAACCTTTGAGGTCGAGATATGAGAGGGGGGGTATTATTTTGAAACATGTATTGGTCAAATGCTAATAAAATATTAACCACCTCAAAACTGAAAATCGTAGTAGACCTACTTGCATAGGCCAAAACATGTTGTGTTCAGGTACCCTAAGATTTTCTTCTCTATGAAAAAATACTCTTTTTACTGAAACTTTTTTTATTTACTGAAATTATGCGAAAAGGTGAGGAATTTCATCTCATAATCCTGAAAAAAGATTTGGTAAAACTTGTCCTACCTATCCTACCGTGAAAATCCACCTATGAGCCGAATTTTTTTATTTTTTTCATATAAGCCAAATTTTCTATCCACAACTCATATTTGACTTATAGGCGGGTTTTCCAAAAGTTTATATGAAAACTTGGTTTGGGAATATACATGTAGTAAATCTCTATCACAATAATTGTGACACGATCTGCGAAAAGGGACCTTTAATATTACAGGGTGCACTAAGTTCCCTATTCCCAGTACATGTCACAATTGTTAAATTTATATTTTTTTTAAGATTCTTACAAATGCTTTTCACACGGAGTGTATGTTCACCTGATAAAACATACTCATTTACTGAAAAAAAGTAAACTGTTTAAAATCATGTGGGAATTCGGCCCAGGGGAAGGTCCAATTGTACCAGATCCTCCGAAAATGGGGGGTCGGCTTATAGGTGGGGTTCCCAAAAATGTCATAATTAATTCATAATTAAAAGCCAAATTTATTTTCTTAAACTCACTTTCCGCTTATAGGCGGGGTTGGCCTATATAAGCTGGGTTTTACAGTATTTGTTTTGGGCCATGTCAACTGAACACAATTGTTTTTGGCCATAGGATATTCACTTTCAGTGCTTACGTGACCCTTTTTGATTTTCAGATAAACGTGTTCCTATAGTAGCCAATACTCACTTAATGGCGCCTAAAGACAGAAGAGATTTCCTTATGGAATAGCAATAATTGTTTTTGTTTTAACGTGTTATCAATGAGAAATTTATCATCAAATGTTAGCAAGTAAAGTCGGACAGCTAATTATCAAATTCACCTTAAGTCAGACACTTTCCTATTTTTCCCCTATACTCACTATAATATAATATGTACATGTATGGTAACAATGACCATGGTGTCTTCACAGTTAAATGTCTCTTTGAGCTTACAATGGTAATTACATTATTCCCAGCAGGGGGGTAAGGGGACAAAGCTCACAATACATTCAATAGAACCTCATCAAAATAAAGAGTTTTAATTTTTCTTTGGGGACATGGCAATAGCTCCCCACCCCTGAAAACTGATAACATTATTTTGAGTCAACTTATTAACGTCAGAACGTTATATTTCCGTTTTTCACAAACGTTTTCCAAACCATCAGAAAATGTTATTGTTATAGATGAGTTATAGATGAGTGGTGGAGCATGATATAGATTCTAAATGCGAATTCAAAGCTTTGATTAAATAATATTTCTGAACCAAGATGTATATAAAACAGCAATGTGAATAACATAAACATTATGAACTGTCTACCAGTCCTACTATATCTACATTTATCATAATTTATAGTAAGTGTTATGGACGTTTTATTCGGAATGGGCAGTAACTAAGGTTAAATTTTCCAAAAAACATGCCCTCCCTCCTCCTCTGAAAGGAGGTATCCCTCAGCTGTCAAAGTGTAGGCCCAGTGTGGGAGACCACTTTGATATAGTGACCAGTGCCACACCCAGCTCAGAGGTGTGAAGGGCTGGTGGGTGGAAATGTGACAGGAGCATCTCACAGATACATCACACCTGGAGGTGTGGAGGCTGACTGCCACACCTGTAGGGTGGGGGGGGGGGCAAGGGGGTAGCATCTAGAAAGCCAAAGTTAATATTGTGCAGGGTTTCCAGTCAGTTGGTCTTGTAAACTGGGTGGAGACAGACACAATACTGGAAACAAGCCTGGCAGATATTCCTGTTTTCATGGATTATTGACTATTCAGCATAGGATGTTATACATGGAACCTATCATAACCATGGACACCATACAGGCCTACACATGCGTAAATTACTAAAGGCCTATTTACCCAACACCAGTGGAGGTGACTGGAAGTAAGGTTAGTTGTGTATATATGTATAGCCTAAATGAAAGCCAAAACGCTCTGTAACCTCATGTTAACTCCCGGCAAAACTATTTGACACATTTTAAATACTATTAAAAACTGTATGAGTGGATAGATCAAATAAATACCTTCCCAATAAAGTATTACTTAGGTCGATGTGATGTTTTAGGCCAAAGAAATTAATTATTTAAAACGGGTTATTTACCAGGTGAGAAGCATAGGGCCAGTGTCACACAGTGAGTGAGTGGATTGGGGGAGGGCGGGCTAGACCGGAAACTGCCTGAGCACGGGCATTATGGGAAACCTGAATAGGGAGAATTCTCAAAAGCTATGTGACAGCCATTTTGATTTAATTAAAACTAATCCAAAGTGGCGAAATCGGAGCCAAAACTGGGTCTAACAGTCAGTATCTAATCAAGATAAATGCACATTTTCAAATTGAAATGGATACCTCTGTGGCCTGATCATCCATGAAAACTAAAGTTGGTTCATAATAATAAATTCAAGATTATATGATTTGGTGCTGTACTACCCAGCTTTGCACTCTGTAAACGTAGCCATAGGACCATACACTGTAAAAATATTCTGTTGAATATACGGAGACTCAATGTAAAACTTTACGGTGGATCATCATAAATGTGATTACAGTGAGGCAATGTTAAGTCAACCAATTTTACTGTGAATATCTGTAATCCAGTACAGTGAAACACAGTTTATTCATTTACGGTGAAGCTATGTCTTGCAAAAATATTCCGTTGAATATACAGGGAATCAATGTAAAATTTTACAGTGGATCATTATTATGTATTATTACGGTGGGGCAATATAAAATCAATCGATTTTACTTTGAATATCCGTAATTCAGAACAGTGAAACACAGTTTATTTTAAAGTGAAACACCAGGTGGCAGTTTGGTTCATAAGGAGATTTTCATGAATGCTAAGAACACCATTTTTGTGGTAATAAGAAAAATATATAGATAAACAGCTGTAAGGTTTGCTCTGTATCCATCCTAGAGTGACTTCTTCTCATGGACTGCATTACAAAGTGTCATGAAGCATTTTATAAGGCTCTCATAGACTGATTCCTAATGATTAGGCCTGAAGTCTTGATACTAAGATGCTATTGCTGATTGGACATGGTACCAAATTTGGCATGCAACCATGTTGAGCATAGAGTTAGGTGTTGGTGGATAAATGGACAGAAAAATACTGCGATAAATGAGTTAAATATTGTTAAAACTATTGTTTAAGCACTGTATTGAAAAAACAGTGATGTTCTGTATTTTGTTCGATTAACGGTGATTCACTGGCATCACTGGGTGCCCGACTTTCACCGTTATAATTACGGAGAATTTGAAACGACGGTGACCGTTATTTTACGAAGTTATTTTAACAGAATTTTTTTACAGTGTAGTAACACTTAGAATATAATAGCATACACATTTATCCCTGCTGTAACTCATTTCTTTTTGATTCAATTAGCCCTTGTGAGACTAGTTTAATTAACAAATTACATGTGAACACAGCCTTGGGCATCACAATGGGCCAGCCTTGGGTATCAGAAGGGCCCGGGCTCTGGGGTCTGGGGTCAGGAAGGGCTAGGTCTGGACAGAGGCGTAGAAAGCAAATCTTCATTGGGGGGGGGGGCCCAGGGGGGCCCAGACCAACAAAATTTAGATATTGGCCTTTGCATGGTGTATCATATATACACTCGTATATTGTATAGTATAAAAAGAAATACTTTAGCCCCCTTTAGTTCTGATTGGGGGTCCAGGCCCCTCTGTCCCCTAAGCAGGAGAGGTAAGGATTGGAAATAGTTTGAATTTTATTATGGTCTTGACAAATTTTGGGGGGGCCCAAACATATTCGGGCCCCCCTCCTCATTGATTGGGGGGCCCGGGCCCCCCTGGCCCCCCCCTTTTCCTACGCCACTGACTGGAGTATTATAAAGAGCCCAATTTGGGGGTCAAGAAGGGCCAGATTTTGGCTTCCAGAAAGGGCCAGGCTTTGGTCAGACTCGAACACTCCAGACCCATTACTGGGCCTGGAAGAATTTATATCTAATAAAAATGATCCGGAATCCTGATGCATTTTTAAATTAGGAGTGTGAGTTCGAACCATGGCACAATAGGTATTACGTTTTATAAAATCTGTATTTGATCCATTTGAGGCAATAAATATCACCAATACTGATATATCCATATGACAGGAAATATGTTACCAGGTAATTTAGTTCAATTCAGGTGTTTTTGTGCAGATATCAACAATAATACTAATTGAGCCAGAGTGGGGTTCGAACCCACACTCTCATGGTTGCTGATACTAGTGGGCATAAACAGTATAGTAGGGTATGTGGGCCAGTGTAGGTACATATGCCTAATTACTCTCCCAGAATGTAAACGTACAGTCAGGGCCCAAGACTGGGCTTTGGTATGAGAAAGGGCCCAGTTTTTTTGGTTTTTTCCAAGGGAGGGGGGTGCAAGGCCTGTGTGCCCCCCTCTAAATCCCCCACTGTGAGTCCATACATATAGTGGATTGGAAAATTACCTTTTTCAGATGCATATTGACATCAACATAGGCGTAATAATCACAATAGTGACATTGGCCCATTGACTATTAAGAATATAAGGTGCTAAATGGCTGAAAACTTTATTTTTGGAAAATTCATATTTAATAAACTTTTAAACGGATCTTTAATAGTTACATCATTCTTCATCAATTGTTATCGGTTGGTGTGGTTATCTTGAAGTCATGCCCCAACCTTAAAGGTATCGAAAAATAGTGGACTGTTGTAAACACGGCCATTACACGTCCATGGAGTATACATTCTATTCACTGTGGCACAGTCACATGCCCTGTGGAAGTGGCTAGGGGGAGATTCTGTGTTGATAAAAAAAATGAGCACAGCCTAGTTAAGTGCTGCTTGAGCAGTGGACTGTTGCACCGGCACGAATCTTCCAACCAGGAAGTATGCTATATGTAAAGAGTCAGAATTTCTTTACACCAAACAGGTATTTTATTTTGCTTTTATGGTGGGGGGGGGGGGGGTCCCAGTGGGCACAAAAATCAGTTCAACGTTGAATCAATGTTGAATCAACATTGAATCAACATTGACAACCAGCTATCAACGTTGATTCAATGTTCTGTGCCTACTGGGGTAGAGCAACAGCATTGGTTAAACTAAGGAAAGCCCTATTTAGCTGTTAAGTAGCCCACAATTATAGTTCACGGCCATCTAATATGATGAGTGGTGGCTGTTAACCCGGGGGCCATATTTGACTCACCCTATGGCCTTGTGAAATACCGCTAAGGTTAACATGTGAAATAACCCAGTGAACAGACCAAAACCTGTAAACCAACCTCTATTTATTCTAAATACATCGTTGCCCCAGGCTGAAGCTGATACATGTACGTTTATATCATTTTACCATTGACAATACTGTTTTATTTGAGAAGTTTATAAAAACATGCTGTTCTTTAACTTAACGGCACAAAGAAAGAGCTTGTCCACCTTCTTGGTTTAATAGACAGTATGTCTCAACACTAATTGGTTCAACCTGGTATTCAATTTATAAGTATTAATATAAATAGACTTGAAACAAGTGTGTCTTTGTATTTACTTTTTAATGTTTTATGATTCAAATTACCAAAATTATGGTGGGTGGAGCATGAAATAGCTTCTTTATATGCCATTTGATTTAAAAACAAATTGCCATTGATGACGTCACAGGGTCGTGAAGTATGAGCGTGCATTATTTCAAAGGGGGCTTAAAATCACTGGCACAGCTTCTGGTCATAGTGATAGATGTTACATCGGTTTCCTACAACTAGATTCTATTCACTGCTGCACGGCTGAGTGCCCTGTTGGAGTTGGCAGGGGGAGGTGTTTTTGAGAATTAGATATGTGCTACTTGAGCAGTGGACTGTTACATCGGCACAAATTGTCCTACCAGGAAGTATGCTACATTTATACACATTTATACGTTCATCCTACTCGAGGTGGGCTTTGACACAAATATCAAGGGATCAAATTTCAGATCAATATTTGATGTTGTCAAGTGAAATCCAATGTTGTAAATTTACTATTTTGTCAACATAATAAAAACAGGGCGCCCTGATTGCCTGTTCCAGCATCAATGGAATTAGTCCAGGCAAACTAAGGTTTGAGGTCAAACAAATTGCAACAAAAGGTTTTTCACCACAATGCATTTCTATGAAGTCCCTAGAATGACATACTAAAAGTCCTAAGAGTTTTGGGTTGGGGAACACCGCTAAATCCAAGATGGCTGCCAAAAAGGGTATTGATTTTAGACTTTTTGCTCTAGAATCTTTATTTATCAAACGAAGTGGCTGTGTAATAGCTCAAAATGATGGTATTGATAAGAACAATCCATCTAGGAAGGGACATCCAATGCAGATTGTCATTTGAGACCCTTTAAATCCAAGATGGCTGCCAAAAAGGGTATCGATTTTAGACTTTTTGCTCTAAATTTTTTATTTAACAAAGGAAGTGGTTGTGTAATAGCTCAAAATGATGGCATTGATGAGAACAATCCATCTAGAAAGGAAGAGCCACTGCAGATTGTCATTGGTTACTCTTTAAATCCAAAATGGCTGCCAAAAAGGGCATTGATTTTATACTTTTCAATCTAAAATCATTTATTTATCAAAGAAATTGGTTGTGTAATAGCACAAAATGATAGCAGTGACAGGAGAACCTATGCTATTGTGCTTTACCAATATACCAACAACAGTAACCAAATAATATATATAATTTTTGAATATTTCATTATGAAATGATTATTTCCTAATCCAAGAGGCAATTGGCATTGTGAGTATGCAAAAACATATGCATGGATTATTTGTGTATGTTGAACACCAGAGTCACTGTTGCCAATTTGAGATGTGACAAAGCAACAGAGAACAGAGAGTTCAAGCACCTGGCACCTTTTAGGTATTCCTGTGAGCAATGGCAGAGGTCAAGGTGAACCCTATAATTACAATCTATTATGTAGATAGTATTTGAACTGCAATCACATAGAAGAATTCAAGATATCATGAAACCATGTTCAAATTATATATCAAACGCTCAATGGGGCTACCATCCTCTTTCACCAAGAGGATCAAGGCCTAAGTATTATGTAAATATAGTTTCATTAAATAATGGTCAACATGTTTTTCATCAAGGAATGTCTATATTTGCCCCACAAATTATTCAAAACAGAAACTCTCAGATACCATTAGCTAAAGTTGAGTAACCCCCATTATCCCTTGGGAAACAATGTCTGATTACAATGGACAAAGACAATTTGTCTTTGTGCATTATAGATATAGCATGGTTCTTGTCATTAGACCATCAACATAATGCCACATTTTCACCATGCAGGAGAGCTTTCCTTGTAATATTAGTTTACAGAAAGTGGATGGATGGTACAAAATACTGAAATATAGGTTTTCACAATGTTAATAGACCAGGCACATGAAATAAACAAAGAGATTTTTAAGGATGGAGGAGGAGTGATGTGTTTGGAGGAGAACCGACCAGCATTCCAGAAGTATATGCGGACTGGCCACAGCAATCACATTTATTGAGGGGTTTCAGTGAGTCTGGGGAAAAACATAAAAGAAGGGATTCTCGTATATAGTTTGCATATGATGGAATCGAAGAAAGATGGCTAGGTCACAAGGGATATAGGCATTTCTGCTTGTCTGTTCATTGTCACACATAAATGGTATGTTGACATGACCCAAAAGAAGCCCCATTTCTCCATCACCCTCTTAGTAGACCTATGGCAATTTGTGATGATGTACCAGATCATAATTATATTCTGCAATATTTAAATTCAAGCCCTTGAACAGCCCCTCCTGAATAACATACTTCAAGGACTAACTTGTTTGAATTATGATGAGCTGAACAGTCAGTCATATCCAAGCTGATCAAATCAGAAAGTATATGCTCAACATGAACTCTGGATTAGATTATGATAGTTTCAATATGCTTTGCAGATATTCATCCCAAGCTAAAGGGAGGATGCTAATATTTTAGTGAGCATATATTCACTATGCCAACAGTCTATAATGTATGTGATTTATCATTTACTATGGGTAGGGACTCCAGAGACCTCTAGGTGAGCCCCTGTGCACAGTGCACACTGCAGGTCAGCATTGTGATGTCAGACACTGTTATGAGACTGCCCTCTTAGAGGGTGAACGTTTAATAATTACTGTTAGGCTATCAGAAATGCAGTCAAGAGAAAGGCATATCTAGCCATACCTATGATGAGTGACTGCATCTAAGGGAAGTTACCAATTTTATTGGTGATATAATAGATTTTATCAAAAACAGAAGTTGAAGTTATGAATCCTGGTGGCTCCTTTTGGGATTGTAATATGATCTAATATGTTGCTGTATGATGTTAAAAAATGGAAGCAATCAGAGGATGCTCTCACCTGTTCCCATACCATAACATCATAATAATTATGATTGGGTCATTAAGGCAAGTGGTGTACTCTCTACTCACACCCACTGAGGTGATTGGGTAATCATGTTAACAGAGTCTGTCAATCACAGCCTAGCCTGCCCAGTACTCCAAATGCCCTTCAAACCCCTTACATAACTACCTCCCAAATACCAGCTCTGCTCAACCATGACCCAAACATCCTCCCCTACCACTAATAACTCCAATAGTTGACAACAATTATATAGAGAATGTACTAGGGGAACTTGGTGGATTTTATTGGCACATATTTGATGATTGCCTGGGTTCTAAGATAGATAGAAGGAAAATCCCATAAGATTTGGATTACATTTGTCACCTTCTACATCATAGAAGAAAAAGAATTGATCATGTAAATGTTCTTGAACTTTTCTGAAGTCCCTGCTAAGGGAAGAATACCTGGAACCTAAGGGCTCTGCCTATATTGATACCTAAACATAAACTAGCTATTAAGAGGTATTGAGGAGGGCATTTTTGGTATCAAATAATATTATCCTGAGCACAAACAAATGTTTTGAACAGATACAACCTGTTATTATGGTACCATATGATAGGAAATTACATACTGATTGCAAATCAGTCAGTTGTAAACATGTATCACAAATGCTGATTCTAATTTTGACCCCAATATAAACCCAAATATCAATACTGCAGTTTTTTGGGCCTCAATTTGTCATATTCTAGGGAGTTTAAACTATTGTGAGGGACACGGTTTCTCCGAAAATGACGTTTTCGGAGACACCGGGACTCAAACCCGGGGCCTTCCGCTTGCCAAGCGACTGCTCTACCACTGAGCTACATCCCCATGTCCTATCAGATAGACTGTGGCTCGTGTTACTGGATCGGTATGGGAGGGGCGCAGTGACTACCTGAGCGGGCCACCCCTGCGGGCCTACCACTCAGGTACGGGGACTACTAAGCCCCTATACTACACCCTCTCAGCTTCAGCGTAATCCTTCACCATACCGATTCAGCCAATCATTGTTGGAACCAAGTCTCTAACTGCGTAACCAACTACCCATACTGGAGACCAACTCTTCACTACCTGCTCCTCCAACTACCAACCGCCAGAAGGTGGCCAATCCCCAGCAAGTTAGAACGCTTCCTGTCAACTTCTCAACATTTTCACCGAGTGCGGTCGGTGTCTCAGCCAGTGTGAGGGACACGGTTTCTCCGAAAATGACGTTTTCGGAGACACCGGGACTCGAACCCGGGGCCTTCCGCTTGCCAAGCGACTGCTCTACCACTGAGCTACATCCCCATGTCCTATCAGATAGACCGTGTCTCACGTTACTGGATCGGTATGGGAGGGGCCCAGTGACTACCTGAGCCGGCCACCCCTGCGGGCCTACCACTCAGGTGCGGGTACTACTAAGCCCCTACACTATTATAGATGTGGCTGGAAAGAGTTAATACAATCTCCCCCAATAACAACCAATAATAAGAGAAAATGAAATAATTGTAGGAATCAGGATATTTAACCTGGCACCGTTCATTTTGCCATTAACAGATGATCAAAAAATAGACATATATTCCCTATAAGTAATTAGTTCTGTAACGATAGCTAGTAATTTGATTCATGATGAAACATGCAAATAATCATAAACATTTGTTTCTAATTGATACTGTAACGGGTTGACTATAAAGTCTAACTGTTATTGTTGTATATCTATTGTATGTTGTATGATGTAAGACAACACGGTTCTATTGTGTTTAATAACTGTTTTATTCATCTAACTAGTGTCGTCGGTTCGTTACATACACCGACTCCTCTAGTTCGGTTATCTATACGGTAGTGTACCGGTACCACCTTCGGTTACCGTCGGTAGTTGTTACATAAGCATTTTACATAACTAAATCTAACAGGTGGCGCTGCTAGTACGGTCACGTGGCTATGCAGCGCTGTATATAAGACGGCTACTTCTCCGTTGGAAGTCAGTCAGGTTTGGGACTGTCGTGACATGACCACCCTGTGCTCACGGGCTTAACTCTATGCTATAGGGTTGCCCCACTGTATTATATATCTGTTCTGATCTTGTATATCCGCTGGTTATACTTGTACTATAATACACAAGAGTTACCTTTACAATAAAGTCGCCGTATATTAAAGTCTAATTTACCTTGTCTGGTTTTTGTACTCAAGTGTTACATACGTAGTAAGAGACCAACTACATTGGTGCCGTGACCACTTGATCGAACCGACCATTGATAGGGTATTAAATAGACTTACAGTATATGGATTACCTATACGATTTTGTCAGCTCGTTCAGCGGCAGGACTAAAACCCCTGCTGAGGAACGTGAGGAAGCCGTACAGAATGTACGCTTCTTCACAGGCAAATCCAATAGGCGGGAGAGCCGGGCAGCCTTGGAGGTGCCCGGGGACGACCTCTCCCAAGAAGCAATAGGTGATCCTATTGTGGAAGCCTTTACCAAAGGAGAGGATGGGGAGCAATCTCCAATCCCGGGACCCTTTGATATAAGCTCCAGGAGATCGTTGGACTCCCTTTCCACGAATCTTTTCTGTCTGAGGGTCAGAAAATACCGGGTAGAGAGCCTAAAACTCTCGGCCCAGCTGCCTTCGGTTCTACACCGACGGTAGCAGATCCTTCATTGGATCCAGACACGTCGGTTTTCACTGATGGTGCCACTCCTACACCGAACGGTATGGGGGGTGGCGGGCTATCAAAGAAGACTAATGTGGCAACAGAAGCTCCTGGTAAGGGGTACCCGCCAGCAGTAGATGAGCCATCCAGTTTACCACTGGATGGGGACCTACTAGCTGCCATGGGGATCCCCACCAGGAAAACTGAGTTGCATGAGCTCGCGGAAGCCCGGAGGGAACTTGCTTCCATCAATCAAACTAGGAAGTTATTCCTAAGGGAGGTTGATGAGAAGAAAAAGTTCCTACTGGAACTCCAGAACGAGATGGCTTCCCACAAGGTGGAGGTTGACAAACTTTTGCACCAGAGGGTGTCGGGCGAATGTGAGGTTGCAAGCTTAACTTCCTTGGGAAAGGATTTGAGCACGCAGCTCCACTTAGCCAGACAAGACCTCGCAAGCTTAAGGCAAGTCAATCAGGACCTGAAGACGAAGTCGGAGCAAGTACCACCACCTACCACGGTGGTACCTCCAGCCATACCCGCACCCAGTGTGTACACGACAGTGACACCTTCAAGTGTCCCGCCGCTAGTACACACCACGGTAACAGGTATGACACCTCAGATGGGGGCTAGCTATCTACAGACTCCGGTCTGTGGTGGCGCCTTTGGAGGCACGGCAACACCTCCAGGGTACACCCACCCATCTACTGGTTCAACGATGTTGAACCAACAGCAGACCATGGTCTCAGTTCCAGTACCGAAACCCAGAGCTAGACAGGGCTTAACTCCTGTCCAGCGGGCTAAGTATGACCGGAACCCGGCTATTGAGAAGCTGGGGACAGACATCGTCCCGCGGGACATCGATGAACTGGATGAACGGTATGCTCCTTTCAACTTTGGGGAGATCAAACATCCTGATGCAGCCCGTCAAAAGGCCATCGATATTCCGCCTTTCACAGGGTCGCCACCCTGGAGAAAGTACAAAGTTCGGTTCAAGGCTATTGTGGAGAGCAATCGCTGGAACAATCAGCAAGCGCTGGTTGCTCTGAAGCAGGCACTCTGCAACGGGCCAGGTGAACCAGCCCTTTTGGCGTTCGAGAGAGTGAAGATCAAAACATTGAGCTCACTTGAAGAAACAGCTGAATGGGCGATTGGGAAGATTGGTGAGCATGACCCAAGGACTCAGCTACTCAAACGTGTCCAACGCAAGGACGAGCATCTGAGATCCTACGGATTTGCTCTACAGGAACTGATATCCGAGTGTTATCAGGGATGTAGACCTGACACCCCCACTGTCATCCAGGAGTTAACCTCCAGGTTTGTCAATGGAGTCAGAGACACCAATCTCCAGGCATATCTGCGGGAGAAATGGCAGCCGGACTTATCTCTAGCTGACCTTTTCGACCATGCAGATGTGTATGACACCAAACAGGCTGTTTTTCCTAGTGGAGGAGTGTCGGCAGCTCCATCTGTAGCCCCGAAAGGAGCTCAGGTGGTAGAGGCCGCCACAAAACCACCTAAGAAAAAACAGCCCGCTTCCGAGGAGGTGGCGGCAGTAATGCCTGACAGGGACATGGAAAAGATGATTGAGGGTTTGTTGCGGAAGCACTTGGAAAAGAGCTCTGCGTCCACTTCTGATTCTGGATCTGGAAAGAGAAGGAAAAAGAAGAAAAAGGACACGAAACCTCAGCCATGTAGACGCTGTCAAAAGATGGGTCATTGGGCTAGCGAATGCAAAGCCCCTGCACCCGTCGCTGCTAAAACTCAAAAGGAGACGGAAAACTGAATGGGGCCCATCCTCTTGGCAAGGATGGCGCCCCCACAGTTAGCCATGCCTGTAAGGGATTAGTAGACGGTGTTAACTCTTCCATGAACCAAGGCCGCGCAGAGGCAGAAGGGTCTGTACAACCTGTAAGCGTCTGGCAAGGCGGGGCTGGCAAGGACGAACGGAATCCGGAGGATTCTGTAGTCGCTGGCTTAGAGGAGTCTTGGTTAGAATCAATTGCCCAGAGCAGTGTGATTCAAGACTCCCCGAGCGACCCGTGTTGGGATTATCTCCTGACAAAAGGGGTTGCTATGGATGGAGGGGGAAGCCCGATGCTGACCTCTGAGTGTGTCCCTTTACGGGGACAGCGTTGGTACCTGAGTCTGGTTATTTCCGGGACGCGTGGTGAATTTTTGGTCGACACGGGTGCATCCCACACCTTGGTCGATCGTAGATTCATGGCCCGTCTTTGCAACCAGCCCGAAGCTCCGCTACTAGGAGTAAAGGCTCGGACTGCTACGGGAGATAGTATGCAGACTTATGGCAGAACTGTAAAACCTATGTTGGTTGATGGCAAGACATACTGGATATGTCCAACCATCACCGACATCACTGATGATGGCATACTGGGGATGGACTTTGCTGCTCTTTACGGGGTAACAATGAACACCGCAACGGGCCGACTTCAGATTAAACATCCTTATAAACAATCTGTACAGTGCGTTTTAAGGAATGGTTCTTCTGTGGCGTCAGTGGCACAAGACACAAAGTTGGTAGCAGGGCATGTATCTGATGTCCTAGTCAGCTGCGTGGGAGTGCAGGCCAAACGGCCGGGTATGTTTGAACCAGAAGATCAAAAGCTCTCTGAGTTAGGTCTTGCTGGCTATCATACTTACCTGGCCAACGCTCGTTGGGGGGTGATACCGATTTGTAACTCGAGTAGTAGAGAAATCACTCTACGAAAAGGGACGCCTATTGGTAACACCACGCGAGCATATGGGGTAGACTCACTAACTACGGACTTTGTGGAAGTAGGTGTGGTGGCGGGAGACTCTTTCCACGAAGAGGCTCTAGCTAAATCCAACCTACCGAAACATTTAAGGTCCCTGTTGTGTGAGTCACACCTCACAACCCTAGAGAGCGAAATGGTGGCAAATGAGCTGTCGGAGTTATCTGACGCCTTTGCGCAACCAGGAGATCCTCTAGGGCGTACCGATACGGTACAACACCGGGTTGACACTGGGGACGCGCTTCCCAGTAGAATCCCCTACCGTCGGTTACCCATGGCTAAAAAAAGTGCTATGGAGGCTGAGGTAGAAAAGATGTTGGATGAAGATGTGATTCAACCTAGTGAGAGTCCATGGTCAAGTCCTGTGGTGATGGTCACCAAGAAGGATGGTTCCTGTCGATTTTGCATCGACTATAGGAAGTTGAACGGACTCACTAGGAAGAATGCATATCCTCTACCTCGGATAGATGAATGTGTGGAATCTCTGGGTGGGGCGAAATGGTTCTGTACACTAGATTTACAATCTGGTTATTGGCAGATCGGCATGGACCCCCGGGACCGAGAAAAAACCGCATTTTCTACCCATATGGGACTATTTGAGTTCAACGTCATGCCATTTGGGCTATGCAATGCCCCGGCAACCTTCGAGGCAATGATGGAAACCATGTTACGGGGTTTACTTTGGAAAAAGTGCCTAGTATACTTGGACGACATCATCGTCTTCGGTGGTTCTGTGGAGGAAACTCTACAGAACCTCCAAGCTGTGCTGAAACGCATCTTATCATATGGTCTGAAATTGAAACCTTCAAAGTGCAAGCTTTTTAGGAAGTCAGTTGAATACCTAGGTAGAATTGTTTCTGAACATGGCATCATGGCTGATCCTCATAAGATCGAAGTGGTACAGAACTGGCCTCGTCCGATGGACACGAAGGAGATACGCTCTTTCATCGGGTTTTGTTCATACTACAGAGATTTTATACCTGGATTCTCGAGAGTCGCAGCTCCCTTACAAGAGCTGATGATTGGAGAGAAGAAGGCTAAGGCTAAAATAGTCTGGTCTCCAGCCGCAGAACAGTCTTTCAGTGAGTTAAAGAGACTCTTCTTAGAAACACCTGTTTTGCACTACCCTGCACCTGTTGGTAAGTTCATCTTGGACACTGATGCTTCTAATACAAGTATTGGTGCTGCCTTGTCGCAAATCCAGGATGGGCGAGAAGTGCCGCTGGCATTTTCGTCCAACAGTCTAAGCAAAACACAACGTAACTACTGCACAACCAAGCGTGAACTCTTGGCAGTGGTGGTTTACACAAAAAAGTACAGACATTTCCTATATGGTGGGAATTATCTCGTACGGACGGATCATTCATCTCTGCAGTGGCTCCTTAACTTCAAGGACGCTGAGGGGATGATGGGTAGATGGTTGAACCACCTCTCTGAGTTTGGCATGACGAATGAGCATATCATACACAGGAGTGGAGTAGATCATGTGAATGCGGACAGCTTGTCCCGCTATCCTATCCGGAACTGTCACCGTGTAGACTGCCGAGACTGTGGGTCTCACAATGCAGTGATTGCGTCTGTGGGTGCGAAAGTTCCTAACTGGACGTTAAATCACTTGAAGGATGAGCAGCTTGCAGATCCGGCTATTTCGAGGGTGTACTCCTTGAAGTTGTTGGGCCTGTCCAAGCCTGTTCGCCCCGCACTTTCGCTGGAATGTAAAGAAGTTAGACAACTGTTAGCTCAGTGGGATAATCTTTTTATACGGAACAGTGTATTGTGCCGCTGGAGAGTGCAACCTGGCAGGAAGAGAGCAGCTCAGTCTGTAGTGCCTTTGTCACTCAGACTACAGTTGCTCAATTACTGTCATGGCCACCGAACTTCAGCACACTTTGGCAGACAACGGACTGAGGCAAAGATTAAGAGTAGATATTACTGGCCTGGTATGACTTTGGACATACGGCGTTGGGTGAAACAATGTCCCCAATGCTGTTTATCAAAGCCTGGACCTGGTATTGGTAAACTACCTCTAAGTCAAGAGCTATTCGGTGTTCGATTTGCCCGGATCGCTGTTGATATCATTAGTGGTTTCAACACGACCCCCCGTGGGAATACCTGTATGATGGTGGTACAGGACTACTATACCAAGTATGTCCAAGTATATCCGTTGGTAAATCATACAGCTGTTACCTGCGCAGAAGCACTTTTCGAGAATTGGATCCTCACGTGGGGAGGTCCTTTAATGCTTCACTCCGACCAGGGTCGTGAGTTTGAATCTCGACTGTGGGCAGAACTGTGTAGTAAAATACACATCTGCAAGACGCATACGAACCCCTACCGACCTCAATCGGATGGTATGGTGGAACGTTTCAATCGGACGTTGATCCAATGTCTCACGACAATGGTTAATGAGCACCGGGATGATTGGGATGAGCACGCTCGCTATATCTCCCATGCTTACAATGCTACCGAACATGCGTCGACGGGCTGTACGCCTAATATGCTCGTAATGGGTGAAGACATAGTCATGCCTAGTGACATGGTCTATGGAGTGCAGGGGCACCAGCTCGAGCAACCCTGCACAGTGATGTTTGTTGAATCACTTCGACAATCATTACGCGAGTCCTATGGAGTAGTAAGGGACAACTTGGAAAAATCTGCTAGTTTGCAGAAGGTGGGCTATGACACGGGCCTTAAACTCCGCCAATTCAAGGTGGGGGATAAGGTCGCGAGATTTAGCACACCAAATTCCAAAGTCAAGACCCTGTACTCCTGGGATGGTCCGCATACGGTTACTATGGTGGTGAGTGAAACTACTGTAGTAATACGGTTGCAAAAAGGGACTCTCACTAAATCACATGTGGCTAGACTCCGACCTTGGTATGGAGTTCCATATATAGATGACGGTGAAGATTCCCTCGGTGCTGGTCGAGTACCAGCACCAACCGACCCTGCGCTGCCGAAGATACCGAAGGCAGGACCAACGGTCATACCGTCGGTACCGACGGTAGCGCGCCGAAGGGGTCGTCCTAGGAAATTACCGATTGAACCACAGTTGTGTGTTACCAAGCCCAAGCGCGGTAGGCCTCGTAAAAAAGGGTCAGCTGTGCGTAAAGGACTAACCGTAGGCACCGGTAAACAAAGCAAGGTGATACCTCCGGTGTCATCAATGCTGGACATACCGGTACAAGGTCTACGGAGGAGCACACGTGTCAGAGAGCGAGATAAAATTGTGTAAACATTTTTTTTTTCTTACCTTGTTGACGACATTTTGCTGCTGGCTTGATTAAATTTCCATGGACAGTTCCGTACTGGGCCGGTGGTCATTGGCCCGGTACTCGATCACCAAAACACAACGAGAAGAGACGGGTTATCCGGTGTGGTTATCCGTTGGAGGTAGAAAAGCACGTGTTCAGGGCGGGTGGCTGGCTTTGCCGATTAGTTCTAAGTATGGGATTAGTTTTGACCACATATTGCTTAGTAACACGCTGCTGTGTATATCCTCTAATGCCGGTATATCATTCCCGGGTTTTCCGGTGGCTCCGCCACGAAAATTGTAAACAACAGTGAGAGTTCCCACCGTCGGATATGCCAGACGTGGGAAGGGCGCTGCCCGCGTCACCTGATCGATTTCTCCCGCCAAATGAGCCGTGAGAAATTGGGTCACCTCGGCGCGTCTTCGAGACGCGACCCCTGATTGGCTGAGAAGCCGGTCAAGGGGCGGGGTCACGGGGGACGGGTGGGGTATATAAGCCCCACAGGCAGCCAGGCTTCTTCAGATCAACACGTTTGCCCGTAGGGTAGCGTGTTGATCAGTGGTGCCTAGGTCTGCCCGGCAGTACCTACACTATTGTTTACTTGCTGTGCTACTAAATGCTCGGGTGAGTGAACCGTGAGGTTCACCTACGCCTGAGCTAACAGTATGGCAGCCCGTGTAGATGGCAAATGCACGGCCCCGGAGAAGGCTGAGGCCTCCGATGGGGAAGACCGAGTTCTCGAGTCTGACACGGAAATGGACACTACCGGTGCTCCAACCGTCGGTCAAGGCTCGGCTTCGGTACCAGCTGAACCTAACCCTGAGGGGTCGGGTGATGTTGTTCCGAAAACAGAACCTGGTCTGGGTGGTAGTAATACCAACCAGGAGGAGAACCCTGCAGGGGGATCTTCTCCGAAACCCGCCGGTGTATTGACACAAGAACCGACGGTCCCTGATGGTGATTCATCAGACGGGTCCACGGTTCGTGCTAAGACCAAACGGAAACGGAAGCGTAAGAGGAGGATTGCATCTTCCCCTGAAACTCCTGCTACCGAAGAGGTCGCACCGACTGAGGCAGATAGGCTCAAAGCTGTTGCTGATAGACTATCCAAGGCGGAAGCCGAGGGATGGTCTGTTGCAGAGAGCAGAGCCAATCGCCGCCTCCGCGCCAAGGCAGCGCATGTTCGTCTAAACCTGTGTCTCCGTGATGATGACCGGAAGAACCTGAGCCTTTCTGACTTAGTTCAGGAAAATGGCAAAATGGCTCTTCCTGCACCTCACACGACCGAGGGTTCAGACGACGAAGACTGGTTGACAGGTGATTCCCACCCCATTGACTGGTACCTCGTGTACCTCAGGGCAGTGTTGGAAGGGAATAAACCTAACATCCATAGGTCATGCCGCCCCAAGCTGAAATATGCTTGGAAGAACTACGTGCCAGGGGATCCCTGCCCGTACGTTCGCTGTCAGCGCCTGAAAGGGGCTTCGACAGCAGCAAAACGGTGGCCAAACCTGTTCAAGTTTGCCCGTCATTTGGTAGAGAAGCACATGAATGTGCGTCCCTACTTGTACTGTGTGAGTGGGAGTACTTCTACTTCCTGCCCTGAGTACAGTGACGGGGAACTATTCCGTTGCCAACGGAGGGCTGGTTTGGTAAGGCATCTTTGCGACAATAAGGGCGTGCACAAGCGCACTATTAGTCGTGGAGTTGAGGCTGCACTGAAGGTTTGGGGGTGCCACAAACGTGTAGGGAATCTACAGTTTAAGTGGCGAACCAACAAACTTAAACAGTGGAACTACCTCACGGAGGCTGACTGGGAGAGATTGTGTAAGGGCGCCAAGTGCGAACAAACTGATCTCGGGCCAGATACAGAAACTCCGATGCCCACTGTCAAAAAGGATACCCCTCCTAAGAAGAAAGATCTGAAAAGGGGCCGCCAGTCATCCAAAGATGATACCAAAGGTGGACGTGACCGTTCCCGCAGTGAACCTGCGAAGAAACGTGTCGCCACCGCCACGGTAACATCTGAGGTCGACCGTAGCCAAACCGTCGGTACCGTCACGGTATCTTCGGTTGCATTGCCCCCGGTTGCTGATCAACTGCCCAGGCAGGAGAGACAGAGACTGGGTAATGCACTGGCTATTGTTCAGAACTCTTTGGGTGACGAGCAGGCGGGTCAAGTCGCTGCTGACTATGTCAAGCAGTACAAGTGGAGTCAGAAGCAAAAGAAAGCTTCAGCCCCACAGGAGAGTGTCTCACCTGTCAGTGACGCTGAACAGGTAGAGGTACAACAGCCGGATGGGGCGTCAGCCCAGCCGACTGCTCCACCCCAGCACGGAGCAACCTCTGACCCCGTAAGGGATGACGAGGTGACTCCAGTACCTGAGCACAGGGCTGTTGACGAAGGGCTAGCAGGGTTACCTGTGTTGCCTGGAGACGGTCCTGCTTATGACACTGGATTCTCTGACACTCTAGTCCCCGGATTTGAGTGCTACAGAGCTAAGATGGCTGAAAACGCAAGTAAGCTACTCCAGTTTCAGGTTTCTTTCTTGGAGAAGTCCTACTTTGAGCAGTACAAGTTGCTCAGAGAACAGGCTATCCGGGAAGGGAAAGCTTGGGTTGCTGAACGCACCAGAGTCCTTGCCGAGCGTGAGGCGAGTCTGGAGCAAGATCATGCCCTCTGGAGGGCTACGATCGAACAGCTTGAATCAAGGTTGACAACTTGTGACGCCAAGTTCTTCCGGCAGTTCGGGCTAAAGCTGACAGAGTGGGAGAGAACTGGTTTTCCAGATCTCCAGTCCAGGTTGGGGCTTGCCGCAAGGCCTGCTCCTCCTGTGACCCCGGTACTGTCAGTACACCCACCTAGGTATGAGATGCCATTTTCTTTCATGGCACAATCTACCCGGGTGGTCAGTGGCGGGGAGCCTACTGCGGCGCCGAGTACCATCTCGGTAGCCCCAGGTGGAGCCCTTCCTCTCCAGGTGGAGGCTGCTGTGGTTTACACCACGGAGGCCCCTCCTGGAGGAAGTCCTGATGGGGAAGGAAAGCCATCCGGCGGTGTCCCTATGGACACCTAAGGTTGGTCCCCCGTCAGGCCCTCTGGGGTGCACTGTTCCGCCCCTCGGAGGTAAAACTAAACCATCGACGCAGCTACACGCCCCTGGACAACCAAAGCAGACCGACGGTGCTGTCGTGACTTAACCGAGTCTCTACTACCACCACACTGGAAGCAGCCTGATGTCTTCAACCGTGGTTTACTACTAAGCCACAACCGTCGGTGCTCTACTACTGTCCAGGGCTCCTGATCCTGTGGTCACATTCTACTATTGTGACCTATGAACTATTATATGGATCATCCTCCTGTGATAATTATTTATAGGGAGGCAAGGACCTACCTTTTTATATTTATATTTCACAAGAGATGGAAGTACTATACCGGTACTGGACTCTATCCATCTCTACCACCATAAACTGCTAGGTACTGGAGTACCGCCCCTAATAAGGATGACGATCTATCCCACCTTATTTAGGATACGCTAATATGGATTTTTATATATAAAACTTTTCTACGCCAAAGGAAGTGGGAACTGCTATAGTTCCAATTATAAAACTTTTCTTCGCCAAAGGAAGTGAGAGCTATTATAGTTCTATTATTTATATATAAGGACACTAACTCCACACGGATTCGCACCATTGCTGAATGTAGTAGGTGATGTGTTGAGTTTCCAAGGTGGTTATTTGGTGCCTTTACTTTTAACTGATACTAGTCTAGGACTATCAGTTGGACAGTTTTATATCATGTGCCTACGGGACTATGGTTTGATACCAAAGACTATATTGTTGATATAAACTGTTATATACATGTTAACCTGGTTGTTCATGTATGTATGCCTGTTGTTACTATGAGTAGAAATGTTACTTGTTGATAAATAGATATACGTGGTATATAATGTATCCAAGAGGTATTATTATTATAAAACCAACCCTTCCTACATTCTAAAGGGGGGTAGTGTAACGGGTTGACTATAAAGTCTAACTGTTATTGTTGTATATCTATTGTATGTTGTATGATGTAAGACAACACGGTTCTATTGTGTTTAATAACTGTTTTATTCATCTAACTAGTGTCGTCGGTTCGTTACATACACCGACTCCTCTAGTTCGGTTATCTATACGGTAGTGTACCGGTACCACCTTCGGTTACCGTCGGTAGTTGTTACATAAGCATTTTACATAACTAAATCTAACAGGTGGCGCTGCTAGTACGGTCACGTGGCTATGCAGCGCTGTATATAAGACGGCTACTTCTCCGTTGGAAGTCAGTCAGGTTTGGGACTGTCGTGACATGACCACCCTGTGCTCACGGGCTTAACTCTATGCTATAGGGTTGCCCCACTGTATTATATATCTGTTCTGATCTTGTATATCCGCTGGTTATACTTGTACTATAATACACAAGAGTTACCTTTACAATAAAGTCGCCGTATATTAAAGTCTAATTTACCTTGTCTGGTTTTTGCACTCAAGTGTTACATACGTAGTAAGAGACCAACTACAATACCATATTGCTCAACACACAACTTAATTATTTTGAGCTATTGTACAACCAATTTCTTTGATAAATAATGATTTTATTGAAAAGTATAAAATCGATGCCCTTTTTGGCGGCCATATTGGATTTAAAGAGTAACCAATGACAATCTGCAGTGGCTCTCCCTTTTTAGATGGATTGTTCTCATCAATACCATCATTTTGAGCTATTACACAACCACTTCCTTTGATAAATAAAGAATCTAGAGCAAAAAGTCTAAAATTGATACCCTTTTTGGCAGCCATCTTGGATTTAGCGGTGTTCCCCAACCCGGAACTCTTAGGACTTTTAGTATGTCATTCTAGGGACTTCATAGAAATGCATTGTGGTGAAAAACCTTTTGTTGCAATTTGTTTGAGGTTTGGCCCTAAAATCAGCTAGTTTGCCTGGACTAAATGGCATTTGCATTACATCACAAAAATGATCCTCGATAAATCCACCAAAAGAGAAAATAAATCACAATTTTTCAGTAAACCTTTTGCAATCTAAGTGTTGAAAATATCATCCCCGGGTTAATCTGATGTAGCCTTCAAATCTTAAGTCAGATTAACCCTATTCCGACTCTAAACATGAGAAAATCATGCACTAACTATATCTACAGCACTGACAGCAACAACTGTCTGTTGCTTGTAGCAACATGATGTATGTCCATCTCTCGGTGATTTGGGACCCTGAAGGGAGGATCAGCAGAGGCCTTAGATACATGCCTTCAATCTCATAATTTGAGCCCTAATTCACTTTCAAATTCGTTGATAGTTTACAACCTTGACCATTGTCACTTTTTCTCGTGGGGGCCTCTTGAGGAGAGCTGTCAAAGTGAGATATTGACTCGACGACCCGCCAACCACCGAAATCTATCAATTTATTTCATGGCGAATAGCACAGTTAAATTTATCCAAGGAAGTCCTTAATTCACATCCCCTGTTGAATAACCCTCTCTCGTATTCTATAGCATTTTAAATCATTCAATGATTTAATCACAAAAAAAAAGCTTTTTCAGATCAATTATAAGTGGAATTTGATGAATATTGTTAACAATGACATGAAACGAACACAAAAGAGCACTTGTATAGTTCTACACCTACAGTGAGGAACTATACTCGTAAACCTTTATCTATATGTACATGTACAGATAAGATACTTTAGTTTCATGCAACCATTAAAACTTGGGGTTTAACTGTGCTAACAATTGAGAATCATAATCAAGACCCTTTGGAAATATCATAAAACATTCTCCAAACTGTTTAATAAATGTTAAATGATATTGATATACGGCATACCTTTCTTTCATTTTTCATCTTATCTCATTACTTGATATATTGTATCAATTATACAATTGTGGGTCATAACATATACAAAACCTCAAGTAATATAAGGTATTTGTAATAAACAAGTCATGTCTACTCAAGCCCATCGCAGAACTTGGTATAGTAAGGTAGTGATCATTTTTAACAACAGTGCGGAGGGGGTTAATAGATTATGTGAAGCCCTTTAAGTGAAAAAGCCTATGCATTATTATAGTGAAAAGAGGTTCAAGCTAAATTTGCATTTCAACCTCACTGGGGGGAGGGGACAAAAATAATTTAGACTGCTCTTCAGTTTGCACTTTTACAGCATTTTAAGGCATTTTAGCTGAATATAAGGTCGGATATTTTCGCAACCCGTCTCATTGTGAATAATAACCACTCCCTTAAATTACTAACCTTTCTGTCATTACAGTTAATTCTGCTCCGTCACATCCCCATCAGCAGACACCAACCTACCACCGTAGCAGCATGAAGGTCCTCATTCTTATTGTGCTGCTTGGCCTTCTCCTGCCAGGTAAGTGGGGAAATTCCTTAATGTTGCCACATTTGCTCTTATAAGCTGAACTCACAAATTGAAAACTTAGTCTTCATAAGAATTATTTTTTACAGAAGCCCCATTGATTTAACCAAAAGTTTCCAAATTTTTATAGGCCATCAAATACCCAGGACCTCTATTTAACAGCCCTGTGACGTCATCAAGAATTGGATGTTTACATTTTGTATGCCGTAATCTCCCCTTATCATAGTTTTGGTAATATGAATTGAATGAAAAACAACAAAAAAGGAACGATGACTGTATTAATTCACTTTTTGACCATTGGGCTTAGGGCCTCATGGAATACATAGACAACTACCAATGCCCTTTGATAGGTCTTTGATGTATTTCATGAGTGGGGGCTGGGGCATAGAAAAGCTTGTATTTATTAAACAAGCGTTTATAGATATCATGCAAAAAAGGTTTTAGTGATTTTATGCAACTCCTGTTCTTCAAATGGCATTGCCCCTTTCATACAGAGCTAGAAAATATATATTTCTACCTATATGTTACTTTACATTTATGCTGAATCCTCAAATACCAGTGTAGGGCACCTATTACAACCATTGCTGTGATGAAAATGTCATCAAAATCCTAAGATGATTGACAGGTGTGACCCCAGGTCAGCAGATGACCTGAGGTCACGCCTGTCAATCACCCAAAAGTACAGTCGCCCTAATCATTGAGAACAGAAAGTATTTGACCATACCTACCCCCAGTATACAGGCCCTGGTATTCTATTGGAACTATCGTCATGTTGCTAAGACCACTCTGTTACCTAGCAACAGCAATTCTAAACATTCCATGCCTAGCAACCGGCACAATAAGTGGGAATAAAAGGTATTTGACCATACCTACCCCCAGTATTCAAGCCCCAGGGATTCTAATGAAACTATTGTTATGTTGCTAGGACCACTCTGTTACCTAGCAACAGCATTTCCAAACATTCCGTGCGTAGCAACCGGCACAATAAGTGGGAATAGAAGGTATTTGACTGTACCTACCCCCAGTATAAAAGCCCTGGGGATTCTAATGGAACTATTGTTATGTTGCTAGGACCACTCTGTTACCTAGCAACAGCAATTCCAAACATTCCATGCCTAGCAACCGGCACAATAAGTGGGAATAGAAGGTATTTGACTGTACCTACCCCCAGTATACAAGCCCTGGGGATTCTAATGAAACTATTGTTATGTTGCTAGGACCACTCTATTACAACAGCAATTCCAAACATTCTATACCTAGCACTGGCACAATATCTGACCAACTTATTTGTCATCCCCGACTACCGTTGATGCCTTTAATTTCAGTTGATTATCATAATCTACAGATTATATGGAGAGATCAAGCCAGAACCGAACACTTGTGTTCGGTTCTGGCTTGTTCAAAAAAATAAAACTTATGGTCAATAAGGGGATAACCCAGGAAACACACTAAAACTCTGTCTATTTATTTATCTTTTTTATGAAACTTCAATAGCTTTTATTCACTCACACTTTTACGGTACCTCATGTCCACAGGAGAGTCTGAGGCGCTGACATGTTACAACTGTGCAGACTGCAGTACACCAAGTTCCCCACTCGAATGCCCTAGCGCCTTTGGAGTCACTGCCAAATACTGCCTTGTAAGTACACCACTCTCACAATAAAGACACTATACAAACATGGTAGAAATTGACAAGTATTAATATATTTAGTCCCTTCGTAAGGAAAATCTTTAAAAAAACACCCGTAGGTTCATGTTCATTAGTAATTTTCATCAGTTTTCCTGATGCACCAGGAAACTGCAGGGTTTAAATGTTATGCCAAAAACATTCAAAAGAATCTCTGCGTAACTTGAGCGACTCCGGACGGACTACAATAAGTGAGTGGATGGAGAAGTATGTAGTTGATATTGTAGAATTAAGGCATCACTGTATGTGCAGGTGTACAACTGGTATCAGCAGTAACTACCCAGCAAATTAGTTCCAGATTGTTTCACCCTGTTTTACCCCTGGAACTGTGTGCTCATTTCGTGCATTTTGTGTGACATGTATACCATGTAACAGACTCACACACACTGACACAGTGTTCCATGGAACAGATTCACACAGTTCTGACAGATTTTTAAAAAGCTTATTCACACCAAATGACAAAATATGCTGCCCTAAACCAAAATGTTTAGTCATGTATTTCTAGTTTTATTATGAATTACTAAAAGATAGGAAATACTGTAATACTTTTTACAACCAGCAGTATTTGACATAGATAGTCATAGCATACTATTGGTGTGTGTGCTGCTGGTTTGTACAAACTCATTCGATCAGGTTCCTAGCATTTCAACATAGGCTGATGAATATATGTACCATTATAACCATCAACATTAGAGGTCACATGAGCAGCAGGAGATAGCCAGGCTTTTATCCAAACATGATGATCAGAGGAAAGGTGTCTAGCATCTGGACCTCTTAATGCTGCTTTTATTAAAATGATATGGCATCTATTTATTTACATAATGAACGTTAATAGAAGGACAGGTGCATTGTCTGATTCACAATACATTGGGACCCTGTTAAGATACTTATAGCTAAAGAAAATCATTCTCTTTAATCAGGAAAAGGGGTACAATCAACTTTGATGACACCTGGTGTCACACATAACAGGTATTTGTGTGATGTAGTGTCACCTAGTTTCCCTTCTGGCACACACTCACACATCTTCAAACATAACCATAATCATTTTGTCAGGTTGGAATAGTGCATGGTTTTGACACCAGGTGTCATCTTTGTTGTTCCTTGTTATTCTCATGGGTGAAATGGAATCATTTTCATTGTTTATAACCATAATAACATGTTGTCAATGCAACTTAGACCTAGCTATACGCCTCTAATTCTATCAAGTTCCATTAGTGATTGAAAAACACACCATATGATTTGATTAAAGCGGCATTAAGAGGGACAGACCACAGACACCTTTCCTCTGGTAATCTTGTTTGGATAAAGGTTTGACCTTTTGTTACATGTGTATACAGCTGATAATTGGCATGAATTGTACACAACTTCATCAGGCCTACACTACCATGGTAGGAATCTTGTTGAATGAGATAGTATGCCCATATACAGCAAGGAGTGCACTAACAGATTTCTGCCATGGTGCCCTATGCCACCTTCTAAATATAATGAGTATTACAAACTAAACAGACTTTCCTTTCTTTTTTTAAAAAAATCAAAAAAGTGAAACAATATGGTTGGAAACATTTTTGTGCCATGGTACACGATGCTGTGTGAATATGTGTGAATTTGTGTGAATATGTGTGAGTATGTGTCACTTCTTGTCCTATGGGGTATTGTGTCATATTGTGCCAATTAGTTCCATAGGACACAGTCACACAAAGTGCACGTTCCAGAAACTAAGTCAAACTAATTTGCTGGGTAAGGTTAACTGCATTAATGCAGATAACGTCAAGTATTGCAAACATTATCTGCACCAAAATAATGTTGTCTGCATCAACCAGGTCAACTAAGGTCTACAGTCGTAGTCTTTATAGGACCACTTTAAAAATTTGTTAGCTCATGACACCACAAAAACCTTTTATCTGCAAATTCACAATTTTCAGAAAATTGGTTTCTTAACAATCTTTTTTTCAAATTGGCCGTTTTTATGAAATTTCATGTAATTTCTTGCTTAGTGTATCAATGAACAGGGAATGCGGATATTTCAGGAAATATTGACAATTTTTACCCTTTTCTCACCAAAAATGACGATCTGTAGAAAAAATTCACTTTTTCTTCCCACATTAACTATTTTAGAAAATTTGACTTATTATTTTTTTGTAAATTGTCCATTTTTATTTATGCTTACATTGATGCAGATAACAGCTTTTTGTAACTTATAAATTGATCACATTGTTTTGATGCAGATAACGGTTGAATGCAGTCCTGCAGATAACGTTAGTTACTGCAGACAACGGTTGCACAGTAGGCCTCCCTTAAGGGGGTTTCCTGAAATAGGAATATGAGGGTTGGGTTTCTTTGGTGGGACAATGGATGGTGTACAAATACAAAACGATGTGACAGAAAGAAAAACAAACTCCATGAATCCCACTGAGTGTAGGGGTGAGGGCTAAGCCCTGTTGGATGGAAAAAATGAGAAAAAGTTACCTAAGCCCAAAATGGATGATGCCTAAAGATGAGATGAATACTTCTTACTAAGGAAAAAAAATGAAGAATTAAAGGTACCCTTTGGGAATTTAAAAAACTACTTAACTAATGAAACCCAAATTAAGAAACCAAAGTGTGGGTAGTCAGAACGTAGACGTAGTTTTGTTTAAATATGATCACCCCCTAAGTGACTTGAACATGATGATGTTCTTTCCTCTACTCCAGAAAAGTGTTGTGTCTTATCAAGGCAGAACGTCGGTCAGCAGAACATGTTCACCTATCTGTGTAGACGCTGGCGGGACCCAGAATAGTGCGCACACCAAAATCTCCTGCTGCCAGACCGACCGCTGTAACACAGCCACCATGACGTCCTTCAGCGTAACCCTCATCATGATGCCACTCCTCATGGCCTACATTATAAGGGAACGATTCTGAACTCTACATTGACACTTTAAGAATGGCATATTACCTTATTGTTAAAAACCCACATTTCATGACAAATTTGAATAAATATGGTAAGCTATTGTATTTGGCTAACATGGTGCACTCTTGTTTCGAAACTGACTGACCCTTCGATACTTTGAAAGATGTCTGAAATTGAGACCCAGTGTTTGGAATCAGAGCCAAAATGAGATCTACTTTTCTCATGCTTTTAGGAATAATAGAGAAATAATGAGTTTATCTGTGAGCCGTATAAAAGACAATATGTTTGCCCTTTTTGTATTGTGTTATTGGAAGATTTCTGAGATATTGAGTTGAAGAATTCTGATGAAAACCGAAATTTGGGCCAAAATTGATTTTTACATGTATAATAGAGGAACTTGTAATGGCTATATCTGTAAGCCAGATGTAAAAAAACATCTTAACGCTTCTTGTGCCATGCTAATTGGATATTTAAGAGATTTTGAGTTGAAGGAAAAACAATCAGTAAGTACCCAAGGACTGGATGCCTTACTCTAATACAATATATTTACATATAGTCATAATTATAAATACCGACACCCAGGAAGGCGTTTCACCGTATCATCCGGAGGGTCCGTATGCTGTACTTTTGCATTTCTGTTCATTTTTGCGTTTCTGCTCAGAGCTCCGCATCTTACGGAAAAAGATACGGCCAGCCGTATTCAGATACGGCCGGCCGTATTATATACGGCCATAATTGCGTTTCTGTTCAACATACGGAGCAAGAAAAATCCGTATCTTTGGTGTATTTTGGTCCAAATATACGGAGGGGTAGGAGGGGGGGGGTGGTATGTTGAAAACTGGACATATACCATGCTTTTTAGGGCCGTATGTCTCTTTTGGGCGCCGTATGTGGTATTTATGCTCCGTATGTTGGTACTGGATGTGGTGTACATGAGGAAGAGGTATAGGGTCGTGAAGAAGTGGTAGGGGTCGTGAGGAAATGGTAGGGGTCGTGAAGAAATGGTAGGGGTCGTGAGGAAGTGGTAGTACACGTGAGGAAGTGGTAGTACACGTAAGGAGATGGTAGTACACGTGAGTTGATGGTAGTACAGGTGATGAGAAGGTACACTGATAAAATGAAGGGATCCAAACTTGTCAAATGGTCATCTTATAAGAAGAGTTTAGGGTCTTTAAAGTGACGGTCATAAAATAAACGAGTTAAAGGTTGTCTACCTGAGGACCTACCAAGTGACCATCCCACAAGACAACACTAGACTCATCTAACTGACAATGTTAGCACAGGTGGTGGCCCACTCCAAATGACGAGTCTAGGGTCGTCAAATTCACAACCCTAGAATAGTTAACCCTTTATTGGCTGCAAAATATTTTAAATGTGCTTCTGAGCCTAGGCATAATTACTGTCCATGTCTTTAATCCTCAGGTTTGTAATAGCTAATTCATAGAGGTATGTAGGTTAGGGGAATCACTGCCATGCCCTGGAAGTCTGTATGAGAGTATTTCTAGTCCTCAGTAACAGACTGTTAACACAATATACATCTATGTGGGTGTTACACCAATGAGGGTTTCCTTGCAGCTATTGTACTATTGAAATAAAAACAAATGAGGTGTTTATGCCCTACACATATTTGTTTTGTCTTAATTATATCAAAACTTTGAAACTTTTACCTTTTCTAGCATCCCCAATAGATAATTCTCAAGATTCACCAAAGCATGAATGTGTATTTCCATAATTATGATTAACATCAACATAGAAATTATGCAATTCATTCCCTCACTTTATACATAATGCATGCTATACTGATACCACATACAGGGGGAATCCTGAATCAGGCCCTGGTTGACGTGTCTAGGGCTGGCATACGTCAGGCTTTGGGCTGGCACATGCCAAGTAGGTGCTTTATCTGACAACTATAGTTAGAACACCCGCTACCTTGTCACATAGAATAGTCTGCAGACAACTTTATTTTATGAGTGTAGTACACGTGAGGAGGTGGTAGTACACATGAGGAGGTGGTAGTACACGTGAGGAGATGGTAGTACACGTGAGGAGATGGAAGTACACGCGAGGAGTTGGTGTTGAATGAGAGGGATTGGTGTTGGATGTAACGAGATGGTATTGGACATGAGATGGTAGGGGTCGTGTGGAAGTGGTAGGGGTCGTGAGGAAATGGCAGGGGTCGTGAGGAAATGGTAGAGGTCGTGAGGAAGTGTTTGTATGTGTGAAACACATTGAGGTTTCTCTCCTGTGTGGTACTACCTGAGCTGCTGGTAACACTAAGGATATCATCGTATAGTCTGCTGTGTCTTGCACACTGTGTTGCCCTTAAAGTGTCCCCTACCCATTACCCGACCTCCCCTCTCCATCCCCCGACCTCCCCTCTCCATTCCCGACCTCCCCTCTCCATCCCCCGACCTCCCCTCTCCATTCCCGACCTCCCCTCTCCATCCCCCGACCTCCACTCTCCATCCCCCGACCTCCCCTCTCCACTCCCCGACCTTCCCTCTCCATCCCCGGACCTCCCCTCTCCATTCCCTGACCTCCCCTCTTCATTCCCCAACATCCAAAACCGAATGCGGAGCCTCTCCAGCCTACCTCCGTATGTGTTTAAAGATTATGACGTCACAGAGGGAATTCCCTAGGGGTTCTCCGGAATGTAGACTGGTTTTTGCACATTTTTCTAAAAGAGACAGGTGACCATGTCCGTATGTTGAGAGGGCCGTATGTTGGATGCCGTATGTTGTATTTTTTTTTTTTAAGATACGGAGGGTATACGGAGGACCAACTGAAACAAAAAAAGTACTTTTGGTGTATATTTGCCGCATCTTGACCGCATCTTGCAGCCGCATGTTGGGTTTTATATCAACATGCCGTGAAACGACTTCCAGGTATCTACCCGAGTAGAGAGTAGGTTAAAGTTAATGTATGTACCTGTATCAAACATTTTTCACCATGATGCGTGTCACCAGACTGCATCATGAAAACAGAATGAGACTACATCATTTTACTATGTGACCTTAAAGTGTCCCCCTACCCTATTGCATTGGGTTGGTTCACGCAGAACTGTTAGACCATCTTGAATATAAACCCCAGAGCTCATAGATTTGGAGATTTGATTACCCCTGGATTTATACCATGCCCTTATGTAGGCGCTTAAGGAAGGTGGATGTTTAGTACTAGACAGAAATTTAAAAATAACTACTACCATAAATTGTCACATATATATATATATGTATATATATATATATATATATATATATATATATATATATATATATATATATATATATATATACAAGCCTAACTTGCATACTAGCCACACCCCTGCAATACAGTAGTAAACTTATAAGCCACACCTCCCCTTGGGCCAAACCTGTAAGCCACACCGCTGATCTGACTCATGTACTGACAGCTGCTTCTACACTTGAATTTAAGGTACCGCTTGCCACTTGTATACATGTACCCAGCAAAGCTTGGCAAAAGTTGTCTAGAGACAATGCTGTATGCTACATATATACATTACATGTTATAAAATAACCAAAGTGTTAGATTTAGTTTTTAATGTAGAAACTTTACCCAATGCAAGACTGTGTCCCAGACTTGATTATACAGCACTACATGTGACTTTTTGTAACCATTTATACAAGGAAACTGATTTTGAAATAAAGCTTTGGATAATCACTTTGTCGTCTCCAATGTAATTTTTCCACTTATGAGGTTTACGGATCATAGAAATTTTGACCACAGCTGAGTCTCAATACACACACCTGGATGTTTACCTGCTGGATCTTGAAATCTTGAGATGAAACACTAGATCTTACCTACTACACTTTTCAGTACTGAATCACTATTGCCCCTGATTACAATTGCTACGCTGGGTCGGCGGAGGGGGCTGTGAACCCCCAGCCCCCCCTCCGTTGTCGCTACAATATATATATATATATAAAAATATTTATAAATATACATTCTTGTAAAAGCACCTTGATTATTTGCTCGCTTTCCCATTCTATTATGTACAGAGCAATTTTATGGCAATTAGGAGGTAGTAAAACCCTCGTTCATAATACATCTTCAATATGGAAACTTCAACCATTATTAGATGTTCATAATTATTACATATCCGTATGTGGCCTATAGGGCACCTGGCCGTCGACAGCAGCACCGCTTGTGGTAACTTGAGAACCTGCAGTACGGGCCCTTGGCCAGTAGGTGGAGCAGCTAACCGGGGTTTATGACGTCACAGGGCAGTACTGAGTCTATAGGTGTCCATCTAGTGGTACCTGCTTGAACTTCCAACCCCCGAATATGGCTGCGCCCATGGCCTAACCCCTAGGAGCCCTATACTGCAGCATTGGTAGTATAGGGGTATATCACCAGGGGGAGTATGAGTTGGGTTGTATTCCATTACCACTAGGTCATGCTTACCTAGTTACTTGGCTACTGTGTGTTGACCTAGGAATAGGGGGGGGGGCGGAATTGCCTCTCACCCTGGTGTCAAACTTGTGCATACTTTGGTTTAGTTCAGGAGTCAAATGGATATGGAGTGGTGAGATCTTAATGCTGTGGTGCCATCTATGGTAGTTTGGGGAACTAGTTACTGTAGGCTTCAATGGGGCAGAGTGCTAATAAGATACAATCTAAAATATTCTTTTCAACTGCAAGCACTGAAGCTCCCTCAGTGCTACATCTGTAAGTTTATACAGGGCATATCATTCTATTTATTTCCCTTTTTAGATTCAGTGGACCTACCCTTCAAAAGTCTCAGTAACTGTCTAATCTTTGGCTTCATGGACAGCCAATGTCAGGTCAACTAGCCTAGATTTCTGTATTCTCAAACCTTTCATGCCTATGATATGCAGCAGGCACAAAGGGGAAAGTCTTTTTGATATGGATGTATCATTGGTTAGTTGTCACATGTGGTAGTATTAGAGTATTATGGTATTTTCTCAGACATGCTGGGTTGGAGAGACAGCAAATCAATGTTGTAGTTACCCTGTTGTCTGATGGAGTCTTTGCAGTTGGAACCCCCCCCCTAACCTAGGAAGGAGTAACAAGTGTCAGATAACAACATGAAAAAGAAATAACCAATTCATATGTTATTATATATGGGTAGGTAACATGTGTACATATGGCCTAATATCAAGGCAAAGAATTAAAAAAGAGTTTATATATTCTGAACATCATGGTAAGGGTGCGGACTTTGCTAATGCAGCAGTGTTTGACACCCAGATTCTGCCTACTTACCTGTATGTACAACACTCACATATTATGTAAAACACATACCCCCTTCTTACTTAAGGATAGGGAAAACCCTCCTCTTTACAGGCAAAAAACACAACTTTAATCCTCTATAATTTTATAAATTCTCATCTGAACATCACTTATTATACATTATAATGACCGTATATCATGCCCCTCTCAAATTCCTTAGATTAAAATGACGGTTGCTAGGGATGAAATGTGAATGGAACAAAAACGTTCTTTTTTAGGTTCTTTTCTTTGGACAGCCCAATGGGATGGAATTTCATCATTATTAACAGTTTTCATGGATGGAATGTAATCTAGACATGATTTTCTAGTTAAGTGTCTCATTTTATGGATATTCCCATTATTAAGGTCTACAGAGTCGTTCAAAGAAGGAAAATTGGGAAAAAATGGTGATTTTCCAATTTCATTGTCCACTGGGCTGCCACCCCTATTCCCTCACTCTGCTGCTCCCCTACACCCCTCCCAGCGACTCCCCTACTCCCTCACTCTGCTGCTCCCCTACTACCCTCAATACCACTCCCCTACCCAATAAACAAAAAATGTTATACAACATTTTATATAACGTTTCTCTAAGGCTCCTTACTATAACATAACGTTATATAATGTTTAAAACGTGATTTCGACGTACAATTTACGTTTTTTATGTTTGCTGGGTACTCCCTCACTCTGCTGCTCCCCTACTCCCCTCCCTGCCACTCCCCTACTCCCTCACTCTGCTGCTCCCCTACTCCCCTCCCTGCCACTCCCCTACTCCCTCCCTCTGCTACTCCCCTACACCCCTCCCTGCCACTCCCCTACTCCCCTCCCTCTGCTGTGCCTGTACATGCCTAAAAAACACAGCCCCTTTATGGATAAAGATCGACACGGCAACACTGCCCTTTTGCTAAAAATTGACACGGCAACCTGGTCAAATATGTGGGTACCCATGTAGAGGCACTCTGCTGCTCCCCTACTCCCTCACTCTGCTGCTCCCCTACACCCCTATCTCCCAGTAGGCACACTATTCTGTTCAATAATGGAACAACGTTAAATCAACATTAAATCAACATTGGCAACCATTTATCAATGTTGATCCAATGTTCTGTGTCCACTGGGCTGCCACCCCCTACTCCCTCACTCTGCTGCTCCCGTACACCCCTCCCTGCCACTCCCCTACTCCCTCACTCTGCTGCTCCCCTACACTTTCACTAGGCAGGGGCGTGGCAACCGGGGGAGGACATGTCCTGCCCACTTTTGACCAACCCCAAAAAAAGGTCAAGCAAAAAGGTGTCAAAAAAAGGTTCAAAATACCCTTCAGTCCCCCTACTTTGAAACTGCTTGCCACACCCCTGTCACCATGTCACTCTCTGCTCCTCACTCTGTTATTCCCCTACACCCCTCCCTACACCCCTCCCCTGCCAGTCCCCTCTGCTTCTCCTACTCCCCTATACTGCCTCACTACTGACCCTCTCTATTCCCTAACTCTCCTACTCCCTCATTCTTGGACACCCTGTTTCCCCTACCCTCGGACTCTCTTAAACCATGACTCTCCTACTGCACCACTAACAAAACCCCTCAATTCCAAATTCCCTCCTGCATCACTCCAAAACGCTATCACACTAGATCCACTAACAATGCCAATACTCCAACACCACTACCACTTACTCTACTAACAATGCCATTATACAACTCCCTCATTCCCTTGCTCAACTATTCCAGCATTTTGCCACTCCCATATTCCCCTTTTCTACTGTACCCCTCTACAACTAAAATGTACTACTGTAATTACTTGTCAACTGTACTAACCATCCACCTTACCTGTTAGGAACAACTAGACCACCCAACTTACCTATTTCCCACAACTGTAATTCTCTACTTACCTGTGGTCTGTAGCTGTGCATCCCATACATACAGTGGCGGATCCAAGATTTGGAAAAGACACAAAGGAGGGGTGCCCCTGTCTAAATCCACCACTAACCTGTAACTCTTTGTACCCATCTTCCCTTTAGCACCTTTAGCACCAATGTAATATTATACAGGTCAAGGCAGATACCTGGTTTCAACCTACTCACCTGTAGTCACCTTACTTACTTGTAGTCATCGTACCTACCTTTATGTGACATTACTTGCAGTCAGGATTCTCACCTGTCGCTTCCTTTTTTCCTCACTCCTCTGCTCTTTCACTGCGCTACTTTTCCCCCATTTTCTCACTCCCTTATTCCCCTACTGCCATACCTTATTTCATGATAGCTCACTGTTGGTATTTGTCATTGTTTTTCACACACTGCCTTACTCCCTTACTTCTGTACTTCCCTACTTCCTCACCTCCCAAATCTGCCACTCCATTCTCCCTCACAGTCAATGCCCTACTTACTCACTTGCTCACTTCCCTTCTCAACTCTAATTTCTTACTTCCTTACTCCCTTACACACCTACTCACTTCTCTAATCACTCACTTCCCTACTGCCTCACTTCTCTACTGCGTTACTACCCTATCCCTTTACTCCCTCAATCCCTTGCTCCAATAATTGCTCCCTCACTCCTCTATTCCTCAACTCCTTACTCCCCTCACTCGCTTACTCTAGAACTTTCTCACTCCACTACTCACTCAGTCCCCTCCTCTCTCAGTCTCGGACTCCCCCACTGCACCACTCACTCACTCTACTAGCTCAACCACTCCAAAACACCCCTACTTGCATGTAGGAACACTTCCATAATGCTGGTTATATGAGTGCCAAATGTGATCAGTATACTATATTTGACACCTCCCACATGCCTTTCCTTTCCCTGTATCACAGTACACCCTACATACCAACACACCCCTACTGTACAACACCTACAGCTGCTTTACCATTTGAGAAGTTTAAACCAAGTGAAGATATCATGTGTGTGGCTGGACCATTGGCCAATCTGTCCACTTTCGCACCAGCATATTACTTAGACCAAGCCAGGAATCGAACCTGGATACCACACACATGAATCCTACCAGTCACCTCCATCATTCAGACTTACCTACAGTCACTCTATATCTGTAAGCCTCCTACTCTTACCCTACATATTAAATTGTAGACTGCCTGTTATTACCTATTTTACTGTAGGGTGATTTTTCATACCTGTACCCAACTTCAACGGACCTTCAACAACACCTACTTAGTTGTATACCGAATAGAATGACGCTATCTTACCTGTGCAGCACCCACATCCCACCTACGTTAAAACCCCACCTTCAAGATGACCACACCTTTAAGTAGGAAATACGATTTTGGGGTGGGACAACTTGGCATCCCTGGAATTGGAGTCTATGAAATGATGAATAAATGCTTAACAAAAAGGCACCCCTGTCTAAATCTGCCACTGACCTTTGACTGCAACTCTGTACCAGTCATCTCTTTTGCACCAGCATGATATCATAAAGACCAAGCCAGAAATGAAACTTTGTTTCAACCTACTTACCTGTATTCTCCCTACTTATCTGTAGTCACCTTACTCACCTGTAATCACCCTACATACCTCTAAACAACCTACTCATCTGTAGTCACTTTATTTGCAGTCACACTACTTACCCGTAGCCACCCTACTCACCTGTATTTACCCTACTTAACTGTAGTCACCCTGCTCAGCTGTAGTCACCTGACTTACCTGTAGTCACCCTACCTTTTTGTCCCACCCCTACTTGCCTTTATAACACTTACCCTTACTTACAAACACCATCCCTACCTACATGTACCACACCTAGAGTATAAACGAAGTGAAGATATCATGTGTGCGGCTGGACCATTGGTCAATCTGTCCACTTTCACACCAGCATATATTACTTAGACCAAGCCAGGAATCGAACCTGGGTACCACACTCATGAACCCTGCCACTCATTCATAATATCAATCCTACTTACATATAGGACTCATTATCCAAAAGCCTTCTACCCTGTACTCACCTGTGGTCACCCTACTCACCTGTAGTCCCCTACTAAACTGTAGTCACCCTACTTACCTGTAGTCTTCCTACCTACCTGTAGTTATCCTACTTACCTGTAGTCACCCTACCTACCTGTAGTCATCCAATTACTCCATAGGCGTCCTACATACCTGTAGTTGTTCTACATAACTGTACTCACCATATTCACCTGTAGTCAGCCTACTAACCTGTAGTCACCCTACTAACCTGTAGTCACACTACATACCTGTAGTCACCCTACTAACCTGTAGTCACCCTACTCACCTGTAGTCACCCTACTTATCTGTAGTCACCTTTCACACATGTAGTCAGCCTACTTACCTGCAGTTACCCTACTCACCTGTAGTCACCCCACTTACCTGTAGTCACCCTACTTACCTGTAGTGACCCTACATCAGGGGCGTGGCAAGCAGTTTCAAAGTAGGGGGGACTGAGGGGTAATTTGACCTTTTTTAGAATGACGCCATCTTACCTGTGCAGCACCCACATCCCACCTACGTTAAAACCCCACCTTCAAGACGACCACACCTTTAAGTAGGAAATACGATTTTGGGGTGGGACAACTTGGCATCCCTGGAATTGGAGTCTATGAAATGATGAATAAATGCTTAACAAAAAGGCACCCCTGTCTAAATCTGCCACTGACCTTTGACTGCAACTCTGTACCAGTCATCTCTTTTGCATCAGCATGATATCATAAAGGCCAAGCCAGAAATGAAACTTTGTTTCAACCTACTAACCTGTATTCTCCCTACTTATCTGTAGTCACCTTACTCACCTGTAATCACCCTACATACCTCTAAACAACCTACTCATCTGTAGTCACTTTATTTGCAGTCACACTACGTACCCGTAGCCACCCTACTCACCTGTATTTACCCTACTTAACTGTAGTCACCCTGCTCAGCTGTAGTCACCTGACTTACCTGTAGTCACCCTACCTTTTTGTCCCACCCCTACTTGCCTTTATAACACTTACCCTTACTTACAAACACCATCCCTACCTACATGTACCACACCTAGAGTATAAACGAAGTGAAGATATCATGTGTGCGGCTGGACCATTGGTCAATCTGTCCACTTTCACACCAGCATATATTACTTAGACCAAGCCAGGAATCGAACCTGGGTACCACACTCATGAACCCTGCCACTCATTCATAATATCAATCCTACTTACATATAGGACTCATTATCCAAAAGCCTTCTACCCTGTACTCACCTGTGGTCACCCTACTCACCTGTAGTCCCCTACTAAACTGTAGTCACCCTACTTACCTGTAGTCTTCCTACCTACCTGTAGTTATCCTACTTACCTGTAGTCACCCTATCTACCTGTAGTCATTCAATTACTCCATAGGCGTCCTACATACCTGTAGTTATTCTACATAACTGTACTCACCATATTCACCTGTAGTCAGCCTACTAACCTGTAGTCACCCTACTAACCTGTAGTCACCCTACTCACCTGTAGTCACCTTACTCACATGTAGTCAGCCTAGTTACCTGCAGTTACCCTACTCACCTGTAGTCACCCCACTTACCTGTAGTTTCCCTACTCACCTGTAGTCACCCTACTCACCTGTAGTCACCTTACTCACATGTAGTCAGCCTATTTACCTGCAGTTACCCTACTCACCTGTAGTCACCCCACTTACCTGCAGTTACCCTACTCACCTGTAGTCACCCTACTCACCTGTAGTTTCCCTACTCACCTGTAGTCACCCTACTTACCTGTAGTCACCTTACTCACATGTAGTCAGCCTAGTTACCTGCAGTTACCCTACTCACCTGTAGTCACCTTACTCAACTGTAGTCAGCCTACTAACCTGTTGTCACCCTACTAACCTGTAGTCACACTACATACCTGTAGTCCCCCTACTCACCTGTAGTCACCCTACTCACCTGTAGTCACCCTACTTACCTTTAGTCTCCCTACATACCTGTAGTCACCCTTCATACCTTTAGTCAACCTACATACCTGTAGTCACCCTACTTACATGTAGTCACCCTACTCACCTCTAGTCACCAGACATACATGTAGTCACCCTACGTACCTGTAGTCACCCTACTCACATGTAGTCACCCTACTCACCTGTAGTCACCCTACACATCTGTAGTCACCCTACTCACCTGTAGTCACCCTACTCACCTGTAGTCCCCCTACTCACCTGTAGTCACCCTACTCACCTGTAGGCACCCTACTTACCTGTAGTAACCCTAGTTATCTGTAGTGACCCTACTCACCTGTTGTCACCCTACTCACAGTTAGTCTCCTTACATACCTCTAGTCACCCTTCATACCTTTAGTCAACCTACCTACCTGTTGTCACCCTTCATACCTGTAGTCCCCCTACTCACCTGTAGTCACCCTACTCACCTGTAGTCACCCTTCTCACCTGTAGTCACCCTACATACCTGTAGTCCCCCTTCTTACCTGTAGTCCCCCTACTTACCTGTTGTCACCCTACTCACCTTTAGTCTCCCTACATACCTGTAGTCACCCATCATACCTTTAGTCAACCTACCTACCTGTTGTCACCCTACTTACCTGTAGTCCCCCTACTCACCTGTAGTCACCCTACTCACCTGTAGTCATCCTACTCACCTGTAGTCACCCTACTCACCTGTAGTCACCCTACATACCTGAAGTCCCCCTACTCACCTGTAGTCCCCCTACTTACCTGTAGTCACCCTACATACCTGTAGTCACCCTACTCACCTGTAGGCCCCCTACTGACCTGTAGTCACCCTACTTACCTGTAGCTACCCTACTCACCCGTAGTCCCCCTACTCACCTATAGTCACCCTACTCACCTGTAGTTACCCAACTCATCTGTAGTCACCTTACTCACCTGTAGTCACCCTACTCACCTGTAGTCCCCCTACTCACCTGTAGTCACCCTACTCACCTGTAGTCACCCCACATACATGTTATCACCCTACTTACCTGTAGTCACCCTACTAACCTGTAGTCACCCCACATACCTGCAGTCACCCTACTGACCTGTATTCACCCTACTCACCTGTAGTCACCCTACTCACCTGTAGTCACCCCACATACATGTTATCACCTTACTTACCTGTAGCTACCCTACTCACCCGTAGTCCCCCTACTCACCTATCGTCACCCTACTCACCTGTAGTCACCCACTCACCTGTAGTCCCCCTACTCACCTGTAGTCACCCTACTCACCTGTAGTCACCCTACTCACCTGTAGTCTCCCTACTCACCTGTAGTCCCCCTACTCACCTGTAGTCACCCTACTCACCTGGAGTCACCCTACTCACATTTAGTCTCCCTACATACCTGTAGTCACCCTTCATACCTTTAGTCAACCTACATACCTGTAGTCACCCTACTTACATGTAGTCACCCTACTCACATGTAGTCACCCTACTCACCTGTAGTCCCCCTACATATCTGTAGTCACCCTACTCACCTGTAGTCACCCTACTCACCTGTAGTCCCCCTACTCACCTGTAGTCACCCTACTCACCTGTAGGCACCCTACTTACCTGTAGTGACCCTAATTATCTGTAGTGACCCTACTCACCTGTGATCACCCTACTCACCTTTAGTCTCCCTACATACCTTTAGTCACCCATCATATCTTTAGTCAACCTACCTACCTGTTGTCACCTTTCATACCTGTAGTCTCCCTACTCACATGTAGTCACCCTACTCACCTGTAGTCACCCTACTCACCTGTAGTCACCCTACATACCTGTAGTCCCCCTACTTACCTGTAGTCCCCCTACTTACCTGTAGTCCCCCTACTCACCTGTAGTCCCCCTACTCACCTGTAGTCACCCTACTCACCTGTAGTCACCCTACTCACCTGTAGTTACCCTACTCACCTGTAGTCATCCTACTCCCCTTAAGTCATCCCACATACATGTAGTCACCCTACATACCTGTAGTCAGCCTACTAACCTGTAGTCACCCTACTTACTTGTAGTCACCCTACTAACCTGTAGCTACCCTACTCACCTGTAGTCCCCCTACTCACCTATAGTCACCCTACTCACCTGTAGTTACCCAACTCATCTGTAGTCACCTTACTCACCTGTAGTCACCTTACTCACCTGTAGTCACCCTACTCACATGTAGTCCCCCTACAAACATGTTATCACCCTACTTACCTGTAGTCACCCTACTAACATGTAGTCACCCGACATACCTGTAGTCACCCTACTGACCTGTATTCACCCTACTCACCTGTAGTCACCCTTCATACCTTTAGTCAACCTTCTGACCTGTAGTCACCCTACTTACATGTAGTCACCCTACTCACCTGTAGTCACCAGACATACATGTAGTCACCCTACTTACCTGTAGTCACCCTACGTACCTGTAGTCACCCTACTCACATGTAGTCACCCTACTCACCTGTAGTCACCCTACATATCTGTACTCACCCTACTCACCTGTAGTCACCCTACTCACCTGTAGTCCCCCTACTCACCTGTAGTCACCCTACTCACCTGTAGGCACCCTACTTACCTGTAGTGACCCTAATTATCTGTAGTGACCCTACTCACCTTTTGTCACCCTACTCACCTTTAGTCTCCCTACATACCTGTAGTCACCCTTCATACCTTTAGTCAACCTACCTACCTGTTGTCACCCTTCATACCTGTAGTCCCCCTACTCACCTGTAGTCCCCCTACTCACCTGTAGTCACCCTACTCACCTGTAGTCACCCTACATACCTGTAGTCCCCCTACTTACCTGTAGTCCCCCTACTTACCTGTAGTCCCCCTACTCACCTGTAGTCCCCCTTCTCACCTGTAGTCACCCTACTCACCTGTAGTCACCCTTCTCACTTGTAGTCACCCTACGCACCTGTAGTCACCCTTCTCACCTGTAGTCACCCTACGCACCTGTAGTCACCCTACTTACCTGTAGTCACCCTACTCACCTGTTGTCACCCTTCATACCTGTAGTCACCCTACACACCTGTAGTCACCCTACATACCTAAAGTCACCCTACTCACCTGTAGTCACCCTTCTGACCTGTAGTCACCCTACTGACCTGTATTCGGCCTACTCACCTGTAGTCACCCTAGTCAGCTGTAGTCACCCTACTAACCTGTAGTCACCCTACTCACCTGTAGTTACCCTACTCACCTGTAGTCACCCTACTCACCTGTAGTTACCCTACTCACCTGTAGTCATCCTACTCCCCTGTAGTCATCCCACATACATGTAGTCACCCTACATACCTGTAGTCAGCCTACTAACCTGAAGTCACCCTACTTACCTGTAGTCACCCTACTAACCTGTAGTCCCCCTACTTACCTGTAGTCCCCCTACTCACCTGTAGTCCCCCTACTCACCTGTAGTCACCCTACTTACCTGTAGTCACCCTACTCACCTGTAGTTACCCTACTCACCTGTAGTCATCCTACTCCCCTTAAGTCATCCCACATACATGTAGTCAGCCTACATACCTGTAGTCAGCCTACTAACCTGTAGTCACCCTACTTACCTGTAGTCACCCTACTAACCTGTAGCTACCCTACTCACCTGTAGTCCCCCTACTCACCTATAGTCACCCTACTCACCAGTAGTTACCCAACTCATCTGTAGTCACCTTACTCACCTGTAGTCACCCTACTCACCTGTAGTCCCCCTACTTACCGGTAGTCACCCTTCTCACCTGTAGTCACCCTACTCATCTGTAGTCACCCTACTCACCTGTAGTCCCCCTACTTACCTGTAGTCACCCTACTCACCTGTAGTCCCCCTACTTACCTGTAGTCCCCCTACTTACCTGTAGTCACCCTACTCACCTGTAGTCACCCTTCTCACCTGTTGTCACCCTACTGACCTGTATTCACCCCTCTCACCTGTAGTCACCCTACTCGACTGTAGTCACCCTTCATACCTTTAGTCAACCTACATACCTGTAGTCACCCTACTTACATGTAGTCACCCTACTCACCTGTAGTCACCAGACATACATGTAGTCACCCCACTTACCTGTAGTCACCCTACTCACATGTAGTCACCCTACTCACCTGTAGTCACCCTACTCACCTGTAGTCCCCCTACTCACCTGTAGTCAACCTACTCACCTGTAGGCACCCTACTCACCTGTAGTGACCCTAATTATCTGTAGTGACCCTACTCACCTGTTGTCACCCTACTCACCTTTAGTCTCCCTACATACCTGTAGTCACCCTTCATACCTTTAGTCAACCTACCTACCTGTTGTCACCCTTCATACCTGTAGTCCCCCTACTCACCTGTAGTCACCGTACTCACCTGTAGTCACCCTACTCACCTGTAGTCACCCTTAATACCTGTAGTCCCCCTACTTACCTGTAGTCCCCCTACTTACCTGTAGTCACCCTACGCACCTGTAGTCACCCTTCTCACCTGTAGTCACGCTACTCACCTGTAGTCACCCTACTCACCTGTAGTCACCCGACATACCTGTAGTCACCCTACACACCTGTAGTCACCCTACATACCTATAGTCACCTTACTCACAGATAGTCACCCTACTCACCTGTAGTCACCCTTCTGACCTGTAGTCACCCTACTGACCTGTATTCGGCCTACTCACCTGTAGTCACCCTAGTCAGCTGTAGTCACCCTACTTACCTGTAGTCACCCTACTCACCTGTAGTTACCCTACTCACCTGTAGTCATCCTACTCCCCTGTAGTCATCCCACATACATGTAGTCACCCTACATACCTGTAGTCAGCCTACTAACCTGTAGTCACCCTACTTACCTGTAGTCACCCTACTAACCTGTAGCTACCCTACTCACCTGTAGTCCCCCTACTCACCTATAGTCACCCTACTCATCTGTAGTTACCCAACTCATCTGTAGTCACCTTACTCACCTGTAGTCACCCTACTCACCTGTAGTCCCCCTACTCACCTGTAGTCACCCTACTCACCTGTAGTCACCCCACATACATGTTATCACCCTACTTACCTGTAGTCACCCTACTAACCTGTAGTCACCCCACATACCTGCAGTCACCCTACTGACCTGTATTCACCCTACTCACCTGTAGTCACCCTACTCACCTGTAGTCACCCCACATACATGTTATCACCCTACTTACCTGTAGCTACCCTACTCACCCGTAGTCCCCCTACTCACCTATCGTCACCCTACTCACCTGTAGTCACCCTACTCACCTGTAGTCCCCCTACTCACCTGTAGTCACCCTACTCACCTGTAGTCACCCTACTCACCTGTAGTCTCCCTACTCACCTGTAGTCCCCCTACTCACCTGTAGTCACCCTACTCACCTGGAGTCACCCTACTCACATTTAGTCTCCCTAAATACCTGTAGTCACCCTTCATACCTTTAGTCAACCTACATACCTGTAGTCACCCTACTTACATGTAGTCACCCTACTCACCTGTAGTTACCCAACTCATCTGTAGTCACCTTACTCACCTGTAGTCACCCTACTCACCTGTAGTCCCCCTTCTTACCTGTAGTCACCCTACTTACCTGTAGTCACCCTACTCACCTGTAGTCCCCCTACATACATGTTATCACCCTACTTACCTGTAGTCACCCTACTCACATGTAGTCACCCGACATACCTGTAGTCACCCTACTGACCTGTATTCACCCTTCTCACCTGTAGTCACCCTACTCACCTGTAGTCACCCTTCATACCTTTAGTCAACCTACATACCTGTAGTCACCCTACTTACATGTAGTCACCCTACTCACCTGTAGTCACCAGACATACATGTAGTCACCCTACTTACCTGTAGTCACCCTACGTACCTGTAGTCACCCTACTCACATGTAGTCACCCTACTCACCTGTAGTCACCCTACATATCTGTACTCACCCTACTCACCTGTAGTCACCCTACTCACCTGTAGTCCCCCTACTCACCTGTAGTCACCCTACTCACCTGTAGGCACCCTACTTACCTGTAGTGACCGTAATTATCTGTAGTGACCCTACTTACCTGTTGTCACCCTACTCACCTTTAGTCTCCCTACATACCTGTAGTCACCCTTCATCCTTTTAGTCAACCTACCTACCTGTTGTCACCCTTCATACCTGTAGTCCCCCTACTCACCTGTAGTCACCGTACTCACCTGTAGTCACCCTACTCACCTGTAGTCACCCTACATACCTGTAGTCCCCCTACTTACCTATAGTCCCCCTACTTACCTGTAGTCCCCCTACTCACCTGTAGTCCCCCTTCTCACCTGTAGTCACCCTACTCACCTGTAGTCACCCTTCTCACCTGTAGTCACCCTAGGCACCTGTAGTCACCCTTCTCACCTGTAGTCACCCTACGCACCTGTAGTCATCCTACTTACCTGTAGTCACCCTACTCACCTGTTTTCACCCTTCATACCTGTAGTCACCCTACACACCTGTAGTTACCCTACATACCTATAGTCACCCTACTCACCTGTAGTCACCCTTCTGACCTGTAGTCACCCTACTGACCTGTAATGGCCTACTCACCTGTAGTCACCCTAGTCAGCTGTAGTCACCCTACTAACCTGTAGTCACCCTACTCACCTGTAGTTACCCTACTCACCTGTAGTCATCCTACTCCCCTGTAGTCATCCCACATACATGTAGTCACCCTACATACCTGTAGTCAGCCTACTAACCTGTAGTCACCCTACATACCTGTAGTCAGCCTACTAACCTGAAGTCACCCTACTTACCTGTAGTCCCCCTACTAACCTGTAGTCCCCCTACTTACCTGTAGTCCCCCTACTCACCTGTAGTCCCCCTACTCACCTGTTGTCACCCTACTCACCTGTAGTCTCCCTACTCACCTGTAGTTACCCTACTCACCTGTAGTCATCCTACTCCCCTTAAGTCATCCCACATACATGTAGTCACCCTACATACCTGTAGTCAGCCTACTCACCTGTAGTCACCCTACTTACCTGTAGTCACCCTACTAACCTGTAGCTACCCTACTCACCTGTAGTCCCCCTACTCACCTATAGTCACCCTACTCACCAGTAGTTACCCAACTCATCAGTAGTCACCTTACTCACCTGTAGACACCCTACTCACCTGTAGTCCCCCTACTTACCGGTAGTCACCCTTCTCACCTGTAGTCACCCTACTCACCTGTGGTCACCCTACTCACCTGTAGTCCCCCTACTTACCTGTAGTCACCCTACTCACCTGTAGTCCCCCTACTTACCTGTAGTCCCCCTACTTACCTGTAGTCACCCTACTCACATGTAGTCACCCGACATACCTGTAGTCACCCTACTGACCTGTATTCACCCCTCTCACCTGTAGTCACCCTACTCGACTGTAGTCACCCTTCATACCTTTAGTCAACCTACATACCTGTAGTCACCCTACTTACATGTAGTCACCCTACTCACCTGTAGTCACCAGACATACATGTAGTCACCCCACTTACCTGTAGTCACCCTACTCACATGTAGTCACCCTACTCACCTGTAGTCACCCTACATATCTGTAGTCACCCTACTCACCTGTAGTCACCCTACTCACCTGTAGTCCCCCTACTCACCTGTAGTCAACCTACTCACCTGTAGGCACCCTACTTACCTGCAGTGACCCTAATTATCTGTAGTGACCCTTCTCACCTGTTGTCACCCTACTCACCTTTAGTCTCCCTACATACCTGTAGTCACCCTTCATACCTTTAGTCAACCTACCTACCTGTTGTCACCCTTTATACCTGTAGTCCCCCTACTCACCTGTAGTCAGCGTACTCACCTGTAGTCACCCTACTCACCTGTAGTCACCCTTAATACCTGTAGTCCCCCTACTTACCTGTAGTCCCCCTACTTACCTGTAGTCAACCTACGCACCTGTAGTCACCCTTCTCACCTGTAGTCACGCTACTCACCTGTAGTCACCCTACTCACCTGTAGTCACCAGACATGCCTGTAGTCACCCTACACACCTGTAGTCACCCTACATACCTATAGTCACCTTACTCACAGATAGTCACCCTACTCACCTGTAGTCACCCTTCTGACCTGTAGTCACCCTACTGACCTGTATTCGGCCTACTCACCTGTAGTCACCCTAGTCAGCTGTAGTCACCCTACTTACCTGTAGTCACCCTACTCACCTGTAGTTACCCTACTCACCTGTAGTCATCCTACTCCCCTGTAGTCATCCCACATACATGTAGTCACCCTACATACCTGTAGTCAGCCTACTAACCTGTAGTCACCCTACTTACCTGTAGTCACCCTACTAACCTGTAGCTACCCTACTCACCTGTAGTCCCCCTACTCACCTATAGTCACCCTACTCACCTGTAGTAATCCAACTCATCTGTAGTCACCTTACTCACCTGTAGTCACCCTACTCACCTGTAGTCCCCTTACTTACCTGTAGTCACCCTTCTCACCTGTAGTCCCCCTACATACATGTTATCACCCTACTTACCTACAGTCACCCTACTCACATGTAGTCACCGGACATACCTGTAGTCACCCTACTGACCTGTATTCACCCTACTCACCTGTAGTCACCCTACTCACCTGTAGTCACCCTTCATACCTTTAGTGAACCTACATACCTGTAGTCACCCTACTTACATGTAGTCACCCTACTCACCTGTAGTCACTAGACATACATGTAGTCACCCTACTTACCTGTAGTCACCCTACGTACCTGTAGTCACCCTACTCACATGTAGTCAGCCTACTCACCTGTAGTCACCCTACATATCTGTAGTCATCCTACTCACCTGTAGTAACCCTACTCACCTGTAGTCCCCCTACTCACCTGTAGTCACCCTACTCACCTGTAGGCACCCTACTTACCTGTAGTGACCCTAATTATCTGTAGTGACCCTACTCACCTGTAGTCACCCTACTCACCTTTAGTCTCCCTACATACCTGTTGTCACCCTTCATACCTGTAGTCCCCCTACTCACCTGTAGTCACTGTACTCACCTGTAGTCACCCTACTCATCTGTAGTCACCCTACATACCTGTAGTCCCCCTACTTACCTGTAGTCCCCCTACTTACCTGTAGTCCCCCTACTCACCTGTAGTGCCCCTTCTCACCTGTAGTCACCCTACTCACCTGTAGTCACCCTACATACTCGTAGTCCCCCTACTTACCTGTAGTCCCCCTACTTACCTGTAGTCCCCCTTCTCACCTGTAGTCCCCCTTCTCACCTGTAGTCACCCTACTCACCTGTAGTCACCCAACATACCTGTAGTCCCCCTACTTACCTGTAGTCCCCCTACTTACCTGTAGTCACCCTACATACCTGTAGTCACCCTACTCACCTGTAGTCACCCTTCTCACCTGTAGTCACCCTACTGACCTGTATTCGGCCTACTCACCTGTAGTCACCCTAGTCAGCTGTAGTCACCCTACTTACATGTAGTCACCCTACTCACCTGTAGTTACCCTACTCACCTGTAGTCATCCTACTCCCCTGTAGTCATCCCACATACATGTAGTCACCCTACATACCTGTAGTCAGCCTACTAACCTGTAGTCACCCTACTTACCTGTAGTCACCCTACTTACCTGTAGTCACCCTACTCACATGTAGTCACCCGACATACCTGTAGTCACCCTACTGACCTGTATTCACCCTACTCACCTGTAGTCATCCTACTCCCCTGTAGTCATCCCACATACATGTTGTCACCCTACATACCTGTAGTCAGCCTACTAACCTGTAGTCACCCTACATACCTGTAGTCCCCCTACTCACCTGAAGTCACCGTACTCACCTGTAGTCACCCTACTCACCTGTAGTCACCCTACATACCTGTAGTCCCCCTACTTACCTGTAGTCCCCCTACTTACCTGTAGTCCCCCTACTCACCTGTAGTCACCCTTCTCACCTGTAGTCACCCTACTCACCTGTGGTCACCCTACTCACCTGTAGTCCCCCTACTTACCTGTAGTCACCTTACTCACCTGTAGTCCCCCTACTTACCTGTAGTCCCCCTACTTACCTGTAGTCACCCTACTCACATGTAGTCACCCGACATACCTGTAGTCACCCTACTGACCTGTATTCACCCCTCTCACCTGTAGTCACCCTACTCGACTGTAGTCACCCTTCATACCTTTAGTCAACCTACATACCTGTAGTCACCCTACTTACATGTAGTCACCCTACTCACCTGTAGTCACCAGACATACATGTAGTCACCCCACTTACCTGTAGTCACCCTACTCACATGTAGTCCCCCTACTCACCTGTAGTCCCCCTACTTACCTGTAGTCACCCTACATACCTGTAGTCACCCTACTCACCTGTAGGCCCCCTACTGACCTGTAGTCACCCTACTTACCTGTAGCTACCCTCCTCACCCGTAGTCCCCCTACTCACCTATAGTCACCCTACTCACCTGTAGTTACCCAACTCATCTGTAGTCACCTTACTCACCTGTAGTCACCCTACTCACCTGTAGTCCCCCTACTCACCTGTAGTCACCCTACTCACCTGTAGTCACCCCACATACATGTTATCACCCTACTTACCTGTAGTCACCCTACTAACCTGTAGTCACCCCACATACCTGCAGTCACCCTACTGACCTGTATTCACCCTACTCACCTGTAGTCACCCTACTCACCTGTAGTCACCCCACATACATGTTATCACCTTACTTACCTGTAGCTACCCTACTCACCCGTAGTCCCCCTACTCACCTATCGTCACCCTACTCACCTGTAGTCACCCACTCACCTGTAGTCCCCCTACTCACCTGTAGTCACCCTACTCACCTGTAGTCACCCTACTCACCTGTAGTCTCCCTACTCACCTGTAGTCCCCCTACTCACCTGTAGTCACCCTACTCACCTGGAGTCACCCTACTCACATTTAGTCTCCCTACATACCTGTAGTCACCCTTCATACCTTTAGTCAACCTACATACCTGTAGTCACCCTACTTACATGTAGTCACCCTACTCACATGTAGTCACCCTACTCACCTGTAGTCCCCCTACATATCTGTAGTCACCCTACTCACCTGTAGTCACCCTACTCACCTGTAGTCCCCCTACTCACCTGTAGTCACCCTACTCACCTGTAGGCACCCTACTTACCTGTAGTGACCCTAATTATCTGTAGTGACCCTACTCACCTGTGATCACCCTACTCACCTTTAGTCTCCCTACATACCTTTAGTCACCCATCATATCTTTAGTCAACCTACCTACCTGTTGTCACCTTTCATACCTGTAGTCTCCCTACTCACATGTAGTCACCCTACTCACCTGTAGTCACCCTACTCACCTGTAGTCACCCTACATACCTGTAGTCCCCCTACTTACCTGTAGTCCCCCTACTTACCTGTAGTCCCCCTACTCACCTGTAGTCCCCCTACTCACCTGTAGTCACCCTACTCAACTGTAGTCACCCTACTCACCTGTAGTTACCCTACTCACCTGTAGTCATCCTACTCCCCTTAAGTCATCCCACATACATGTAGTCACCCTACATACCTGTAGTCAGCCTACTAACCTGTAGTCACCCTACTTACTTGTAGTCACCCTACTAACCTGTAGCTACCCTACTCACCTGTAGTCCCCCTACTCACCTATAGTCACCCTACTCACCTGTAGTTACCCAACTCATCTGTAGTCACCTTACTCACCTGTAGTCACCTTACTCACCTGTAGTCACCCTACTCACCTGTAGTCCCCCTACAAACATGTTATCACCCTACTTACCTGTAGTCACCCTACTAACATGTAGTCACCCGACATACCTGTAGTCACCCTACTGACCTGTATTCACCCTACTCACCTGTAGTCACCCTTCATACCTTTAGTCAACCTTCTGACCTGTAGTCACCCTACTTACATGTAGTCACCCTACTCACCTGTAGTCACCAGACATACATGTAGTCACCCTACTTACCTGTAGTCACCCTACGTACTTGTAGTCACCCTACTCACATGTAGTCACCCTACTCACCTGTAGTCACCCTACATATCTGTACTCACCCTACTCACCTGTAGTCACCCTACTCACCTGTAGTCCCCCTACTCACCTGTAGTCACCCTACTCACCTGTAGGCACCCTACTTACCTGTAGTGACCCTAATTATCTGTAGTGACCCTACTCACCTTTTGTCACCCTACTCACCTTTAGTCTCCCTACATACCTGTAGTCACCCTTCATACCTTTAGTCAACCTACCTACCTGTTGTCACCCTTCATACCTGTAGTCCCCCTACTCACCTGTAGTCCCCCTACTCACCTGTAGTCACCCTACTCACCTGTAGTCACCCTACATACCTGTAGTCCCCCTACTTACCTGTAGTCCCCCTACTTACCTGTAGTCCCCCTACTCACCTGTAGTCCCCCTTCTCACCTGTAGTCACCCTACTCACCTGTAGTCACCCTTCTCACTTGTAGTCACCCTACGCACCTGTAGTCACCCTTCTCACCTGTAGTCACCCTACGCACCTGTAGTCACCCTACTTACCTGTAGTCACCCTACTCACCTGTTGTCACCCTTCATACCTGTAGTCACCCTACACACCTGTAGTCACCCTACATACCTAAAGTCACCCTACTCACCTGTAGTCACCCTTCTGACCTGTAGTCACCCTACTGACCTGTATTCGGCCTACTCACCTGTAGTCACCCTAGTCAGCTGTAGTCACCCTACTAACCTGTAGTCACCCTACTCACCTGTAGTTACCCTACTCACCTGTAGTCACCCTACTCACCTGTAGTTACCCTACTCACCTGTAGTCATCCTACTCCCCTGTAGTCATCCCACATACATGTAGTCACCCTACATACCTGTAGTCAGCCTACTAACCTGAAGTCACCCTACTTACCTGTAGTCACCCTACTAACCTGTAGTCCCCCCACTTACCTGTAGTCCCCCTACTCACCTGTAGTCCCCCTACTCACCTGTAGTCACCCTACTTACCTGTAGTCACCCTACTCACCTGTAGTTACCCTACTCACCTGTAGTCATCCTACTCCCCTTAAGTCATCCCACATACATGTAGTCAGCCTACATACCTGTAGTCAGCCTACTAACCTGTAGTCACCCTACTTACCTGTAGTCACCCTACTAACCTGTAGCTACCCTACTCACCTGTAGTCCCCCTACTCACCTATAGTCACCCTACTCACCAGTAGTTACCCAACTCATCTGTAGTCACCTTACTCACCTGTAGTCACCCTACTCACCTGTAGTCCCCCTACTTACCGGTAGTCACCCTTCTCACCTGTAGTCACCCTACTCATCTGTAGTCACCCTACTCACCTGTAGTCCCCCTACTTACCTGTAGTCACCCTACTCACCTGTAGTCCCCCTACTTACCTGTAGTCCCCCTACTTACCTGTAGTCACCCTACTCACCTGTAGTCACCCTTCTCACCTGTTGTCACCCTACTGACCTGTATTCACCCCTCTCACCTGTAGTCACCCTACTCGACTGTAGTCACCCTTCATACCTTTAGTCAACCTACATACCTGTAGTCACCCTACTTACATGTAGTCACCCTACTCACCTGTAGTCACCAGACATACATGTAGTCACCCCACTTACCTGTAGTCACCCTACTCACATGTAGTCACCCTACTCACCTGTAGTCACCCTACTCACCTGTAGTCCCCCTACTCACCTGTAGTCAACCTACTCACCTGTAGGCACCCTACTCACCTGTAGTGACCCTAATTATCTGTAGTGACCCTACTCACCTGTTGTCACCCTACTCACCTTTAGTCTCCCTACATACCTGTAGTCACCCTTCATACCTTTAGTCAACCTACCTACCTGTTGTCACCCTTCATACCTGTAGTCCCCCTACTCACCTGTAGTCACCGTACTCACCTGTAGTCACCCTACTCACCTGTAGTCACCCTTAATACCTGTAGTCCCCCTACTTACCTGTAGTCCTCCTACTTACCTGTAGTCACCCTACGCACCTGTAGTCACCCTTCTCACCTGTAGTCACGCTACTCACCTGTAGTCACCCTACTCACCTGTAGTCACCCGACATACCTGTAGTCACCCTACACACCTGTAGTCACCCTACATACCTATAGTCACCTTACTCACAGATAGTCACCCTACTCACCTGTAGTCACCCTTCTGACCTGTAGTCACCCTACTGACCTGTATTCGGCCTACTCACCTGTAGTCACCCTAGTCAGCTGTAGTCACCCTACTTACCTGTAGTCACCCTACTCACCTGTAGTTACCCTACTCACCTGTAGTCATCCTACTCCCCTGTAGTCATCCCACATACATGTAGTCACCCTACATACCTGTAGTCAGCCTACTAACCTGTAGTCACCCTACTTACCTGTAGTCACCCTACTAACCTGTAGCTACCCTACTCACCTGTAGTCCCCCTACTCACCTATAGTCACCCTACTCATCTGTAGTTACCCAACTCATCTGTAGTCACCTTACTCACCTGTAGTCACCCTACTCACCTGTAGTCCCCCTACTCACCTGTAGTCACCCTACTCACCTGTAGTCACCCCACATACATGTTATCACCCTACTTACCTGTAGTCACCCTACTAACCTGTAGTCACCCCACATACCTGCAGTCACCCTACTGACCTGTATTCACCCTACTCACCTGTAGTCACCCTACTCACCTGTAGTCACCCCACATACATGTTATCACCCTACTTACCTGTAGCTACCCTACTCACCCGTAGTCCCCCTACTCACCTATCGTCACCCTACTCACCTGTAGTCACCCTACTCACCTGTAGTCCCCCTACTCACCTGTAGTCACCCTACTCACCTGTAGTCACCCTACTCACCTGTAGTCTCCCTACTCACCTGTAGTCCCCCTACTCACCTGTAGTCACCCTACTCACCTGGAGTCACCCTACTCACATTTAGTCTCCCTAAATACCTGTAGTCACCCTTCATACCTTTAGTCAACCTACATACCTGTAGTCACCCTACTTACATGTAGTCACCCTACTCACCTGTAGTTACCCAATTCATCTGTAGTCACCTTACTCACCTGTAGTCACCCTACTCACCTGTAGTCCCCCTTCTTACCTGTAGTCACCCTACTTACCTGTAGTCACCCTACTCACCTGTAGTCCCCCTACATACATGTTATCACCCTACTTACCTGTAGTCACCCTACTCACATGTAGTCACCCGACATACCTGTAGTCACCCTACTGACCTGTATTCACCCTTCTCACCTGTAGTCACCCTACTCACCTGTAGTCACCCTTCATACCTTTAGTCAACCTACATACCTGTAGTCACCCTACTTACATGTAGTCACCCTACTCACCTGTAGTCACCAGACATACATGTAGTCACCCTACTTACCTGTAGTCACCCTACGTACCTGTAGTCACCCTACTCACATGTAGTCACCCTACTCACCTGTAGTCACCCTACATATCTGTACTCACCCTACTCACCTGTAGTCACCCTACTCACCTGTAGTCCCCCTACTCACCTGTAGTCACCCTACTCACCTGTAGGCACCCTACTTACCTGTAGTGACCGTAATTATCTGTAGTGACCCTACTTACCTGTTGTCACCCTATTCACCTTTAGTCTCCCTACATACCTGTAGTCACCCTTCATACTTTTAGTCAACCTACCTACCTGTTGTCACCCTTCATACCTGTAGTCCCCCTACTCACCTGTAGTCACCGTACTCACCTGTAGTCACCCTACTCACCTGTAGTCACCCTACATACCTGTAGTCCCCCTACTTACCTATAGTCCCCCTACTTACCTGTAGTCCCCCTACTCACCTGTAGTCCCCCTTCTCACCTGTAGTCACCCTACTCACCTGTAGTCACCCTTCTCACCTGTAGTCACCCTAGGCACCTGTAGTCACCCTTCTCACCTGTAGTCACCCTACGCACCTGTAGTCATCCTACTTACCTGTAGTCACCCTACTCACCTGTTTTCACCCTTCATACCTGTAGTCACCCTATACACCTGTAGTTACCCTACATACCTATAGTCACCCTACTCACCTGTAGTCACCCTTCTGACCTGTAGTCACCCTACTGACCTGTAATGGCCTACTCACCTGTAGTCACCCTAGTCAGCTGTAGTCACCCTACTAACCTGTAGTCACCCTACTCACCTGTAGTTACCCTACTCACCTGTAGTCATCCTACTCCCCTGTAGTCATCCCACATACATGTAGTCACCCTACATACCTGTAGTCAGCCTACTAACCTGAAGTCACCCTACTTACCTGTAGTCACCCTACTAACCTGTAGTCCCCCTACTTACCTGTAGTCCCCCTACTCACCTGTAGTCCCCCTACTCACCTGTTGTCACCCTACTCACCTGTAGTCTCCCTACTCACCTGTAGTTACCCTACTCACCTGTAGTCATCCTACTCCCCTTAAGTCATCCCACATACATGTAGTCACCCTACATACCTGTAGTCAGCCTACTCACCTGTAGTCACCCTACTTACCTGTAGTCACCCTACTAACCTGTAGCTACCCTACTCACCTGTAGTCCCCCTACTCACCTATAGTCACCCTACTCACCAGTAGTTACCCAACTCATCAGTAGTCACCTTACTCACCTGTAGACACCCTACTCACCTGTAGTCCCCCTACTTACCGGTAGTCACCCTTCTCACCTGTAGTCACCCTACTCACCTGTGGTCACCCTACTCACCTGTAGTCCCCCTACTTACCTGTAGTCACCCTACTCACCTGTAGTCCCCCTACTTACCTGTAGTCCCCCTTCTTACCTGTAGTCACCCTACTCACATGTAGTCACCCGACATACCTGTAGTCACCCTACTGACCTGTATTCACCCCTCTCACCTGTAGTCACCCTACTCGACTGTAGTCACCCTTCATACCTTTAGTCAACCTTCATACCTGTAGTCACCCTACTTACATGTAGTCACCCTACTCACCTGTAGTCACCAGACATACATGTAGTCACCCCACTTACCTGTAGTCACCCTACTCACATGTAGTCACCCTACTCACCTGTAGTCACCCTACATATCTGTAGTCACCCTACTCACCTGTAGTCACCCTACTCACCTGTAGTCCCCCTACTCACCTGTAGTCAACCTACTCACCTGTAGGCACCCTACTTACCTGCAGTGACCCTAATTATCTGTAGTGACCCTTCTCACCTGTTGTCACCCTACTCACCTTTAGTCTCCCTACATACCTGTAGTCACCCTTCATACCTTTAGTCAACCTACCTACCTGTTGTCACCCTTCATACCTGTAGTCCCCCTACTCACCTGTAGTCAGCGTACTCACCTGTAGTCACCCTACTCACCTGTAGTCACCCTTAATACCTGTAGTCCCCCTACTTACCTGTAGTCCCCCTACTTACCTGTAGTCAACCTACGCACCTGTAGTCACCCTTCTCACCTGTAGTCACGCTACTCACCTGTAGTCACCCTACTCACCTGTAGTCACCAGACATGCCTGTAGTCACCCTACACACCTGTAGTCACCCTACATACCTATAGTCACCTTACTCACAGATAGTCACCCTACTCACCTGTAGTCACCCTTCTGACCTGTAGTCACCCTACTGACCTGTATTCGGCCTACTCACCTGTAGTCACCCTAGTCAGCTGTAGTCACCCTACTTACCTGTAGTCACCCTACTCACCTGTAGTTACCCTACTCACCTGTAGTCATCCTACTCCCCTGTAGTCATCCCACATACATGTAGTCACCCTACATACCTGTAGTCAGCCTACTAACCTGTAGTCACCCTACTTACCTGTAGTCACCCTACTAACCTGTAGCTACCCTACTCACCTGTAGTCCCCCTACTCACCTATAGTCACCCTACTCACCTGTAGTAATCCAACTCATCTGTAGTCACCTTACTCACCTGTAGTCACCCTACTCACCTGTAGTCCCCTTACTTACCTGTAGTCACCCTTCTCACCTGTAGTCCCCCTACATACATGTTATCACCCTACTTACCTACAGTCACCCTACTCACATGTAGTCACCGGACATACCTGTAGTCACCCTACTGACCTGTATTCACCCTACTCACCTGTAGTCACCCTACTCACCTGTAGTCACCCTTCATACCTTTAGTGAACCTACATACCTGTAGTCACCCTACTTACATGTAGTCACCCTACTCACCTGTAGTCACTAGACATACATGTAGTCACCCTACTTACCTGTAGTCACCCTACGTACCTGTAGTCACCCTACTCACATGTAGTCAGCCTACTCACCTGTAGTCACCCTACATATCTGTAGTCATCCTACTCACCTGTAGTAACCCTACTCACCTGTAGTCCCCCTACTCACCTGTAGTCACCCTACTCACCTGTAGGCACCCTACTTACCTGTAGTGACCCTAATTATCTGTAGTGACCCTACTCACCTGTAGTCACCCTACTCACCTTTAGTCTCCCTACATACCTGTTGTCACCCTTCATACCTGTAGTCCCCCTACTCACCTGTAGTCACTGTACTCACCTGTAGTCACCCTACTCATCTGTAGTCACCCTACATACCTGTAGTCCCCCTACTTACCTGTAGTCCCCCTACTTACCTGTAGTCCCCCTACTCACCTGTAGTGCCCCTTCTCACCTGTAGTCACCCTACTCACCTGTAGTCACCCTACATACTCGTAGTCCCCCTACTTACCTGTAGTCCCCCTACTTACCTGTAGTCCCCCTTCTCACCTGTAGTCCCCCTTCTCACCTGTAGTCACCCTACTCACCTGTAGTCACCCAACATACCTGTAGTCCCCCTACTTACCTGTAGTCCCCCTACTTACCTGTAGTCCCCCTACTTACCTGTAGTCACCCTACATACCTGTAGTCACCCTACTCACCTGTAGTCACCCTTCTCACCTGTAGTCACCCTACTGACCTGTATTCGGCCTACTCACCTGTAGTCACCCTAGTCAGCTGTAGTCACCCTACTTACATGTAGTCACCCTACTCACCTGTAGTTACCCTACTCACCTGTAGTCATCCTACTCCCCTGTAGTCATCCCACATACATGTAGTCACCCTACATACCTGTAGTCAGCCTACTAACCTGTAGTCACCCTACTTACCTGTAGTCACCCTACTTACCTGTAGTCACCCTACTCACATGTAGTCACCCGACATACCTGTAGTCACCCTACTGACCTGTATTCACCCTACTCACCTGTAGTCATCCTACTCCCCTGTAGTCATCCCACATACATGTTGTCACCCTACATACCTGTAGTCAGCCTACTAACCTGTAGTCACCCTACATACCTGTAGTCCCCCTACTCACCTGAAGTCACCGTACTCACCTGTAGTCACCCTACTCACCTGTAGTCACCCTACATACCTGTAGTCCCCCTACTTACCTGTAGTCCCCCTACTTACCTGTAGTCCCCCTACTCACCTGTAGTCCCCCTACTCACCTGTAGTCTCCCTACTCACCTGTAGTCCCCCTACTCACCTGTAGTCCCCCTACTCACCTGTAGTCCCCCTACTCACCTGTAGTCCCCCTACTCACCTGTAGTCCCCCTACTCACCTGTAGTCTCCCTACTCACCTGTAGTCCCCCTACTCACCTGTAGTCCCCCTACTCACCTGTAGTCCCCCTACTCACCTGTAGTCCCCCTACATACCTGTAGTCCCCCTATTCACCTGTAGTCCCCCTACTCACCTGTAGTCCCCCTACTCACCTGTAGTCACCCTACTTACCTGTAGTCACCCTACTCACCTGTAGTCCCCCTACTCACCTGTAGTCCCCCTACTCACCTGTAGTCCCCCTACTTACCTGTAGTCCCCCTATTCACCTGTAGTCCCCCTACTCACCTGTAGTCCCCCTACATACCTGTAGTCCCCCTATTCACCTGTAGTCACCCTACTCACCTGTAGTCACCCTACATACCTGTAGTCCCCCTACTCACCTGTAGTCCCCCTACATACCTGTAGTCCCCCTATTCACCTGTAGTCCCCCTACTCACCTGTAGTCTCCCTACTCACCTGTAGTCCCCCTACTCACCTGTAGTCCCCCTACCCAGTGGGCACAAAATTCAGTCCAAAGTTGAATCGACATTGCATCAACATTGAATCAACATTGACAACCATTTAACAATGTTGATTCAATGTTCTGTGCCCACTGGGTACATACCTGTAGTCACCCTGCTCACCTGTAGTCACCCTGCTCACCTGTAGTCCCCCTATTCACCTGTAGTCCCCCTATTCACCTGTAGTCACCCTACTCACCTGTAGTCGCCCTACATACCTGTAGTCCCCCTACTTACCTGTAGTCCCCCTACTTACCTGTAGTCATCCTACGCACCTGTAGTCACCCTTCTCACCTGTAGTCACGCTACTCACCTGTAGTCACCCTACTCACCTGTAGTCACCAGACATGCCTGTAGTCACCCTACACACCTGTAGTCACCCTACATACCTATAGTCACCTTACTCACAGATAGTCACCCTACTCACCTGTAGTCACCCTTCTGACCTGTAGTCACCCTACTGACCTGTATTCGGCCTACTCACCTGTAGTCACCCTAGTCAGCTGTAGTCACCCTACTTACCTGTAGTCACCCTGCTCACCTGTAGTTACCCTACTCACCTGTAGTCATCCTACTCCCCTGTAGTCATCCCATATACATGTAGTCACCCTACATACCTGTAGTCAGCCTACTAACCTGTAGTCACCCTACTTACCTGTAGTCACCCTACTAACCTGTAGCTACCCTACTCACCTGTAGTCCCCCTACTCACCTATAGTCACCCTACTCACCTGTAGTCCCCCTACATACCTGTAGTCCCCCTATTCACCTGTAGTCACCCTACTCACCTGTAGTCCCCCTACTTACCTGTAGTCCCCCTTCTCACCTGTAGTCCCCCTTCTCACCTGTAGTCACCCTACTCACCTGTAGTCACCCTACATACCTGTAGTCCCCCTACTTACCTGTAGTCCCCCTACTTACCTGTAGTCACCCTACATACCTGTAGTCACCCTCCTCACCTGTAGTCACCCTTCTCACCTGTAGTCACCCTACTGACCTGTATTCGGCCTACTCACCTGTAGTCACCCTAGTCAGCTGTAGTCACCCTACTTACATGTAGTCACCCTACTCACCTGTAGTTACCCTACTCACCTGTAGTCATCCTACTCCCCTGTAGTCATCCCACATACATGTAGTCACCCTACATACCTGTAGTCAGCCTACTAACCTGTAGTCACCCTACTTACCTGTAGTCACCCTACTTACCTGTAGTCACCCTACTCACATGTAGTCACCCGACATACCTGTAGTCACCCTACTGACCTGTATTCACCCTACTCACCTGTAGTCATCCTACTCCCCTGTAGTCATCCCACATACATGTTGTCCCCCTACTTACCTGTAGTCCCCCTACTAACCTGTAGTCACCCTACTTACCTGTAGTCCCCCTGCTTACCTGTAGTCACCCTACTCACCTGTAGTCACCCTTCTCACCTGTAGTCACCGTACGCACCGGTAGTCACCGTACTCACCTGTAGTCACCCTACTCACCTGTAGTCACCCTACATACCTGTAGTCACCCTACACGGCTGTAGTCACCCTACATTTCTATAGTCACCTTACTCACAGGTAGTCACCCTACTCACCTGTAGTCACCCTTCTGACCTGTAGTCAGCCTACTGACCTGTATTTGGCCTACTCACCTTTAGTCACCCTAGTCAGCTGTAGTCACCCTACTCACCTGTAGTCACCCTACTCACATGTAGTCACCCTACTTACCTGTAGTCACCCTACTCACCTGTAGTTACCCTACTCCCCTGTAGTCATCCTACTCCCCTGTAGTCATCCCACATACATGTAGTCACCCTACATACCTGTAGTCAGCCTACTTACCTGTAGTCACCCTACTTACCTGTAGTCACCCTACTTACCTGTAGTCACCCTACTCACATGAAGTCACCCGACATACCTGTAGTCACCCTACTGACCTGTATTCACCCTACTCACCTGTAGTCACCCTACTAACCTGTAGTCACCCTACTCACCAGTAGTTACCCTACTCATCTGTAGTCACCCCACATACTTGTTATCACCCTACTTACCTGTAGTCCCCCTATTCACCTGTAGTCCCCCTACTCACCTGTAGTCCCCCTACTCACCTGTAGTCCCCCTACATACCTGTAGTCCCCCTATTCACCTGTAGTCCCCCTACTCACCTGTAGTCCCCCTACTCACCTGTAGTCCCCCTACTCACCTGTAGTCCCCCTACATACCTGTAGTCCCCCTATTCACCTGTAGTCCCCCTACTCACCTGTAGTCCCCCTACTCACCTGTAGTCCCCCTATTCACCTGTAGTCACCCTACTCACCTGTAGTCCCCCTATTCACCTGTAGTCCCCCTTCTCACCTGTAGTCACCCTACTTACCTGTAGTCCCCCTACTCACCTGTAGTCCCCATACTCACCTGTAGTCCCCCTACCCAGTGGGCACAAAATTCAGTCCAAAGTTGAATCGACATTGCATCAACATTGAATCAACATTGACAACCATTTAACAATGTTGATTCAATGTTCTGTGCCCACTGGGTACATACCTGTAGTCCCCCTATTCACCTGTAGTCTCCCTACTCACCTGTAGTCACACTACATACCTTTAGTCCCCCTATTCACCTGTAGTCACCCTACTCACCTGTAGTCCCCCTATTCACCTGTAGTCCCCCTACTCACCTGTAGTCCCCCTACATACCTGTAGTCCCCCTACTCACCTGTAGTCACCCTACATGCCTGTAGTCACCCTACTTATCTGTAGTCATCTTACTCACCTGTAGTCACCCCACATACATGTTATCACCCTACTTACCTGTAGTCACCCTACTAACCTGTAGTCACCCCACATACCTGCAGTCACCATACTAACCTGTAGTCTCCCTACTCACCTGTTGTCACCCTACTCACCTTTAGTCTCCCTACTCACCTGTTGTCCCCCTTCTCACCTGTAGTCACCCTACTCACCTGTAGTCACCCTACTAACCTGTAGTCTCCCTACTCACCTGTTGTCACCCTACTCACCTTTAGTCTCCCTACTCACCTGTAGTCCCCCTTCTCACCTGTAGTCACCCGACTTACCTGTAGTCACCCTACTCACCTGTAGTCACCCTACTCACCTGTAGTCTCCCTACTTACCTGTATTCACCCTACTCACCTGTAGTCACCCTACTTACCTGTAGTCACCCTACTCACCTGTAGTCTTCCTACTTACCTGTATTCACCCTACTTACCTGTAGTCCCCCTACTAACCTGTAGTCACCCCACATACATGTTATCACCCTACTAACCTGTAGTCATCTTACTCACCTGTAGTCCCCCTACTTACCTGTTGTCACCCTACTCACCTTTAGTCTCCCTACATACCTGTAGTCACCCTTCATACCTTTAGTCAACCTACATACCTGTAGTCACCTACTTACATGTAGTCTCCCTGCTTACCTGTAGTCACCCTACTTTACTGTAGTCACCCTTCTTACCTGTAGTCACCCTATTTACCTGTAGTCACCCTACTTTACAGTTAACACCCTACATACCTGTAGTCACCCTACCTTTTTGCCTGTTCCACACTACACCACCCCTACTTACGTTTGGCTTTATAACAAGTTTACCCTTACTTACCATCACTATCATTACTTACCTGTACCACCCCTACACTTTAGGAGCAGTTAACCGAGTGAAGATATCACGTGTGTGGCTGGACCATTGGCCAATCTGTCCACTTTCGCACCAGCATATTACTTAGACCAAGCCAGGAATCGAACCTGGGTACCACACACATGAATCTTATCACTCACTTAAAGAGTCCTGATAGTCTGCTAACCATCTGCCACCTAAGTTGTATGCTAACCTTTAACACCCCTGGTAACCTGTAGGAACACTTCCATAATGCTACTTATATTATCAGCATGCTATATGTATAACACCTGTCACATGCCTACCTTTTTATCTGCTACTTACCTTTACCACACTTACTTGTACAACACCTGGATATATTAAAGCCTCATTGTTAGGTGTACTTTTCTCAGTCTATTTTAATACAGGCTTTCCAGCAGAGGACATAGCTGGATGAGAACCACAGCTTTCACCAACTGTACTCTCCCATACAAAAACTACAATACCCCTACTTACCTGTATATCACGCACCTACACCACTTACTTGTAGGATACCTAAAGCAGACATACCTAACTGTACCAACTCTCAGGATTCTCACAAAGATTTCAGATTAAATTCCATGACATTTCTAACATTCTTGTGGAGGTCAGGGGATTTGCCCCCAAGAACATTTCTGAAAACTAGAAAGCAAGTTGATTGATTGATTGATTGATTTGTTTAACGTCCAGACGTACATCAAGTACCTCACGGGACATCTCAAGTTGGCAAGGAGTCATCCACAAATAGTGGTAGTCTGCCTTGCAGTAGTAGGACAGGTATTTATATGCTGCTTGCCCAATACAGCAGTGACCGCATCTATGGATGATCGAATCTATGAAATGAATGACCGCATCTATGAGGTGAGGGAGAAAACCGCTACCGGGGCACGTCCCCTACTCTTTTCGAAGGATAGCAAGTGTTCTTTTATTTGCCTGGCCCTACATACCTGGGCGAGTACCATAGTTGGCAGGGCCAGACAAACCACGGCTTTTAATATCTCAGACGTGGTTCACTGAGGAGGGATCCCATGCCAGACCACCAGCAAGGAGGCCCGGGCCCGCGCATATGGGCAGCGGTTGCCAAACAGCTTACGTGACTGATCACAGCAGTAAGGCACGAGACCCCTCAAGTTTTGTCGCCTTTTACGAATCCGGTATGCCCATTGGTATTATGGAAGGCTCCCGATGAAGTTATTCTACTCCTTCATGCCCCCATCATGAAGGTCCCCACTAACACAGGGGGATAGAAAGCAAGTGGTACAGGAGATTTGGTAATGTTCAACTTAACAGGGTTGCCACCGACCAAGTAGTTTTAAATTCTCTGATTTTTCCCTGACGTTTGATCAAATTTCCCTGACAATCGCGACATAAAGCCAATGTTTTAGATGCCCTCCAACTATGAACATCCACTTCTTTTAAAGTTTTACCTCGGACACCACTCTAGTGGTTCGAGGTTATACAGGAGATGGAAGCGAGGCTAGCGCATGCGTATCGTCAGTTTCCGGTAGCGTCCAGTTGTTTGTGACATCATAGGGTAAATTTTCAAGCGATTTTTATCGCTTTTTATAATAAAACAACTCCTTCGGGGAGAAAATTAGATGTTTTTCATCTAAATCAAACACCAGCGGACATATAGGTTCAACTCTGCTGGGTTGTTTCCGTCCGCAAAGGTGAAAATTTTTCGAAATAACATGTCAAACCATGGCGCGGACGCTGAGATTTCTATCCCAGCAGCGCACAGACTTTTTCGAAAATTAATCGTATTTTATCCCTTTCATGGCGAAATAAATACAAAAACAACCCTAGCAGCCACAAGCTATCGTTCTGCAGGAAGATAGTGGTCCGCAGAGGGAAAATAATCGAAAATAAGACCGGCGCGGAAGATAGTGGTCCGCAGAGGGAAAATAATCGAAAACAAGATCGGCGAGTGGACGCGGTCAGCGGACGCTGCCGCCATCTTGGATTCAAGTTGTTTCGCTCCCGAATCTTTCAAGATTGAAAGAATTTGGAAATAATTCTTCGCTATAGCGTAGTTTATAGCGAAAATAGATCGTCTTAGCGCCATAGTCGCCGACTTTGGGTTCAGTTTTGACGAAAACTTTTTAGTTTTAGCGCTAACAGAGAAAATAAACTTTGCCGAGAGCGGGCGATAATAGGGGGAGTTGCCAGGAACGCGGTTCTATGGCCTCTCCCAAAAGTAGTGAGACATAAGCTCTTCACAATATGGTAGGCTATGGAACTAAGGGGCACAGTATCCTCTGTTTCAAGAGTAGTGAGACATTAGTTCTTCACAACAATTCGAGCCTTAGGGTACAGGATATCTGTGGTCTGTCCCAAAGTATATGAGTTCATCTGGAGGATTCTAGCATGTCTATTTGTATATATATATAAACAATATCAACTACTGCTAATACTTTCTCTTTTATTGTTTAACAGAACCATGGCTACTAAAGATGGAAAACCAGACGCTATCTCTACTAGGTCTGGCAGAAGTGAAAAAGACAAAGACAAAGACAGTGCTTCGACATCGTCAAAGTAGTAGGATGGATGATCGAATCTATGAAATGAATGAACGCATCTATGAGGTGAGGGAGAAAACCGCTACCGGGGCACGTCCCCTACTCTTTTCGAAGGATAGCAAGTGTTCTTTTATTTGCCTGGTCCTACTTACCTGGGCTAGTACCATAGTAGGCAGGCCCAGACAAACCACGGCCTTTGATATCTCAGACGTGGTTCACTGAGGAGGAATCCCATGCCAGACCACCAGCAAGGAGGCCCGGGCCCGCGCATATGGGCAGCGGTTGCCAAACAGCTTACGTGACTGATCACAGCAGTAAGGCACGAGACCCCTCAAGTTTTGTCGCCTTTTACGAATCCGGTATGCCCATTGGTATTATGGAAGGCTCCCGATGAAGTTATTCTACTCCTTCATGCCCCCATCATGAAGGTCCCCACTAACACAGGGGGAAGAAAAACTTTGATGTCATCATATCAAGGACAAATGCAGACCAGGGCTTATGCTACACTGCCCTAAAAGAGAAGCAACAGAAAGCCTTGAGATAAATGTTCCCCATCTTTGTTGACAATTCACCTTAATATTATATTTAACCTTGAGCCTATGATTTAACAGCAGTCATTCCTGTATACTTATGTATTTAACTAAATAGTCTGGTTGGGATGATAGACATTCCTTGGTAGTCAACCACATGACCCGGATCGGGCAATTTGATTGGCCCCTGGCCTTTTGAAGTTAGATGTATCTTGAACCAGAAACCAGACTAGACTTTTAGCCTTTTGGTGAGTATTTAGGTAATCTCAATTTATATACATTTATCATTGCTGACCTGTGACCATAGTATTCATCGTCGGTACCGTTTACTGACAATATATGTCCTTTTTGTCACCCAAATTTAACATGACAGCCAGGTAAGAAGGGGAAAGATATCTGTTCACTGGCAAAAGAGTAAAGAAAAGAGGGGACGGCTTTGAATGCCCAGATAGAAGCGTTTTGTTTCCAGGCTAGCCTAGCTAACGAGTTGGGCAAAACTTACTGCTGTGACTTAAGTGAAGAGTGCTTGGCAGTGTGTGAGGAGCTTTGCACAAAATCCATATGGATTGCTCACCCATCTGGTCGCTTTCAGTAAATAATGATCATAATAGAATACTGTGTTTAATGTCATGCAATCATTAAATGTTTTCCATTTTGATTCAATGGCAACAGGAAAGGAGGTCTTGAAGCTGTAATAAAAAACACACTCTATGTTAGGACAAATTCACATGAACTTGGTGCAAGAAGGATGTGTTTGATATTCTTATTCATGACAAGTACATTGACATCGATTCTATTCTCGACACCTTTGCCCACGTTAAATCCCAGGAGACTGCAACGATCAAGGGTTCTATTTAAAAAGCAATGAGTGAACAACAATAGAACGTAGGCCTAGTCTAACTAATTTGTAAATTAGTAAAGAAATAGCTTTGATTCAGAATGTGAGGTGAGGCATAGGCTCACTGTGTGGATTATTAGGCACACTCATGTGACAATTGTAACTTGGTATTTTTAGTATTGTTACTGGGAAATTATACTTGTTAAACATGCTAAGATCAGTATAACAAGCTTCTTAGGACATCTCTACCATAGTTATTTTATGGTTAAGCTGATAAGGATATGTAAATTATGTTCATAAGCACAGTTTCAGTCAGCATAGGACCAAATAGATCGAATCCTAACACACTTGCAAATAAACATTTACAAATGGGTCTCCTTTGATGAATACATTTATACACATTATTTCCTGTGTAAATGTAACAGGACCTGAACTACGCCAGGATTTAAATGTCGGGAGGGCGCAGCACCAAAACAGCAAGATGGCGGGCGGCAATGACGCCACTGAAAAACAAGATGTTGAGGCAGCTATTCAAGTCATCTTGGAGTCTCGTATGGAAAGGCTATTTTCTGATGTGGCAGGACTAACTGAAGGAATGAGAGATCTAGGATCTCTCAAAGAGTTAAAATCCTCGTTCAAGAAATCACCACAAAGACGGCCAATGATCTCACCCTCCTAGCGGAGGGAACTCTCAAGGCGCACTCCACAACTATTGGTCACTTGGAGACTCGGCCACAGCCGCCAGCACAGACATCTCTGAGATAAGGGCTGAGTTAAAACTGAAGGATGAAACTATCAAAAACCTTCTCTCAAAAATGGAGACCCTTACCGGTCAAGAGAGTTCTTTAAAATAGTTGAAAACGTGGAGTCAACCATTGAGAAAAGGGCGAAGGAAGTCTCTGACAGGGAGGTGAGGAAGAAAAACATCATCATTGAATGTGTACCAGAATTCATGGGGCAAAACCTAATAAAAGGGGTGATTGAAATGCTGAAAAAAGTAGGCCTACATGTCAACGGCAGCGACATAGATTTTGCCAGACGGATAGGAAAAAAGGGACTGTCCCCAAGACCTGTAGTGGCCGTTTCCAACAGAAAGCACCGCATGACGAAGTAATGTCCCGCAGAAAGCAGATAAAAGAAACTGAAGGTTATGAAGACTTCTGGATCAATGCAGACCTCACTGACGAGTTAAAAGACCATCAACTCATGCTGAGAGGGATTGCGAACAATGCAACCGACCGGGGGTCCACAGTGTCAATTTCCGGTGAGTCCATTGTCATAGATAATATCAAATATGACAGAGAACACATAGCACAGTTACCGGACAGATTCTCACCTCGTAGAGCCTTCTCCATTCAGAGATGTAAGTGGGGTATGGGTAGATTCCCTGAAAAGATGAATGTGGCCATGGACGGTTTTGTCTCCTGCTGCCAGCAGCATTTGTCACATCCATGCATCCACAGACAGTTATCTTCTGGCAGCAGGATTTATCACGTCCATGTGTCCACGGACTGGTGGCGCCATCTGAGGATCTAAGCCTGCAGCATGAATATTAACCAATCAGGAGCCAGTATTCCTTCATTTCCCCCTGGATTTGTAGTCCCTGAAATCCCCTGGGCCTGGGAGCCCCATAGACACAGTGCTAAACCCCTGAAAGATGCAAGCTGGCCCCACATCAGTGTGAGCTTGCATGAATGTATGGTAGAGGAGGTTGTACTGTCATTGGCTTTAAGTAGAAGATTGAGCGTGTGAGTGAACTCACAGATGACTCAGGGTCAGGGAGAGTCGTGAAGGGAAATGTATCATTTATCATCGTATTCATCGTTTAAAATCCTTTTAAGGGCTGCATCAGTAGACGGTCAGGAGAGTATTATGAAAAATGAGTGAGTAATGAATGTTTAACGCCATTTCGACAATTGCAGTATTAAGATACTTTAAGATAGTTCAACGTCCCACTGACAATGCAGGTGAGACTTACTCAAATTTCAGTTTTTCACAAGTAAGAAGGTAGGCCGAATGATCGAATCTATGAGATGAGCCAAAAGATAGAAATCCTGCTCCTACACATTTACCGAAGCAAGGGTTCTTTAACCTCTGACACTGTCTGAGTCTTTGTTTGTTTGTGTAGTTTAACGTCCCACTGACTATGCAGGTGAGACTTACTCAAGTTTCAGTTTTTCACAAGTAAGAAGGTAGGCCGAAGGCCTACCTCGGATGATCGTATCCAGGATGATCGAATCTATGAGATGAGCCAAAAGATAGAAATCCTGCTCCTACACATTTACCGAAGCAAGGGTTCTTTAACCTCCGACACCACATAGACATGGTGTGAGAGGGACAGGCCTTTGTTATGCTGTAAGTCTACCACAGCATGGGAAAGAGCAGCCATAGGTATAGTCGGGAAGCAATGAAAACTCCAAGCTGATACAAACTGTGTGCCATCAGTCTGGAGTGATACATCCTGACTCGCCAAACTAGTCTCCCCCATTTTTTTTTTTGTATTTTTTCCATTTTTTTGTATTTTTTTTGTATTTTTTTGTATTTTTTTGTATTTTTTTTTTAATTTTCCATTTCATATTTTGTCCCATAGTTGGGTTTCCTTTAAGAATTTTAATACATTTTCGTCATGAGTGGTGTTGAAAACACTGTACATAGATGTTGTGTCTGAAAGATGTTTTCTTCTACTTTCTGCAGTCCTTCTACAGTGGAGTAGAAGATGCTCCACTGTCAGACGGGTACTGCAGTCTTGACATCTTGGTTCATATTCCCCATTCAGTCTGTACTCGTGTCTCATGATTATCTGACCCCCAATGCTGTTGACATACACTTGCGTAGACGGTAAGACAAATTTGAAGAATATATATCATAATTAACATCGCGCCTCCAGATTATAATCACCTGTATATCTCACTACAATCTCATGACAGGTCTTACTGTATGTAATATAGGAGGAGGATGGTCCCAGGTGCTTTAGATTTAGCTTGTTTGTTTGTGTAGTTTAACGTCCCACTGACAACGCAGGTGAGACTTACTAAGTTTCTCACAAGTTTCTCACAAGTAAAAAGTTAGGCCGAAGGCAATAGAAATCTGGAAGAGTTAATGTGTGGTACACGGAACAATGATCTCTATTTCTCTCTCAAAGAGTTAAAATCCTCGTTCAAGAAATCACCACAAAGACGGCCAATGATCTCACCCTCCTAGCGGAGGGAACTCTCAAGGCGCACTCCACAACTATTGGTCACTTGGAGACTCGGCCACAGCCGCCAGCACAGACATCTCTGAGATAAGGGCTGAGTTAAAACTGAAGGATGAAACTATCAAAAACCTTCTCTCAAAAATGGAGACCCTTACCGGTCAAGAGAGTTCTTTAAAATAGTTGAAAACGTGGAGTCAACCATTGAGAAAAGGGCGAAGGAAGTCTCTGACAGGGAGGTGAGGAAGAAAAACATCATCATTGAATGTGTACCAGAATTCATGGGGCAAAACCTAATAAAAGGGGTGATTGAAATGCTGAAAAAAGTAGGCCTACATGTCAACGGCAGCGACATAGATTTTGCCAGACGGATAGGAAAAAAGGGACTGTCCCCAAGACCTGTAGTGGCCGTTTCCAACAGAAAGCACCGCATGACGAAGTAATGTCCCGCAGAAAGCAGATAAAAGAAACTGAAGGTTATGAAGACTTCTGGATCAATGCAGACCTCACTGACGAGTTAAAAGACCATCAACTCATGCTGAGAGGGATTGCGAACAATGCAACCGACCGGGGGTCCACAGTGTCAATTTCCGGTGAGTCCATTGTCATAGATAATATCAAATATGACAGAGAACACATAGCACAGTTACCGGACAGATTCTCACCTCGTAGAGCCTTCTCCATTCAGAGATGTAAGTGGGGTATGGGTAGATTCCCTGAAAAGATGAATGTGGCCATGGACGGTTTTGTCTCCTGCTGCCAGCAGCATTTGTCACATCCATGCATCCACAGACAGTTATCTTCTGGCAGCAGGATTTATCACGTCCATGTGTCCACGGACTGGTGGCGCCATCTGAGGATCTAAGCCTGCAGCATGAATATTAACCAATCAGGAGCCAGTATTCCTTCATTTCCCCCTGGATTTGTAGTCCCTGAAATCCCCTGGGCCTGGGAGCCCCATAGACACAGTGCTAAACCCCTGAAAGATGCAAGCTGGCCCCACATCAGTGTGAGCTTGCATGAATGTATGGTAGAGGAGGTTGTACTGTCATTGGCTTTAAGTAGAAGATTGAGCGTGTGAGTGAACTCACAGATGACTCAGGGTCAGGGAGAGTCGTGAAGGGAAATGTATCATTTATCATCGTATTCATCGTTTAAAATCCTTTTAAGGGCTGCATCAGTAGACGGTCAGGAGAGTATTATGAAAAATGAGTGAGTAATGAATGTTTAACGCCATTTCGACAATTGCAGTATTAAGATACTTTAAGATAGTTCAACGTCCCACTGACAATGCAGGTGAGACTTACTCAAATTTCAGTTTTTCACAAGTAAGAAGGTAGGCCGAATGATCGAATCTATGAGATGAGCCAAAAGATAGAAATCCTGCTCCTACACATTTACCGAAGCAAGGGTTCTTTAACCTCTGACACTGTCTGAGTCTTTGTTTGTTTGTGTAGTTTAACGTCCCACTGACTATGCAGGTGAGACTTACTCAAGTTTCAGTTTTTCACAAGTAAGAAGGTAGGCCGAAGGCCTACCTCGGATGATCGTATCCAGGATGATCGAATCTATGAGATGAGCCAAAAGATAGAAATCCTGCTCCTACACATTTACCGAAGCAAGGGTTCTTTAACCTCCGACACCACATAGACATGGTGTGAGAGGGACAGGCCTTTGTTATGCTGTAAGTCTACCACAGCATGGGAAAGAGCAGCCATAGGTATAGTCGGGAAGCAATGAAAACTCCAAGCTGATACAAACTGTGTGCCATCAGTCTGGAGTGATACATCCTGACTCGCCAAACTAGTCTCCCCCATTTTTTTTTTTGTATTTTTTCCATTTTTTTGTATTTTTTTTGTATTTTTTTGTATTTTTTTGTATTTTTTTTTTAATTTTCCATTTCATATTTTGTCCCATAGTTGGGTTTCCTTTAAGAATTTTAATACATTTTCGTCATGAGTGGTGTTGAAAACACTGTACATAGATGTTGTGTCTGAAAGATGTTTTCTTCTACTTTCTGCAGTCCTTCTACAGTGGAGTAGAAGATGCTCCACTGTCAGACGGGTACTGCAGTCTTGACATCTTGGTTCATATTCCCCATTCAGTCTGTACTCGTGTCTCATGATTATCTGACCCCCAATGCTGTTGACATACACTTGCGTAGACGGTAAGACAAATTTGAAGAATATATATCATAATTAACATCGCGCCTCCAGATTATAATCACCTGTATATCTCACTACAATCTCATGACAGGTCTTACTGTATGTAATATAGGAGGAGGATGGTCCCAGGTGCTTTAGATTTAGCTTGTTTGTTTGTGTAGTTTAACGTCCCACTGACAACGCAGGTGAGACTTACTAAGTTTCTCACAAGTTTCTCACAAGTAAAAAGTTAGGCCGAAGGCAATAGAAATCTGGAAGAGTTAATGTGTGGTACACGGAACAATGATCTCTATTTCTCTCTCAAAGAGTTAAAATCCTCGTTCAAGAAATCACCACAAAGACGGCCAATGATCTCACCCTCCTAGCGGAGGGAACTCTCAAGGCGCACTCCACAACTATTGGTCACTTGGAGACTCGGCCACAGCCGCCAGCACAGACATCTCTGAGATAAGGGCTGAGTTAAAACTGAAGGATGAAACTATCAAAAACCTTCTCTCAAAAATGGAGACCCTTACCGGTCAAGAGAGTTCTTTAAAATAGTTGAAAACGTGGAGTCAACCATTGAGAAAAGGGCGAAGGAAGTCTCTGACAGGGAGGTGAGGAAGAAAAACATCATCATTGAATGTGTACCAGAATTCATGGGGCAAAACCTAATAAAAGGGGTGATTGAAATGCTGAAAAAAGTAGGCCTACATGTCAACGGCAGCGACATAGATTTTGCCAGACGGATAGGAAAAAAGGGACTGTCCCCAAGACCTGTAGTGGCCGTTTCCAACAGAAAGCACCGCATGACGAAGTAATGTCCCGCAGAAAGCAGATAAAAGAAACTGAAGGTTATGAAGACTTCTGGATCAATGCAGACCTCACTGACGAGTTAAAAGACCATCAACTCATGCTGAGAGGGATTGCGAACAATGCAACCGACCGGGGGTCCACAGTGTCAATTTCCGGTGAGTCCATTGTCATAGATAATATCAAATATGACAGAGAACACATAGCACAGTTACCGGACAGATTCTCACCTCGTAGAGCCTTCTCCATTCAGAGATGTAAGTGGGGTATGGGTAGATTCCCTGAAAAGATGAATGTGGCCATGGACGGTTTTGTCTCCTGCTGCCAGCAGCATTTGTCACATCCATGCATCCACAGACAGTTATCTTCTGGCAGCAGGATTTATCACGTCCATGTGTCCACGGACTGGTGGCGCCATCTGAGGATCTAAGCCTGCAGCATGAATATTAACCAATCAGGAGCCAGTATTCCTTCATTTCCCCCTGGATTTGTAGTCCCTGAAATCCCCTGGGCCTGGGAGCCCCATAGACACAGTGCTAAACCCCTGAAAGATGCAAGCTGGCCCCACATCAGTGTGAGCTTGCATGAATGTATGGTAGAGGAGGTTGTACTGTCATTGGCTTTAAGTAGAAGATTGAGCGTGTGAGTGAACTCACAGATGACTCAGGGTCAGGGAGAGTCGTGAAGGGAAATGTATCATTTATCATCGTATTCATCGTTTAAAATCCTTTTAAGGGCTGCATCAGTAGACGGTCAGGAGAGTATTATGAAAAATGAGTGAGTAATGAATGTTTAACGCCATTTCGACAATTGCAGTATTAAGATACTTTAAGATAGTTCAACGTCCCACTGACAATGCAGGTGAGACTTACTCAAATTTCAGTTTTTCACAAGTAAGAAGGTAGGCCGAATGATCGAATCTATGAGATGAGCCAAAAGATAGAAATCCTGCTCCTACACATTTACCGAAGCAAGGGTTCTTTAACCTCTGACACTGTCTGAGTCTTTGTTTGTTTGTGTAGTTTAACGTCCCACTGACTATGCAGGTGAGACTTACTCAAGTTTCAGTTTTTCACAAGTAAGAAGGTAGGCCGAAGGCCTACCTCGGATGATCGTATCCAGGATGATCGAATCTATGAGATGAGCCAAAAGATAGAAATCCTGCTCCTACACATTTACCGAAGCAAGGGTTCTTTAACCTCCGACACCACATAGACATGGTGTGAGAGGGACAGGCCTTTGTTATGCTGTAAGTCTACCACAGCATGGGAAAGAGCAGCCATAGGTATAGTCGGGAAGCAATGAAAACTCCAAGCTGATACAAACTGTGTGCCATCAGTCTGGAGTGATACATCCTGACTCGCCAAACTAGTCTCCCCCATTTTTTTTTTTGTATTTTTTCCATTTTTTTGTATTTTTTTTGTATTTTTTTGTATTTTTTTGTATTTTTTTTTTAATTTTCCATTTCATATTTTGTCCCATAGTTGGGTTTCCTTTAAGAATTTTAATACATTTTCGTCATGAGTGGTGTTGAAAACACTGTACATAGATGTTGTGTCTGAAAGATGTTTTCTTCTACTTTCTGCAGTCCTTCTACAGTGGAGTAGAAGATGCTCCACTGTCAGACGGGTACTGCAGTCTTGACATCTTGGTTCATATTCCCCATTCAGTCTGTACTCGTGTCTCATGATTATCTGACCCCCAATGCTGTTGACATACACTTGCGTAGACGGTAAGACAAATTTGAAGAATATATATCATAATTAACATCAAGCCTCCAGATTATAATCACCTGTATATCTCACTACAATCTCATGACAGGTCTTACTGTATGTAATATAGGAGGAGGATGGTCCCAGGTGCTTTAGATTTAGCTTGTTTGTTTGTGTAGTTTAACGTCCCACTGACAACGCAGGTGAGACTTACTAAGTTTCTCACAAGTTTCTCACAAGTAAAAAGTTAGGCCGAAGGCAATAGAAATCTGGAAGAGTTAATGTGTGGTACACGGAACAATGATCTCTATTTCTGCTCCCCTCAGCTTGATATACCCGGCTTGATATAAACGCTTGTGACAGCCTTGGAAGTACCACAAAACGACAGTTGACAGAAGCCATCAAGCAGGAGAAACTAATATAAATTGTGCCTATTGCAACATGCTGAATTGATTGATTGGCTTGTTTAACGTCCAAGTGTGCCATGACGCCTTGGACTTACTCAAGAGTTTATCGGACTCTTGGTCCGTTCTTTTCTTCGTTTGTCGGCCAAACCATGTGCATGATGTAGTAACTTCTCTTAACTGATTTTATTACATCCAGCTGGCTTTGTGCCGACCATGATGATAGTTCCTCATAATGCTGTTCCTTGGTGTAACTGAAGTCAGGTCCAGCCTGACACTGACTTCAGTGTGGTCAAACACAAATATTCTCAGTCTACGCAGCTTGTTCAGTGATATCACAAGGTAAACCTAACTACGGCAGGTGAAGTTGAAATAAAAATCCAAAAATGTATAGTATGAAAGTCGAGGTGCTATTTCTCCTACGACAATGACAGAGGTAACTGATTTTCAAGTGGAGCATGGATCTGTGTGGTGAGAGAAGGGAAACCACTGAATGAACTCGAAGAATGTGGATTTGGATTTTGATCAATACCTTGTAAGATTAAGAAACACTGCAGAACTACAGTGGATCTGATCTTCATGTCATAATAATAATTAGTCAGAGCGGTGGCATATGACAAGAATTCTGCATGATCCAAAACTATAGATATGAGCCAGAAATTGTGAAGTCTACCTCGCGGATGAGGCTGCCGCGATTGTGCTGTGAACTGGCCGCAGGACGCTAAACTATTTGGGAGAGCTGCCAACAGCCATATGCCACAACGAGAGAGGCTCCAGCTCTTGGAGTACATTCTGCTTGTGAGTTGGCAGGAGCAAGCAATGTTCCCCCTGGCCTTTCTAGCAACTGGTGCAAGAAGAATAGTTCATGATGTTCAGGACCCCTTCTGGGGGCACCTCAATGGTGCTGGACTAAATGCCTATGGCAAGGCGCTCATGAAGCTGTGATTAATTGATTGATTTGTTCAACGTCCAAGCGTACATAGACCCTATGGGACTTCTCAGGTTTGATCGGACACTAGGTCCTTTCTTTTCTCAGAAAAAAGAGAAAGTAAGAGAGCTGCTAGAGTACAGAAGCACACTAGAGAATGAAATCAGTGACACAAATGAGAGACTGTCCGTCGGCAACTGGTCTAGGTTATTTGGCGGTTCAACTTAACTATCCAACCACAAACTGCCATGCTGCACCTTGCCCTGCATCATCATGGCCACCAGCTCAAGGACTTGCCACCACTGTCGTACCCACTGTTCAATACATACTCATGTGCATACAAGTCAACTTAATTTTTTCTTCTTTTAAAAAAAAGTATATCAAGATGTTTTTTGCATAGGGTGTATGAGTAGGGTCTAGGACACTCGTACAACTGTAAACACGCTATTATCTACTGTCACATTTGACTTACACATAGGAAAATTATTATAATGGAATCTAAGAAGTTTGTGGTGATTGCTGATGACAGAGGTGGGAAAGATGGGGAACTTCAGTACTACGCGGAGCATTTAATGAAAAGACCAGACGTAATTATCAACTTTAGGGTGTTGCTAGGCGCTGGATTTGAACGATTGTGTTTTAGAGCCGACAATTTCATAGAAGCAGACCCCCTCCCTATATACTACATATTTGGAGGGATATGGGATTTCATAACCAGCATCAATGGAAAGGTTACTTTTACACATACCAATAAGGACCAGCTTGTTCATCAAATGATAGAAAGAGAGTAAGAGTATCCAGGGTGTTTGTTTATTTGTTTGTTTGTGTAGTTTAACGTCCCAGTGACTATGCAGGTGAGACTTACTCAAGTTTCAGTTTTTCACAAGTAAGAAGGTAGGCCGAAGGCCTACCTCGGATGATCATATCCAGGATGATCGAATCTATGAGATGAGCCAAAAGATATAAATCCTGCTCCTACACATTTACCGAAGCAAGGGTTCTTTAACCTCCGACACCACATAGACATGGTGTGAGAGGGACAGGCCTTTGTTATGCTGTAAGTCTACCACAGCATGGGAAAGAGCAGCCATAGGTATAGTCGGGAAGCAATGAAAACTCCAAGCTAATACAAACAGTGTGCCATCAGTCTGGAGTGATACATCCCGACTCGCCAAACTAGTCTCCCCATTTTTTTTCTCTTTTTGTATTTTTTTTTTTTGTATTTTTTATTTCATTTTTTTTGTTTAATTTCCATTTCATATTTTGTTCCATAGTTGGGTTTCCTTTAAGAATTTTAATACTTTTTCGTCATTAGTGGTGTTGAAAACACTGTACATAGATGTTGTTCCACAATTGATTTTGAGATTTCCATGGAGGGGAGAAGAAGAACTGACATTTACTTATGGAAAGCCAACATGGACTGGTAAATCTGTATGCCATGATAATGTACATTGTAAATTCCATCAACACACAGAATCAAGGCCCTTGCATATCTCTCCAGACTATGATAAAATAATGCAAAGAACAGAATGTCCACTGTAAGGAGGTTAGAATCTACGTTTGTCAAGTCATCTGAAGTATGCATACAAGAAGTATTTGTTTGTGCCTGTTGCCAGCAGAGATGAGAGTCTGAACAAGTGAACAGTTTTGAGGCGCTTAAAATCTCCATGTTGAATTATAACTAGCAGAAAGACTGAATAAATACATTTACGTCAAATTGAATTGAGATATCGCCAGACGGCTATTTTGAAACCACTGCCCCTCCTGTGATTTAGGTAGTTTCTCTACACTGCACCTCCACACCGATAATTGCTGTGGTCAAAGCAAAAACAACGCAGTCATGCAATATCTGGCGTGGAGGGTCAGCATGGGGTTGAATGAAGAAATAGACCTCAATTTCATGCTTCCAGGTCACACCAAATTTGGCCCAGACAGGATGTTCGGTTTGATAAAAAAAAGAAGTATTATCGTTGTGAGATTGATACCCTGTTTGATTGTTAGTTAGTTAAACGTCCGGAGGGCAAGTTGCATTTTGCATTCCAGACTGCCATTAGATTAGGTTTTTCACAAGTGATGGTAGGCCGAAGGCCTACCAAGGGTGATCGTATCCAGGATGATCGAATCTATGAGATGAGCCAAGAGATAGAAATCCTGCTCCTACACATTTACCGAAGCATGGGTTCTTTAACCTCAGACACCACATAGACATGGTGTAAAAGATTGATTGATTGATTGTTCGTTAGTTTAATGTTCGGAGGGCAAGTTGCATTCCAGACTGCCTGCTGACTTGGTCAGTCCTCAAATTGAAACTTATCAAGTTTTAGTTTTTCACCAGTAAGAAGGTAGGCCAAAGGCTGATTGTTTCCAGGATGATCGGGCTGCAGCTTGGAAGACACTGCCGCACCGGTCCCCCGGGCGCCCCGACTTGCCCACCTGGGTTGGGAGACCAAGGCCTGTCTCCTGGCGCCCAGGGCTTCCTCCACCCCAGGGCCGGCCACTAAAGGGCCCATAGTCGCCCGGGTTCCTGCAACCTAACAACCAAAACAACCTAGGTATACTCCTAGAAACACTCCGGGAGGAGTTAAAGGTCTAACTATGGCCTATATACTTCAAGGCTGCCATAAAGTTGTTTATATTATGCATTGGCGTTTCACTAATGATTATAAGTAATAGCGAAAAAGTCTTATTGAACCGCATGCTTTGTTTGTAAACAAACCCACATGTATCATAGTAACATGTGCGAGGATGACGTAATCAACTAACCACGTGACTTGAGAGAGCGCGCTCATTGGTTGAGATACGGTAGTGAAGCTGAAGCGTCCATGATTACAGCGAGCGCGTAATTTGAATGCTGGATCGAAGATACAAGTTGTAAACACAATAATTCTGCCTTTTAACATATTTCTACGGGACAAAAGTACGGGAAAGATGCATCTGCACCAGATACATGTCTTTAACGACGGTAGGGAGGACCATGAAGGTTCACTACAATATTTCTTGGACAAAAACCATACTTTTTGGAATACGGGGGTACTTGTGAAATCTTTTCCTGAAGCTGGCTTTGAGAAAATATGCTACGAGTTGGATGATGTTATTACGCAAAATCCAATTCCCATATATTACCTCTCCGCTGGGATCTATGATATTATTGGAAAAATCCAATCCAATAACATATATTCATTTGTAACAATAGACGAGGATGATGTATGTGATAGATTAATGGAAACAATTGAAGGCTCTATATAGTACCTTAGGAATCGCCACCCTCAAGCTCTCATTCATCTTACCAATGTAACTGGTCTAGACGTCTGGAAGAGCTGCAGTGAGGTAGCAGGACCCAGGCCTCAAAAAGTCTTGAACAATATTATCTGGATAATCAACGATTTTATTGAAGGCATGAACTTGGATTATGGCACAACTACACCGGATCTGGCCTCTGTAGTCCACATGGGTATCCACCCAAATTATGCCTTGTTGAATGACAGCCCCTGTGGCACTGTTCCTTGCATAAAGTACTGGGCTAAGGAGCTGCTACAGCATATGGATACGCACAATTGAGGTAATAAGTGATATTATATCAACTAGTGCTTTATATGTGACTACCGGTACTTTATATTAACATTATTAGTCTACCGGTACATTATAAACCTGAGGCACAATTTGCCCAAGAATCATAATTTGCTCCCTACCGTAAACCATGTAGTATCTGAGACTTGATGTATTGGCTATTTATTGATTACCTGGGTTTAATACATACAGACTAGTATGGACGATTCCTCAAATGTACAGAAGGATGAGATGATAGGACATGACGGGGTAGCATGTGGATCGAACGAGCTCAAGTACCAGTGAAAAGGGGGCTTGGCAGATTTGTAAGAACGACAACAATGAAGACTGTGTCCAAGCTTCGCTCAACTAGAACTTTTACCTGCTGGATTATAGACATTCCATGGTAGTCAACCACATGAAGCGTGTCGGGCCATTTGATTGGTCAATTGAACGCAAAACCAGACTAAAAGCATGTCGAGCCAGCTCCATTCCTTTTAGCCTTTTGGTGAGTATTTAGGTAGATCTCAATTTATATTCATTTATCATTGCTGACCTGTGACCATAGTATTCATTTTCGGTACCGTTTACTGACAATATATGTCCTTTTTGTCACCCAAATTCAACATGACAGCCAGGTATGAAGGTGAAAGATATCTGTTCGCGGGCAAAATAGTAAAGAAAAGAGGGAACGGCTTTGAATGCCCAGATGGAAGCGTTTTGTTTCCAGGCTCGCCTAGCTTAATGAGTTGGGCAAAACTCGAGCAATTTTTTATATTTTATATATTCCATATTTATATTTTATAGTGATATGCATATTGATGGTTTCAAATTGACCTTTGGTCAAGTTTCATTTTGATTATGCTACTGACATGGACTGATTGATTGATTGATTGGATTGTTTTACGTCCATGTGTGCTATGACGCCTGGGACTTACTGACATGGACTGAATTGGGATGTTGATTTATTCTAAAAAAATTCAACTGTCAAAGAAAGAGGAATGGGCCTAGAATTGATTTTGACGAGTCAACCCAGTGTAGTCAAGAGGTCTTAGATCTGGGTTGGAAGCTGTAAAAAGCATGAGAAACTTGGCAAATGAAAGTAAGTCCCATCTGTGGCAATGTGGATGCCTAATGATGTTGCAGATTTACTATATTACTTTTCCGTGATAGCCAAAGAGTCCTACTGTAATGTTGGCAGAGTGGTAAAAGTAGTCAATCCTAAATCAGATGTTTGGACGTATGCTTGTGAGAAACACCGGAGACATATGGATTGTATCCACAAAGCACTTGCCAAGTGGTTCATATTGCAGAATTATCTGCGTAAGCTAATCCAATCAATGGTTGAGATTTCTGAGAAGGGGCCATGCTTCATAATGAAGTACAGATGACCAACTCCTGTCAGTCTAAACCGGTGGTGACCAAAGTACATAGCATACTCAGGTCAGTTTTAACATGTCCACTTATAACTTTTTTGATCTTTTGAAACCGATGAAGGAACATGTAAGAACATGGTTGAATACATATATATGCTAACAAGATCCCAGTTGTACCGTAAATTCTCGCGTATAAGCCTAACTCTCGTATAAGCCGCACCCCGGGTTTGGGGCGATCCTATAAGTCGCACTGGCCATCTGATTATGTTGGCTTTAATACTGTAATATAGTAACAAAAACTCGCGTATAAGCCGCACCCAGACCATGGGCCGATCCTATAAGCCGCACCAGTGATCTGACCCTCGTACTAGCCGCGGCTTCTACGCGAGAATTTACGGTAATAGATAAAATAAATCGACAGACACAATTTGCCTGTGGCCACCTGGAATTTCTCAGGTCAAGGCTAAAAAGATTGATTTGTTTAACATCCAGACGTAGTGAAGGAAAGAAGGAAATTAACAAAAGCCATACTATAACATGTGATAAGGCACTATAATCACAAGCTACTGCTGCAGACAATTGTATGCACAAGATATGGTTTACTTCATCTGCATTAATGCAACTTCTGGCAGTACTAACTTTCATTTCCCAATTTTCTACAGCAGGACGTGAAACGGTTTACTGAAAATGTTGGGTTCATGTCAGCAATCTTTAGAGTCATTACAGTGCTTGATCTGAATGGGGTGTTCAAAATCCCGGTCCGGCTGGACCAAATGCGACTGGATGCCCTCCATAAGGCGGTTGTGAATGGGGGCCACTGAGGCCCAATAGATTGATTGATTGATTGATTTGTTTAACGTACCAGCGTACATAGACCCTATGGGACTTCTCAGGTTTTTATCGGACAATAGGTCCTTTCATTTCTCATCTTAAAGTTGCGCATAAGTGTGTGGGTGCTAAAGAGAAAGTTAAGAACAACAATGTGCTACTGACACTGTTGACACGGGAGGACCGGGCATGGATAGAGGTAAAGACCAGGGGTCAAAACTTCAATGTTGCCTTGTACCAGCATAGGCGTAGTGTGCGGACTAGCAGCAACTTCTACCACTTCAGAAGGTTCATGGCCAAAACCCCGGAAACCACCAGTAACTATGCATCAGAGCCAAGTAACATTCTCAAGACCGTGGTGAAGGCGTAAGACAAATCACTGAAGCATCCACAGATGCCAAAGAAAGCGAGTCTGAAGTGGGGGATAAGAAACGAGCAAAGTGAACGGGAAAAGTGTGTGGAACGAATGCAGATGATGCATTGAGGGTTCTTTGTGTAATTGTTTCTGATTTATATAATCTATTAGTCTCCTTAAAACCATGCAGCAGAGATATCTATACTAGTGGCAGGAGACTCACAGATAGAAGACTGAAGACACACTGTTAATCCCTCACAGATTGTAAGTGTGTGGGTACTAAACTGCTTAACAAGTTATTGCACTTACACTATTAGAACAGCAATCTATAAGAAGATTTCTGTTAAGCACCTAGATATTAAGTATATCATCAAGGCTATTCGCAGCTACTGTGAATGGGTATATTTGACATGTTGAGAATGTAGTGAGACGTGGATGCATGTATTCTGGCACATTGCAGCTGTGTAATTGACATGTGCATTCGACATGTGGATTCTATACATGTACTATTTAAGTCTTGGACCTTTTGGAAGGGGTACATGTGAACGGTGACGTCTTGAACTTGTCTATGAATATATTTGTGTATATTCTAGGACATTCACAGTATAGTAACATCTGTACTACATAATGTCTATTGGGCAATGTAGAAGCGTATTGAGCAGTGTTCTGATAAACTCTCTGATTGACTTTGTCATTGGTATACTAATTAAGTCTAAAGTAGGCGTTTGGTGGATCTGTATACTGTGGGTTTATCATACACTGTGCAACGACTTTGTTTATATTTACTATGGTATGTGCATTGTAAACTAGAATTGTATTCAAGCTTATCTTAAACGTTATATACTTTACTGTAGAGTGTACTTGTGTCTAGAAGGAGACATTTCTGCAAGTTTGTATACTTACAGGTACATTGTATAGAGGCGTTTTGTAAGTTTTTAATCAACTCCATGTATGGAGGGTTGATTGGTATAGCCATCTAATGGAAACGTGTATTAGATGGAGTTTATCAGTGCTCTTTCAGTACTGGATGGTACACTTGACTCTTAATGTTGACTTTTTGTAAGTTTTGTGTACTTCACGTTTTTCTGTAAACTATATGTATACTAAAGTTTAAGCGAGACTTTTCTGTGTAATAGTGTACAACATTCAGCTGTGGGCATCATACATCAATACAAAGGAGAACACATTGGCAGCAACAGTGTCAGTTAAAGCAGAGGTGGAAATAGAGAAGAAAAGAAAAGACAGGTCTTTATCGGACCTTCTGGAAGCTCTGTGTATTCAGTGAAAGAGACGTGCTTATCCAAACTGCCTTTGTGACTTAGTTCCCTTGTGTTTGCCATGAGGAGTCAAAGATAGAAATCCCACAGCTACATATAAAGAAACATGGCACAAGTATCAGATATCATAGTGAGTGAGTATTTTGAGAACCTAATTACTTCATCAGAGATCACTCAATAGATCATAATGTTCCAAAGGCTTATAAGACAGATAGAACCTTTATACGTCGCTCGTTGAAAGGGTCCAACAGTTTTTTTTAGATGGAGACAAAAACTGACCTTCCAACTGCAAACATACCGTCTGCATTTGAGACACCAGTAATGCAGAACACTTTTAAAAGTGAGTTAACAACATTTTTTCAGCAAAAGTTACAGAATGCAGTTACATTTTTAGTTTTACAGAAAATGTTGGTGTGCTTATGTTAGTCATCCCCGGAATTTTGGCTACTAATTGTGTTACTTAAAATAATTGTTTGTCATTTAAAACTTAGTTGAATCTCAGTAAACAAACATAGACTATCTCAGTGGCTGAAAAATAGTGGGAACTCAGTAGCCCTAATGAAATACCATCTACAAATACTGCTGTACAGCTCATCATACTAGAAGTTGCTAAAATAGCAGATTCGTAATCTTTAGATCGATACTCAATATGTTTATTACACTATAAGAAGTATAAAATATATATAATGAAATAATATTTTTCTCCATTTGGTGGTACCAAAAAAAGGTTCAGTAAAGCACTACCGTTCTAAGTTGGCCGATAAATTGCGGGACGACCTGAAAAAAAGTTTTCATCCTTCAAGGCAGTAGAGCGATACTATCTGCACTTCCCTCTACTTTCCTACCACACAGAGGAACATTTCACTGATCAGGTATTTACTCCTACTTTCATCCATCGGTCTACGTCTAAACCCTTAAAAAAGAAATTTCATGGTGATACATCAAGGCTGTCATAGGACATCTGTTTGATTCTCAACAGTTTTCTTTAATGTCGTTAAAATACTTCACAACCAGTATACTGCAGGGTTCTTTAACCTCCGGCACCACATAGACATGGTAGTATTTTCAGTGCTATTCCAAACCTCATCAAAGTTCGCTTTCCTAAGTTAACATGTATAAATGTTTGCTTTGAGTTGAAAATTGAAAGTGCATGGATCTGTCAAACAGAAAAAGTGAGACAAGTGTGGAATAAAAGTATCGCGGGAAGGGGTTGCATTTACAGAGCTTTGAATTCAGAGAAGACGCCACTTACACAGAAGTTGTTCAACAGTTCATCAGAGGTATGGTTAGGGTCGACACTGACAAGCACTATATACTATACAACACACAGCCACATTGTACTTTGGTCTTTGCCCTCGGCCTTCAAGGAAACCGTGTATTTGAAGCTTCAGTCTGATCTGTGCCAAGACAACAATGTATTGATGCAGCACCTCTCAGGACTGCCTGATTCCATGAAAGAGGATCATTTGAAGCAAACAATAAACAATGAAAGCAAGAGTCAGGGATTGTTTGTTTGTTTGTGTAGTTTAACGTCCCACTGACTATGCAGGTAGGGCCTACCTTGGATGATCGTTTTTTTTATTAGTTTTTTTAAACCTTTTATGTGTGATAGGGCCCCTTCAGATGACTATGACCCCTTCCCCTATTAATGCTTAAATTTGCAGATGAAACATCAAGTTTCGTTGTGTATCTTAACGTCCCATTGACCAAAGTGTGCACCAGACAGCATGTCATCTTAATACAACACAAAGAAAAGGTGCACAACTAACGGTTTAAGCTAAGTAAGTGTGACCATGCCGAAAGGGGACTGCCACAACAAACCACTCAAGGTCACCTGCCATAGTTTTGGACGTCAGAGAAAGAAACTACAAAATCGGAACTCCCCACCAGGTTCTTATGGGTAGGTACAGCAGCGGTGACGGTTAGAATTGTGATGGGCAAGTACCTTGTTTGTTTGTGTAGTTTAACGTCCCACTGACTATGCAGGTGTGACTTAGTCAAGTTTCAGTTTTTCACAAGTAAAAAGGTAGGCCGAAGGCCTACCTTGGATGATCGTATCCAGGATGATCGAATCTATGAGATGAGCCAAAAGATAGAAATCCCGCTCCTACACATTTACCGAAGCAAGGGTTCTTTAACCTCCGACACCACATAGACATGGTGTGAGAGGGACATGCCTTTGTTATGCTGTAAGTCTATCACAGCATTGGAAAGAGCAGCCATAGGTATAGTCGGGAAGCAATGAAAACTCCAAGCTAATACAAACTGTGTGCCATCAGTCTGGAGTGATACATCTCGACTCGCCAAACTAGTCTCCCCCATTTTTTTTTTTTTTCATTTTTTTTGGGTTTAATTTCCATTTCATATTTTGTCCCATAGTTGGGTTTCCTTCACGAATTTTAATACATTTTCGTCATTAGTGGTGTTGAAAACACTGTACATAGATGTTGTGTCTGCAAGATATTTTCTTCTACTCTCTGCAGTCCATCTACAGTGGAGTAGAAGATGCTCCACTGTCAGACGCGTACTGCAGTCTTGACATCTTGGTTCATATTCCCCATTCAGTCTGTACTCGTGTGTCAGTTTAGTGTGACCGATCCTTAGACGGTTTGGCAGCTGGTGTGAGGGACACCAGGGCCATGGGGGCACGACTGCTGTGTTGATGTGTCTTTATAGTGCAGCAAATTTTTCCACCGATGATTATGACGTGGCTACTGTCATCTGATTAACTAGTCACTAATTGGGCCATGGAGTATGATCAAACTATCCTTTTATTCCTTAGCAGATGGTGATGCCAAGGCATGTACATGGAATCAAACCAATGGCAACAGAGGATCTAATGAGAGTCTCTCCTCTAGTGTTCAATAGCAGACCAATTCACCTGTTGAAACACAGCTCTTGGGGGTGGAACAATGCTCGTGGCATTAGGCCCCTCTTTATTGTGCTGCCTCACACAGATGCTGTACCGCAGACTGTGGACACATCACCTGGCCAGTCCATTATCCTGACACCGGCGGGCCAGTCATTTCCAATTCAGAGAAAGTAACACTTGTCTGTATTGGGTACATTTTTAGAGAATATCACTGTTCTCACTGACCTATAATTGTCCGGGTTCCTGCAACCCTGGCCACCCCTTCACCGGATGAGGAGTACAGGCAAAGGCTCTATGCTTTGGCCCTGATCCAGCCTTCATCAAGGGCTGCAGCAAGCAGGAGCAAGCAATGTTCCGCCTGGCCTTTCTAGCAACTGGTGCAAGAAGAATAGTTCATGATGTTCAGGACCCCTTCTGGGGGCACCTCAATGGTGCTGGACTAAATGCCGTTGGCAAGGCGCTCATGAAGCTGTGATTGATTGATTTGTTTAACGTCCAAGCGTACATAGACCCTCAGGTTTGGCGGACACTAGGTCCTTTCTTTTCTCAGAAAAAAGAGGAAGTAAGAGAGCTGCTAGGAAAGCAGATAGAGTACAGAAGCACGTTAGAGAATGAAATCAGTGACACAAATGAGAGACTGTCCGTCTAGAACGTATTGTCCTTGTCACAGCATCACGGCGGATGGCACCTGCCAAAAACGAGAACCTGCGGAACGTGAACTGGATCATCAATTGTGTTGCTGCTGAACAGAAGACAAGGTGTTGGGAATGAAAGCTACAGTAGCAAGTCTGGAGCCTCAGAGTAGAAAACTTGACAACTAGAAAACTTGGACAAGACGAGTGTGAGTGCGTGTGTTTATGAGTCTACTTGTGGTAGTGGGACACGGCTTGTAGCGGTGGAACAATGCTGGTGGCCATTTACCTTAAAACTGCGGTGTGTATTATGCATACATCACTGTTTGGGGAGAGTAGTTTGCTCGTAGACCAGCACTCCTAATTAGTTCTGCCTTTGACTTTGGTTAGCTCAAGGGGCGAACGTGGGGAAGGACATGGTCCTGCATGTGCTCCTGCCCTCAGCCGTGGTAGGCGTCCTCGCTCCCCGGGACATTCCACGCACAGAGATAGAGCGGCAACTGGAGGTCTCGGGAGTGGGGAACGCGGCCATGAACCTATCTCATCAATACCTATCTCTTTGGAGGGGTCCAACGTTCTACGGCATGGAGACCTTTTTGAGAATTACCTCAGGAGTAAGGAGAATAAGTGAGTCTGGTCTAAAGTGATTGAGTGAAAAAGTCAATGTGCCGAATTTGACCAACTTACCACCCTGACTGAGGCGCAGGTTGAGAGATGGGTCTTGCCTCTCTTACTGAGGGGAGCTCTACATACAGCGCAGTATATTGAGATTTACTATGCTTTACTCAAAGTTTAAAGTAATCTTTCTCTTAATTTAATGTGTACAGATGGTTTTTCCAGGTGACTGATCTGGAACATTGATTGATTGATTGATTGATTGATTGATTTGTTTAACGTCCCAGCGTACATAGACCCTAAGGGACTTCTCAGGTTTGATCGGACAATAGGTCCTTTCATTTCTCATCTTAAAGTTGCGCATAAGTGTGTGGGTGCGTGTGCGCGTGCATGTGTTTGTGAGTCTGCTTGTAGCAGTGGAACACGGCTCGTAGCAGTGAGATACTGCTCGTGGCATCGGGCCCCGCTTTATTGTGCTGCCTCACACAGGTGGTGTGCCGCAGACTGTAGACACATCATCTGGCCAGTCACATTATCCTGACACCGGCGAACCAGTCGTAGTTCCATACCAATCGGGCCAGCAGATCAGGGCTGGCGAGTATGCAACTACTTTCCGTCTGGCTAGAGAAATCTTCTCCAGCCTGCCCTACCGAAACATAGGGGGGCCTGTTCCTCCCCTTTTACATCTTTTCGAACATCTTTGTTTCCCGCAGGAAGCTCAGAAGTTCTTTCTTTCCAGTGCCAGTAAAGACGCTGTTCATGGACGACGTACCTTGGAGGTGGTCGTCCCTACTTTTCTTTGTTGCTTGGCAGAAGAGCACCAAGTGCTCCATGGTCAGAGGTACTTGACATCGCTGACATACCGGTTGGTTTTCACCCTTCATGAGGTGTCCGTGTGTCAGCAGCGAGTGGCCTATCCGAAGACGGGTCAGTCTTGTCGATTCCCTCCTGGTCAAGCCTGTATGGTCGGGCTTTTTGCCTATCGAAGGTTCGATGGCTCTCAGTTTGTTGTTTCTGTCAGAGTTCCAGCGTTTCTGCCATTCCTCTCTGATAAACTCTCGGCAAATCGGGAGGAAGTCTGAGGAAGGGATGCAAGCCGAGCTGGGTTTCAGTCTCAGGGCTTTCTTAGCAGCATCATCTGCAGCTTCGTTCCCTTCTATGCCAATGTGGCTGGGCAGCCAACAGAGGACTACCTCCTTTTGGGTGTCTGTGAGGTGTGAGGTCAATTGCTTAATCTCCTGCACCACAGGGTTTTTGGGACAGGTACACCTCTGGACCGCATGACAAGGAAGGGCAAGACATGGTAAGAAGCCCCCCACCTTGCCTTCGAATAGGGGTGAATTGTAAATATTTTTGTATTTAGATAGTCAGCTGGCTTCCTAGTAAGCAAAGTGATGCGGTGTGCTCTGCAACTCCCTGACAAAGAAAACATTGATAACATAGACATTGAATGTATTGACACAGTTTGGCATTAAACCCTGATACTTGCTACTGTTTTATGAAGGCAACTTGGAGAAAAAGCATGTAGCCCCCATATGCCCACTGAGTTTTGATCATCGCATATATTTTTGTACCTGTTTCCCCCTGTGAAATTCACATTATTTAGCAAGTTTTCTGGGCTTGGGAAGAAGAAAACATGGAAGGTAGGACATTATAGAATCTAAAATTTGTATTGCATGCACATACAAACAAAGTGGAGGGCAGCTGATTTAGATTGATATTTCTTAAGTTGATGGCGTTATCAAATTAATGCCCTTGGAAGGATCTATCTGCATTATTATTACTAAGTGTAGTAAAAAAAATTTGTATCACACCTCGTGGATTACCTAAAGTATGAGGTAGATGACACCCTTAGGAAGCATGCAGAAGCTGATGCGAGCTGTGTAGATGGGTAAGTGTCAAGTTGTAACTACTGGTACTTTCAATCACAAGAACCACAATACCTACAAAATGGCAGAGGTAGTGATGGGTTCGATTGTTTCACGTCCAAGTTTGCTATTACTCCTGGGACTTACTCAAGAGTTTATAGGACTCTCGGTCCGTTTTTTAGGAGAAGGTGAAACATGTTATGAGCTGACTCATACTGGCAGGCATGGGATTGGGTTTTGAAGAAAAATCCAAAAAGCAGCCAAAATACATTATCTGGGGGGCATTTCGTGTGCATTGCATGACATGAAGGCCTCTAGAGACTGAGACCCCCCCCCCCTCCTTTCAATGTTAAAATATCATTTCATTGAATCTGCACAAATCACAGGGATGACCTTTTGGCCTTCAAAAATCCGGAAGAATCCCATGCCTGTACTGGAGGAGTCTAGAATCCTCAGAAAGACTTCATCACTCATTGTACAGACATTTCTTCGATTTTAAATCATGGATTTCCGGCTAGGTATTTTCATATAGTGTGCCTCATGGAAAACACATTGATGAAGAGAGGGACTAGTTACCTCTACTGTAAGCAAGGTGCATGGTACTAAAGACCTAAGCAAGTGACACTGATGTATTAGTTTCTTGATTCCCCCCTTTCGATAAACTTATGGTTTCGACAGGTCTACTTGAAGGCTGGCTGGACCAGCAAGAACGGAAAATACATTCCTGTACATGACGTGAAGGCTTTCCCACAAGAAAGTGCTTGTCGCCTGACAGATCACAAGATACTGGATAAAGAGAGCACCATCCTCAAAAAAGTCAGGGAACAAGGTAAATGTCACAAGGGTGATAGTAGGGGGTGAAGACTTGATGTATGTCACAAGGTATGTAGATATGTAAATTCATATATACTCATAGTAATTCTCAGCGATTTCTAATTATTTTAAGGCCACGACTATGATATTACTACTTAGGAGCTATAGAAGGTATTACATGGCCTCTATATTTGAGCAGGTCCAACATAAAGAGGAGACAACATTCACATTCAAAAATACAACCAATACATTGAGGATTACTATGATTTGTGTATCTATCTAACTTAGTGGGAACAAAGATTTCAACTTGTAAATGTGAAGGACTTTACAGCCCACTCACCTATCTACTTATTAACCACACATAATAATCTCATTTCAGTTGCTCAAAACCGCCCATTCAACAGAGGATCATCGCTTACCCTTTAGAATGTTTATCACAAAATTGTCAAGTATGAGAGGGGCAGACAAAAGGTTTATGGTAAATAATTGAGTAGTATATATACAACAAATCACTCATTGTACAAGAATTTCTTCGATTTTAGATCATGGATTTCCGGCTAGATATTTAGATTTTCATATAGTGTGCTTCATGGAAAACACATTGATTAAGAGAGGGACTAGTTACCTGTACTGTAAGCAAGGTGCATGGTACTAAAGACCTAAGCAAGTGACACTGATGTATTAGTTTCTTGATTGCCCCTTTCGATAAACTTATGGTGTTGACAGATCTACTTGAAGGCTGGCTGGACCAGCAACAACGGGAAGTACATTCCTGTACATGACGTTAAGGCTTTCCCACAAGAATGCGCTTGGTCTTCTCTCTGTATTGTCACCTGACAGATCACAATATGACCAAATGTCATGAATCGTCTGGATTTGAGCTGCCAGGGGGCTCAAAAGTAAATGTTTGAATAGGGTTTCAACATTTTTTATACAAATAGTATAGTTGTTTGGGATTATAGATCATATATTTGGGTAGGTTAAATATCATTATTAAATCTACAGTACAGGGTCATATGTAGGTGCATGTAGACACGACTGAGCCCTCTTTATAAAGTGTAGGAATTTTATATGTATTTGGGATTATTCCCTATGAAAAATGGTGCATTTTATAGGGTTTTTGTACTAGAATGGCTACAATAAAGTAGGAATTGACTGTACATGGTTTGGAGCATGTCATATTGATTGAAAGGTTTATAAGGAGGGCTCAGTCGTGTCTACTGTGATAACTGGTATATAACAAAGTCTTCTGATCTATAAGCCAAAATTACCAGGAAATCTCTTTTTAAATATGAATAATGCATTCTAAGTTATAATAGAAACAACTTGAGATGTGCATAATGTGTCCCCTTAGTATCTTTTCATCAAAGGGCTCAGTCGTGTCTACTCGGGCTCAGTCATGTCTACTAGGGCTCTCTCGTGTCTACATATGGCCATGGCAGGGGTGGAATATTGTTACTGTGTGGGATCTTTCCTTCCATATAGGGGAACATTTATATGTGATGGACAATAATTAAATATATAATGCATGGAGGCTAGGAGTGGAAGCTTGGGCTCAGTCGTGTCTATGGTCAGACTACCCCTGGAACATGGCCAAAAGTCAAAGGGCTCTACAGGATATGCTATTGGAGTTAGACTAACAATTCTTTTTTTATTGTATAGGTACATAATTTAGGCTTTTTCTGCAATAGCTTTATTATGCTCATATTACATTTATATTTAGGTAGAGCCATGTTTTGTTTGGGCTCAGTCGTGTCTATGCAAAACTACCCCAGCACTTTTCACCATACATAATATTTATCAAACATATCACATAGGCCTAAATGGTCTTAAAATGTTCAGTACCATTAGGGGAACTGGCAAAAAAAAGATATGTGCAGATAGCTCTATTTATAGGGGGCTACTTACAGCATAATGTCAAATTTATTTATTTTTTGTGAAAAAAGGCCCTTTTTTGGGTGTTTTTGCCCCCCTGGCCCCCTAAATAAGGGTCTGACATAAGTGAAACCATGGTTTCCCTCGTAGATCTATCCAAGCCCGATCATACTAGACCAAAAAGATAACTTTATATGACATTTGGAAGATTTTATTGATTGGAGAAGGAAAAAAGTTCAAATCAGGACGATCTGTGACATCTGGTCATATACTGGTTAAAGAGAGCACCATCCTTAAAAAAGTCAGGGAACAAGGTGAATTTCACAAGGGTGATAGTAGCGGGTGAAGACTTGATGTATGCCACAAGGTATGTAGATATGTAAGTTAATATATACTCATAGTAATTCTCAGTGATTTCTAATTATTCTAAGGCCACGACTGTGTTATGACTACCCAGGGGCTATTGAAGGTGCTACAATAAGTATGGGAGGAGATAGCCTCTATATTTTAGCAGGTCCAACATAAAGAGGAGACAACATTCACATTCAAAAATACAACCAATATATTGAGGATTCAGAATGAATCTGCAAACAGCGAATAGGAGCAAGATGATTGAGAGGTTGAAAGTGACACACCTGAATCGGATGAGGTACAACCAACCACTGTTTACAGAAAAGTGCTATTTGTTATGTTCTGTTGTTTTCGTTACAAAGAAAGATATCTCCCATCTGCAGGATAACTGGTGGCAATAAACAGGAACTACTGCTGTTCAGTTCTTGCATGGTTAGCATTTTTACTATGATTTGTGTATCTATCAAACTTAGTGGGAACAAAGATTTCAACTTGTAAATGTGAAGGACTTTACAGCCCACTTAAAACCTATCTACTTAACCACACATAATAATCACAATCAGTTGCTCAAAACCGCCCATTCAACAGAGGATCAACGCTTACCCTTTAGAATGTGTCACAAAATTGTCAAATATGAGAGGGGCAGACAAAAGGTTTGGAGATGCAGGAATGCTGAACATCATCATTGAGAGTAACGTTGTTGCTCAGGATTTGATGAATTGTGTGCTGTCTGGCCATCACCACGACAGAAGTGTCAGGACAGTTAAACTGACCATAATGCTGGTTCTATCGCATACCACAAGGTGAATTATGATAGGGTAAGTGCAAAGCCAAAAATGGAGGAAGCCCTAAAGAAGAAGGCCCAAGGAGAGGAGGAGATCCTCAAGGATAAATTCAAGAGCTCTTGTGCGCAATAAAATAAAGAGTTTGTGTAGTTTAACGTCCCATTGACTTTGCAGAGGAGACTCAAGTTTCAGTTTTTCAAAAGTCAAAAAGCTATTTTTAACATCTGAAGAGTTTATCAGACTTTCGGTCCCTGAAATTGAATTCAATAATCTCATGGATCAAAAACTTCAAAATCCTTGGAAACATACTGTCGCATTATCATGCGCATTACCAAATCACGAGGTGGAAATATCTATTTCAAGCACCACAATTCAGACGTTTGTGTGACAGTCGCAAAGTACCAATACCGGATAAACCAAATCAAATCTCTCAGGGAGGATACATTGGTGGCCATACCTGGAGCCAAGATGAACTTCAAGATGAAACGCTGGTTGTACAAACCCCTTCAATCTCTGACTGCTCCCATGATTCCCTACATTACATTGAAGCTTCAAGTGGAACATTTCGAGACTGTGTTCCGAGAAATTTTGTGTGTTTTTTGAGTGTTAAGAAACCCAATACCTTTGGGTCCAAGTTCAAAAAAGGTTAAAACAGAAATTTGATACTGATCAGCTAGCTAAAAGAAGGCTAAATGCAAAAATGACCCTCGAAAAGAGGTAGTTTCTGTTGTGAATACCAGGTAGACCATTGACGTACATTGTGGGAGTTTTTATTTGTGTAGTTTAACGTCCCATTGAGTTTGGACAGAGGAAATCCTAGTAATGGTTGTTCGATGAATACCTGGACGACAATTGATTGATTGGAATATTTTATGTCCAAGTGTAATATGACGCCTGGGACTTACTCAACTGCTAATTCGTTTCTGTACACAAATTTTCATGGCTGATCCCACCCAACATTCCACACAGAAGGACTGACGCTACCTGACGAGAGTGTTAAAGAAAGGCATGCTGTGGCAGAGCCTTCCCGATCAGCATGAGCTCAACTTCCTCCTAACTGCTCAGCTACACCAGGACTGCCTGGAAAATGTCCAGAGGATATGTGAGGAGCTGCCTATACTAAAGGGAATACGCTAGAGTGTCAACCTGCTTTGTGCCGAAGGAACTGACAGCAGTAAGGAATCGGTTTCCTTACAAACGCAGACCCATTGAAACCTGAGTACTTTGTACAATATGGGGAAATGAAAAGGATTGATTTCGCACATGATGTGATCAAATCCTTAACATGAACCCAATGACAAGACTAAGTTGCTACTATACCACTCAGCTCTCGGTTCTAGGATGTTTTGCTTAATTGCTTGTGAAACATCCTCAGTTCTTCTTTATTACCATGTTCTAATTATTACTATCTTTTTTTCGGGGGGTTGCAGATTATACAGCAGCAGACTGAAGAAGGAAGAAATCAAAATGGACACCAAACTACTTGTAATTTGTGACAGCCAGGGAAAGAAGTGCACTTAGTTCAGATGCGAGGGTGGGAAGCGAACGTCCACGATACCCGCAGGCTGGTGGAGAGCTGACATCTCTCGCTTTGAGGATGTTGTGATTTGGTTAGGCGGTAACAACGCTCATCCATGCAATCCCCACCACGCCTTAAACGAGATCAAGTTCAAGGCTGATTGATTGATTGATCAATCAATCAAGTTCAAGGGCTGACCTGATTAGTGCAGTCAGGTTCATTTTGATTGATTGATTGATTGATTGATTGGATTAATCAATCAATCAATCAAAATGTTCATACGGGCAGTGAATGCAAGGGTACGTATTGTCCTTGTCACAGCATCACGGCGGATTGCACCTGCCAAAAACGAGAACCTGGGGAATGTGAATTGGATTATCAATTGTGTTGCTGCTGAACAGAAGACATTTTTTTTCAACATGTGACGCTACAATGAACACAGAATTGACCGCTGGGATAATCAGGTAATAATCAGTTTCATTCTTAACACTTTACCTCCCTCCTGCCAAAAAACTGAAGTGCCATCTCTCACAATTCTCCTTTTCAAGGCAGCTGATATGATTGGTCTATTATCACAACTGCTACATCACCACTAACATTATTGTATTTCAGATGGCCTCGAACATAGTAAGCGTTCAGGATGCAGCTAATATACTGAGCAACTTTTACATGTCAACATGTTATGGTGTAGAGTTCCTAGGTGAATGTATATTCTAAATTAAGTCCTTGGTCGCTTTTCCATCAGAATAGTCTATAAACATGATTAACTGCAGGTTTCAGATTTGTCAACGCCTATAGAGCAGTGGACAAATGGACATTAAGGAGACGACATAGACACAAAGAGGTGCCCTGTCTAATGCTATTTGTGGACTCACTGTAGCGGCGTTCCATGTAGAAGTAATAAGTTGGTCATCATACAGCAAGGCACTGCTACAGCTACAAAAGTGTCAGCTGCGTACTACTCCAAAGACCAGTTGACACTGCAACCAATGGTGATAGAAATACAGTGCAACAATGAGCTCAGAGTTACTACTGTTGTGGGGGTGAGAGTACGTCACCAACCACATATGCCTTCTTAGAATGGAAAGCGATTAAGGAGGGTAACTTTGAGTTTCTTGTTGGGCATTAATGTTCTACTATTTTACAGTTGGATGAATTTAGTGCACTGAGTGATAAGTTTGGTCAACAGCTTTCTTATCACCAAGATCTCATCCGATACTTTTAAAACAACTGGTGGCCAATCTGGCACTGCACATGGAAGCAAGTTCAATCACGAGAATCACAATACTAACTACACAAACAAACAAACAAACAAGCGCAACGGGGCAAGACGCCAGTCTTGCTTTGGCTCTCGTTCGGGAGGGACGTACTGCGTCCTCCAGAGACTTCCCCCCCCCTTTCTCAAGGTGAATACTAGTTCTCTTGTACTAAAGCATTTTAGTTTATATGATCAGTTGACATCCTTAGCCATAAAGGCGACACGTATGACTATACTTGTACCTGCTTATGATCAATAGAGAACTCCAAATACATCACAACTTCTCCTCTCATCGTTTTCCTTCCTAGTTATAAGCCACCATCAAATACCGTTACAATATTGATATATAATCAGATTTTAACATGGTTGATTTTCCAATTGGTATTTATGATAAGGTGTGCAGTTCCCTAAAGTAGGGAGGGATGAGATCGCGAAGGACACTCGGGTCACTGGATGCCAGTATAAGGAAAAGACATGCCACCCTTCACTACCATTCCACATGGTGAAGGCCAACCAGAAACCTCTTTTATTTCCTTCAGGGAGAGGAAGTTCTGTTTGTGTAGTTTAACGTCCCATTGACATTACAGATAATACTAATGCCTCAAAGTACGACAGTTAATGTAAGTACAGTAAGAGAAAACCTGTTTCTATGGATATACAAACTATCTGAATTCATCTGTTTACACCTATGATGATTTGTTCGATTAGATTTCCAATGACTGTTACCCAAGAACTACAAGCAGTGTTCCCACATGAACAGTTCACACAGATAAAAAGGTTTTTACCTCGGACACCACTCTAGTGGTTTTGAGGCTACAGGAGAAATGGTGTCGAGGCTAGCGCATGCGCCGTGTCAGTTTCCGGTAGCGTCTAGATTGCAGAGCATCGTGTAAGGTTTCAGCGATATTTTATCGCATAAGGTATCTTCACTACTCCAATGATTTCAGCTGGATCCTCTACGGTCCCCCAGTACATTGGCAAACACTCCTAGGCCTTTTGATGCAAGGGCTGTCGGATCGAGAGGGGTTCCACCTAGGGCTGGTCGGGTAGACGAACCCACAACTTCCTTCTGGTTTCAGGCTTTTTCAGTCAGGTTGGTTGATTGGTTGATTGGATTGTTTTACGTCCAAGTGTGCTATGACGCCTGGGACTTACTCAAGAGTTTATCGGACTCTCGGTCTGTTCTTTTCTCATCTAGGTTGCGTTTAAGTGTGTGAGTGCATGTACGCGTGCATGTGTTTATGAGTCTACTTGTAGCAGTGGGACACGGCTCGTAGCGGTGGAACAATGCTCGTGGCATCGGGCCCCTCTTTATTGTGCTGCCTCACACAGATGCTGTGCCGCAGACTGTTGACACCTCATCTGACCAGTCCATTATCCTGACACTGGCGGGCCAGTCGCAGCTCCATACCAATCGGGCCAGCAGATCAGGAACTGGCGAGTATGAAAACTACTTTCCATCTGGCCAGAGATCATTATCTCTAGCTTACCGGGCCGAGTCTCAAGGGGGGGGCCTGTTTTCCCCCTCTTACATCTTTTCGAACGAGAAGGGATGATGACACTTGTTATTTTGAATTTTGCAGCACTACTTTTGCTTTGTAACTTGACATCAGTTGTCAGTGATCTAAAGAGACAGCTGGAAAGGAGTACAACAGAGCCAGACGTATTATTAATGGATGTGGTAAGACTTCTTCAGAGGAGAAAGTGGAGCGTGATAAAATCAAAGTTTATCTGAAATATCTGAAGACCATTCCACTATCCGCCACCTGTGGACGCTCTCGGTGCGGGTGGCATTCTGCGACAGAGGTCACACCAAGTTTGGTCCAGACAGAATGTTCGGTTTGATAAAAAATAAGTTTGATTGATTGTTAGTTAGTTTAACGTCCAGAGGACCAAGACGTTTGATTTAGATTTAATAGTTTGGTTTGTAACAACAATCAGAATTATAGATTAGCTGAGAGGGCTGTGCAAATGGACCTATATTGCTTGTCAAATTGGTGTGATATTAATAGTATGACAATTAATGTGAAGAAAACACAATGTATGTGGTTTGCATCATCTCAGAAGATCAACCGGGCACCAGGTAGGCAATCAAACACTTCAGAAAGTTTCAACATATAAATATTTGGGAGTAACTCTAGACTCAGAGCTAACTTTGTCAAATTTTGCTGCTGAGATCAATAGCAAATTGTACTAAAGGTGGCTTCAGGATACTGGCATTTCTGCCATGGAGCAGCCTTTTTATATAAGATCATTTAGTGAACAAAATACTCAGTCAAGTGTAACTAAAATATTGGGTCTCTGTTATATTATACTCCAGGAGCTGAACATTGTAATTTGAACCGTTGATCTTGTGATGAATAAATTTGACCAAACTTGAAAAAAAAACTTGAAGAGCCCCACGCCCTCAGAACCGTTATGGGGGCGGTGGACCTGGTGGACCTTCATGCCCTGTTCATGAAAGGGTGAACTAAAGGTTCAACTTCCACAGCATGAATTTAGACTTTGTGGTTCTCCCCGGGCCTCGCCAGAGGTACCTTAAGAGAGGAGACTTTTTCCAAAGAAAGTTAAGAGGGAAGAACTAGATCAGGGTTGCCACCGACAAGGTAGATTCAAATTCCCTGACACTATATCTAATTTCCCTGACAATCACGACATAAACCCTATGTTTTTAAATGCCCTCCAACTATGAATATGCATTCTCTTCACAGTTATCTTCTACTTAGCGAGTGGTCAATCATTGTTCAACAACAGGGGTTTTGTGTATCGTGTGCGCGTGTTTTTCTCTTAGAATCATAGTAAAATGAAGGCTTTTTCAGAGAAAATGGGTTACAGAAGAGCTAGTGAATTGGAAGGACTTAGTGCAAAGTCAAGCACATTTCAGTATCTTGTGGCCTGTGGCTGTAAATTCTATGGTGGCCACTGGTTTGGTATGACAGAACATGCGCAGCAGTACCCAAAAACTGAGCAACACATTTAAGTCCCTGATTAAGAGTCTTTGTTACCCAGAGGCTGGGTTCTTTAACTCAAAGGAAAGGACCAGGTTTATTTGGCCAACGCCACAGGGGTCACACATTACAAAACTGTAATAGGTGTTCCAGATCAATGTAGGAAAGCAGAAGTGCACTATACTCAATTGCATATGTACCTGACACATCACACGGGCAGATCCAGGATTTTCATTTGCCCCAGAAGGAGGTAAGAAAATTACCGCAGGAGGTGGAGCGGACAACACTAAAAAAGGAAGCAAGTCGAGAGTACTGGAAAGTCATATCGTCAGCAATAGTGGAGGCATTGCAAGCACTGAGTTAACCCCTTCCTGTCTAGAAGCAGAATGGTGAAATGTCATGTATTTTGGTGATCTGGTTTGACAATACTTCTAAGTCCCCCCCCTACATAAAGGGAAATAAATTTCTCATTGGATCTGGAAAAATCTCAGGAACTGTCCCTTTGGAGATAAAAACCGCGGATTTCCGCGGAGATTTCACACCCCTGAAGAAGAATATCTTCACTCCCCCACTGCAGCACCCAGCCCACACCATACGCGGGTCAAAATGGTATCATGACTACACCTTGCTGAACGACAACATGTTGCCATCCTCTACTAATTGTAACCTGCATCAGGAGTTACTACGCTACATCTCAGTCATCTTTGCTGGCCATCAGCTGCATGAGCTGGCAACTGCAGCCAAAGCCAGCATTACTAGCACAGGGATGACGCACATTTATTTAATGGGTGGGATATGGGATTTCTTCAAAGTAGTAGAAGGCAACATCATGTTACGGGAGGGTGATTTATATGATCATGTGGATGGGGAACTTAGATCGTCATGGCAGACAGTGGTCTGTAGGGGAGATGGTACACGCCATAGGAATGTGGTTTGTACCATCTGCCCTATTGTAGGCGTGTCCTTGTCCGACATCAACATTGTCTCCCCGAAAGATGTTTTTCACAAGCAAACTAGGCTAGATACTGCCATCCTGCATGTAAACAAAGTAATCCACCAGATGAATCATAACAAGGATCTCCCAACACCACACCTCGCATCACCGGTCCATAAGTGGGATACTCAAAAACAGAAGTATTGCCACTTTTACAATCTCTTGACCAGTGGATATCTGCCAACAGAGAAACTGCTAGACTTGATATGATGGCGCCCGAGGATTCATGCTGTATCTATGGATGATCAAATCTTTGTAATGAACGACCGCATCTATGAGGACATTGACCATGACTGCTGCTACTTTCTATCCCAAAAAAGCAGATGAACTTGGATACACTATTACATTTGACAATGTGAACCAGCAATATGCGTTCTACACAATAGGGTAAGACAAATTTGAAGAATGTATATCATAATTTACATGAATATCATGCCTCCAGATCTTAATCACCTGTATATCTCACTACAATCTCCTGATAGGTCTTAATATAGGAGGACGGTCGCAGGTGCTTTAGTTTTTTTGTGTGTTGTTTAACGTCCCACTGACAATGCAGGTGAGACTTACTCAAGTTTCTCACAAGTAAAAACGTAGGCCAAAGGGAAAAGAAATCTAGAGGACCAAGAGACAATGGCATCTGGAAAATGTTATGCTGATGTGGCATTCGGAACAATAATCTCTATTTCTGCAGGGGGAGGGAAGGCGGCGGGCTCTGACAAAAGACTTAAAGTGTATATAGTGTGCCCGGTCACCTGGCCGGGTAGGACGTTGGTCCATGACGTTGTGCTTCTTTCTTGTAGTTTGCCTCAGTAAAATTGTCAACCAACGAATGGCTAGGCGAGACGCACAGATCATTATCTACTATATTGAAGTTACCATCTTCTGATTCTATAGTAGAATACCAAGGTCCTTAACCCCGGCATTGATTGATTGAAAAAAGTTTTAGCCAAGCTTCTTCTTACAACCCTAGCAAACATACACTTGCAATGTGCCACTCCAAAAACCTAAAGTGGTTGACTTGACTGCCAGTACTTCTTCTCCTTAAGATTTGCAAAGGCCTGAACATCCACAAGTCAAATTGCCCACTGAAGAGTTTGACCGTTACGATACAGAGCAATGGCCTTCCCTCCAGAAAAAGCATACACATGCCATCAAAGTATGAAATATCACAGAAAAAGCCAAACAAATCACCTTGACGACATCGCCAGCGTTACCAAAATAACCACGGTGAAGTCCCACTTCAATGACGTCACTAGATGCCGGGGTTCCCCGGTTACCATGACGATCATCGACAACAGCGAAGTTGGAAATAACAATTTGCTGAGACTGGAACACGCATGGATTAAATTACTGGACACTTGGAAACCAAACGGCCTAAATACTAAGGCCTAAACCATGGAATACATCTGCAGACAGTGTGGCTTCCTCGCACCAACGGAAATATTGTTGACAAAACATTTAAACAAAGCCCATGGGGGTTGTCTTTTTACCTGCATAGAGTGTGGGAAAGACTTCAACCGGAGGAATAATTATAATCGTCATAGAAGAAACTTTCATCCGAATGAGGAAAGCTCACCTAGTCTCAGTTACTGTCCCAAAACCCCGGTTGTGTCGAGATCTTTCGAAGTATTGCCAAAATGTAAAAATCGTAAATTCAATAATCCAAAATTTCGCTGTGTTCCTGCCCCACGCCCTGCGTGGCAAACAACTAAACACCAACAACCGCTCACCAAGTCAGCTACCTATGAAGTGCCAACCACATCAAAAGAAATCACTCCTCCGGTGATCAAAAAGGACCCTACATATCATTCTGATGATTGCCGCATATTCAAAAAACACCCAAAAATGCGTAAGTACAATGTAGGCCTACCAACAGCAGCGGCCGGCTCGTCTGCCACTGTTGTTGCCAAGCCCACTCCACCATCATTGGACCTACTGAACATTAACCCAGTTACCACTTCTCCTACTTCGGGCCTAAAAAACCCCGCTCCAGCCCCCACCCTCAGGGTGGACATCAGTGAGATGATAAATACAGCCCCTCCAAAGCAGTCTACCTCAGGCCCGAGTTGCCCAACTTCAACTCAGTTCCTGTCACTTGAAAGTGGGATCACTCCAGAAACTTCACAAGCTAGTCCAGAATACTGGCAAAGAACATTAATTCCTATAGACTTAGACATAGAGCATTCACCAACGGCGATTGATTGATTGATTGATTGATTGATTTGTTTAACGTCCAGACGTACATCAAGTACCTCACGGGACATCTCAAGTTGGCAAGGAGTCATCCACAAATTGTGGTAGTCTGCCTTGCAGTAGTAGGACAGATATTTATATGCTGCTTGCCCAATACAGCAGTGACCGCATCTATGGATGATCGAATCTATGAAATGAATGACCGCATCTATGAGGTGAGGGAGAAAACCGCTACCGGGGCACGTCCCCTACTCTTTTCGAAGGATAGAGGAGCTAAAAATAAGAAAGAGAAGGCTACAAAGATTGAACACTAACTTTAATCTCAGATGGCTACAGCAAATGACTTTGATGTCATGCTGTTATTCGAAAATGTAACTAACTACTGTGTAGTTGAGATTGTTATATAAAAGTTATAAGGATGATACTAGTGAAAGAATCTCACGTGACTCAGTAGATCATAATGTTCCAAAGGCTTACGAGACAGATAAAACCTTTGTGATAACAGAAAACAGATGTCATGTATTTGTCAAGGGGTTCGAGGATATGGGGAGTGAGTGGTCACACAGTGATGATAACCAACTTTTATTTATTCAGAGTGATGGAAAGTCAAAAGGGAAATTCTCGCCAGAGCAGATGGATAAGCATTGGCTGTGGGCAAAGCGCCAAAGAGAGGAGAAACGTTTAGTGAAACAAGTGCGTTGTGAAATCTGTAAAGTATTAAGAACCCTAGTTAGTATATAAAAACCAGATAAGAAGCTTTGCTGAGGAGTCTATTAGATTTAATTATATTAAAGTAAAAAGTAGAGACCCCCCTTCTTGAATAAAATACAAATACCCATGTCCATTCCCCCCCCCAAAAAAAAGCAGATTTAAGTAAACCTACGGTCAATATCTAATAAAGTACCATGAGTAGTTAATCCTATTCCTGCAACTTTAAGCAAACCTCCAAGTCAAGGATTCATCAAATTTCTGCAAATTTTTATTTTGGGTGTTAGAAATGCCAGATGACATCTGTCCATTAGCGGAAATCCCCGCAAAGTATTTTGACAGCCATTGCAACCTTGACATCCTGAGAGATTGGGTTAGATTCAATATCAATCAGGTTTGAGGTCCAACAAACTACGGTGGTTGTGTGGCAAACTTTGTATTCCCCAAGAATCATCATAAGTGTGGCACAGCAGTGATTTGATTGGATTATTTTACATCCAAGTGTGATATGAAAACTATGGCAAATTCACAGAGCTCCCAGTAACGAAACGGGTATACAACCTCATTGCTGAGGCAAACAGGTGCTATCTTCAAGATCCCGATCACCTGGAACTGGTTAGAGGCTGGGCATGGGAAGGGAGCGGGCATGGGAAGGGAGCGTGCAACGGCGTAGGAAGTGCTTTGAACATCTTGGTTGAGTGACCTTTGAGTACTCCCACTTACTTGTCCATGAACTATCCTCATTTTCCATATTTGCAAAGACATGGGTGAAAGATGCTTCTTGACTCATACCGGGGGAGTCAAGAATCATCAGTAAGACTTCAGCACTAAATATGCAAGGATTTCTTTAATCTTAGATTTTCATCATATCTCTCTAGTCTAGCTAGAAAAGAGGGACTGTGGGAGATGCTCAATACATCCCAAAAGTATGTTCCCACCCAATGGTCATAAGCAGAAACTTGCTGTTGAGCTGTCAAGAGTAGGTGTAATTCCATGCAAAGACAGGTCTCAGCATCGAGATATGTATGAGAGTTTGGCAACATTTGGAGTGGCGTTTGTCTGACTTGTTTTTGTGCTGATAATTTATTAGAAGCTGACCTGTTGCCAGCATACTACATCTTTGGTGGAATGAAAAAGTGACATTCACACACGTCAACCAAGATCAGTTATTGCATCATATAATTCAAAATTATAGGGATCTGTCATGTACCTATGTCGCAGGCATCCATACACGAAGATTCATCCATGTGATATGATGGGAGTAGACCTGAAAGCTACCTGTGATTGTGGACATATGGATACAATGCGCAAGGTGTATTTGAAAACATCATCAGGAGCTTGTCCAGATGAATGAAGATTAAGGTACCACTACTCCGAAAATAAGAATATAATAAAAATATAATATCATCATTAATTTGCTTGAGCTTAAAGTCACCTCACCAATATATTTCTAAATCACAGTAATAAGTAAGGACAAGGTGCGAAAAATCTGTGAAAGCTTTTCTATTATCTATATTTCACATAACTGGATGCAAGGGCACATATTGTCCTTGTCGCAGCAGGAAAAGAATGCAAAGAACAAAATCTGAACATAGGGGACACAGTTGATTGATTGTTATTTATTTCAACGTCTGGAGGGTAAGTTGCATTTTAGACTGCCAATAACATTATATTAACTCTGTCAGAGGTAACACCAGCCGACAGCTTTGGGCCTAAAGTCGTAGAAGAGGTTGTAGAGTTCCTGAAGTATGTTGTGGAGATCAGGGCAATACCAGTACCTGGTTACCAATCAAACAATAAAAATCTTGACAATCTAAAACTTCCGTCTGAGTACACAAAAGCCTCTCTTCACAGAGTATACAAATAGCCTGTAAGAAGTCTCTGTAAAAAGGGGTCTGAAAGAGGAAAGAACAAGAAAATCAATGCAGATTCTCTTACAGAATGGACCGCATATTTATCCTATCGTTTGTGCTTTGCCAGAAAGTTTTGCAGCATTAAACCACCAGTTAATTGATTGATTGATTGATTGATTGGATTGTTTTACGTCCAAGTGTGCTATGACGCCTGGGACTTACTCAACAGTTTATCGGACTCTCGGTCCGTTCTTTTCTCATCTAGGTTGCGTTTAAGTGTGTGAGTGCATGTACGCGTGCATGTGTTTATGAGTCTACTTGTAGCAGTGGGACACGGCTCGTAGCGGTGGAACAATGCTCGTGGCATCGGGCCCCTCTTTATTGTGCTGCCTCACACAGATGCTGTGCCGCAGACTGTTGACACCTCATCTGACCAGTCCATTATCCTGACACTGGCGGGCCAGTCGCAGCTCCATACCAATCGGGCCAGCAGATCAGGAACTGGCGAGTATGAAAACTACTTTCCATCTGGCCAGAGATCATTATCTCTAGCTTACCGGGCCGAGTCTCAAGAAGCTCAATGATGATCTGCCTAGAAAGAAGAAGGAACATCAATTTACTATGGTACTAAGAGGTGCCACCACCTTAACAATGTGCAGACTTCGGGACTTCAGGATTAAATATTCAAAGAAAGGGAAGCAGCCACTGCACGAAAAGAAAAAGAAAAAACAAAGGATGACATTTCGATCTTTTTGAAAAGGTCAGACAATTCATATGAGTTGGCAGAGAAAAGAAATGCTGGCAAATTTGCCTTGGGGGACACCATGCCTAACCTCCACAAGAAACTCATCTCAGAAAACCCTGTGGCTCCCCCCTCGCTCTCCACCTTCCACAGAGGTAGAGACAAAAACATTATCAAACTTAACGTCACATCTTAATTCCTTAAGAGAAGTGTGTGCCTGTGCAAGGCTCACGCAAATATGGGCCACATGCTCGATGCAGTCTCCTTCCTGCCAAAATCGACATCTGCCCTCTTAAATGAGAACACTGATGAGGAAATTGAGGTCAAGTTTTTTTTATTCCGAACAAGAACTCCACTGAATGCGTACAAGCGTGTTACATAATCTGGATGTGGGATGTTAATAACCTGAAAGCCCTTTTTTGCTGAAGGTATGACAAAAATAAGTATGAATCTCAAGGCAAGACATAAACACTGAGTTACAGACCCCAAGGAAATGCCATCTTTGCTGACTTCATCTCACAAAAGCAAGTAGATCAGGCTCCCTCCTCAGTTTATTCTTTCCCAGGCACCTATCTATATCCAGGAGCTCATTAGCCTGACAGACAGCTTTGCTTTTCCAGCAGACACTGTGTAGATGTGTGGTTTGATTGATCTGATTTGTTTAATGATGGATATTCATAACTGGCAATATTGATGAATCAGCATTTAATTCCACAGATTTCAGCTTGATTGATTTGTTTACCATCCAATTCAACCATTTGCTATCACACCTGTGACTTACTCAACAGTTTATCGGTCTCGCGGTCGTTCTTTTCTCTGATCTGCCATGAAGGCTAGGATTCAATGAAATGTGCCTTGTTTCCAGATTTTAAAAAAATTTCGGGAGCAAAGGGAGTGGTCATTTTTTAACAACGGGGGGGGGGGGGGGGTTCGGTCGAATTTTTTTTGGTCCCCCCCTAAGGCGACTTGAAATTGGACGCGGCCGACCCCTTTGAGCTATAGTAATGCGCGAGCTTTTTCAGTTGGTCCCCCCCTGTTGTTAAAAAATGACCACTCCCTAAGTTCCTAGATGGAATTGTCCCCCAGTCAGTTTTTTCTGGTAGTTAAAAATAAAGTTAGGCCAGACGCCTAAAAAATAATTTGCAAAGGGATTTCTTAAAGGTTTTTCTATGTTTGGGCAGATAACCCACTTATTATTTGCTTATATAGCAGGAATGCACGTGCTTAGCGTGCAAAATGGTGCACATACAAGAATACAGCGACCTCCGTGAATGACAAGCATCCTAAAAAGAGATAACAATTTAACCTTTGTTTGTGTACTTTAACGTCCAACTGACTATGCAGGTGAGACTTACTCAAGTTTCAGTTTTTCACAAGTAAAAAGGTAGGCCGAAAGGCCTACCTCGGATGATCGTATCTATGAGATGAGCCAAAAAGATAGAAATCCAGCTCCAACACATTTACCGAAGCAAGGGTTCTTTAACCTCCGACACCACATAGACATGGTGTGAGAGGGAGGAACCCTGGTGCAAGTAATGTGCAATGGATGACCACCAAAATGACCAGTTGTTGGGAAACAGCAGACATTACTCCACTTCCTCTGACAGTGAAATATGCGTACGTGAAAGTGCCATAGGTTACGTTGCAGTTCCTTTTTTTTTTTCTATTTCACCGTTCCAACATGTTAAAATCAATTGCTGCAATCTTGTCACCTCAGTTTGCAGAGTTACAACTGATAATTTATTAGAAGCTGAGCTGTTACCAGCATACTACATCTTTGGTGGAATGAATGGAAAAGTGACATTCACACACGCCAACCAAGATCAGTTATTGCATTAAATGATTCAAAATTATAGGGATCTGTCATGTACCTACGTCGCAGGCATCCATACACGAAGATTCATCCATGTGATATGACGGGAGTAGACCTGAAAGCTACCTGTGATTGGACTTATGGATACAATGCGCAAGGTGTATTTGAAAACATCATCAGGAGCTTGTCCAGATGAATGAAGAGTAGGTACCACTACTCCGAAAATAAGAATATAATAAAAATATAATATCATCATTAATTTGCTTGAGCTTAAAGTCACCTCACCAATATATTTCTAAATCAAAGTAATAAGTAAGGACAAGGTGCGAAAATCTGTGAAAGCTTTTCTATTATCTATATTTCACATAACTGAATGCAAGGGCACATATTGTCCTTGTCGCAGCATCAAGGCGGATTGTACCTGCCAAACTCGAGAAACTGTGGAACGTGAACTGGATCATCAATTGTGTCGCTGCTGAACAGAAGACATATTTTTTCAACCCTAACCAAATGCTGGAGCAGCATTTCCAACGCCCGGAGGACTACTTAGAGTATTCTTCTATCATTCTGGAGTGATACATCCAGACTCGCCAAACTAGTCTCCCCCATTTTTTTCCATTTTTTATTTAATTTTTTTTTTAAATTTCCATTTCATATTTTGTCCCATAGTTGGGTTTCCTTCAAGAATTTTAAAACATTTTCGTCATTAGTGGTGTAGAAAACACTGTACATAGATGTGTCTGCAAGATGTATTCTTCTACTCTCTGCAGTCCTTCTACAGTGGGGTAGAAGATGCTCCACTGTCAGACGGGTACTGCAGTCTTGACATCTTGGTTCATATTCCCCATTCAGTCTGTACTCGTGTGTCAGTTTGGTGTGACCGATCCTTAGACGGTTTAATCTCACTTGTTCTGCGCGTTTTAGCTTCTTCCTCAATGTCACTCCTTTCAGTTTTGGCTGAACCGAGTACATGGTATTATGGCCCTTTTCTTTGTTCCATGCAGCTTGCCATTTTGCTTTCATGTGGCTATCTGATCAGGGATATTGGTGAAATTCTTTCAACAAGTTTTTAATAAAGGATTTTGTATCGATTTGGCTCCTCACCGTGCTCTCGGAGAACAACATAGACTTGTTTGTATGCGTGGTAATTTTAATTTTTCAGAGCCATGACCCTACTGGACAATTTAGACATCACTGAGGACGCCACAATAATGCAGCTGCGCATCCACTTGGTGAACAACGTTGTATAAACTGCCTCTGATGAGGGGTGAGACAAGTTCAGAGTAAGAAAAGCTAAGAACAGTGCTGACCAGGAGTAGAGGAAAAACAGGTAAATTTCTGTGCACTATAATGCCTCCAATCTGCATCATTAGACTGATGATGGTTAGGAACAGATGTACGACACACAGCCAGATGTACACAGCACCAATAATTGACCCTGACAAGCTACTACACTGAAGTCTGGAACTAAAGTAGACGCAGAGGATATGGAGGCAATTGAGGCAATACAGGACTACTGTTGGAATATGAATGATAAGCTCAGACAGGATCTCGAATATGGCATAACTGAAATGCTCAAATTTGGAACTGTGATCAGTTGTTTTATACCATTATGCCCTGTGAAGTACTTTAGTCTTCTATCATCAGCATCAGTCAGGGTTAGCAAATCTATGTTAAAGTCCCCAATAATTATTACCTTTCTGCCTGGTGTAGTAGTGTCTAGGAAAGCTGTGATAAAGTCCAAGACCGGCTGGTTCTGCACTTCAGGGGGTTTATAGACCAGTATGACCTTATATATAGTTGTATGTACCTCTAAGTCTAAGGTGAGAATCTCATATAGAGGACAGATGATAGACTCATTTTCACAGACTGTTACATCTATGTCTTCCTTAACATAGAATAATAACCCACCACAGTCTTTGTCTACGTGTGGTCTCCTATCAGATCTTACAATATTATAGCCCGGATATGAGACCATGGAGGTGTCATGATGTCTGTCAAGCCATGTCTCACATATTCCTAATATTCCTGAGATACTGCTTGTGGCATCGGGCCCCGCTTTATTGTGCTGCCTCACACAGGTGGTGTGCCGCAGACTGTGGATACAACATCTGGCCAGTCACATTATCCTGACACCGGCGAACCAGTCGTAGTTCCATACCAATCGGGCCAGCAGATCAGGGCTGGCGAGTATGCAACTACTTTCCGTCTGGCTAGAGAAATCTTCTCCAGCCTACCCTACCGAAACATAGAGGGTCATTGTAGGGGATTTTGTTTAAGTACCGCGCTTTTAAAGAAAAAAAATTCTTGCCTTTTTCAGTGTGGTTGAAGGTGGTGTGCCCATACGAAATGTGGCGCGAGGTAGGTAGGTAGGTAAGTAGCAAATAGTAGAGGTTTGACACAGTTACATTATCCTGACACCGGCGAACCAGTCGTAGTTCCATACCAATCGGGCCAGCAGATCAGGGCTGGCGAGTATGCAACTACTTTCCGTCTGGCTAGAGAAATCTTCTCCAGCCTACCCTACCGAAACATAGGGGGTCATTGTAGGGGATTTTGTTTAAGTACCGCGCTTTTAAAGAAAAAAAATTCTTGCCTTTTTCAGTGTGGTTGAAGGTGGTGTGCCCATACGACATGTGGCGTACCCTAATTCACTAGGCTATCTATTTGTGATTGACTGACTGTGAGTTTGGACTGGTATTTACTGCAAAACCCTGCAACATGTATCAATAACTAAACCTGTCGCTGCAGATCTTGCAACCCCTCCAGTCTCTGAATACTACAATAATTTAATCAATATCAATGATATGCTAAATTCAATCTACCAGTCATCAATAACCAAAAGGTGGTTGACTTGACCGCCAGTACTTCTTCCCCTAAAGATTTGCAAAGGCCTGAATATCCACGATTCAAATTGCCCACTTAATTGCTGATGAAGTTATTCTAATCCTTCATGCCCCAATCATGAAGGTCCCCACTAACACAGGGGGACCCCCCCCCCCCCAATAGTGCTGATTATTACTGATATGAAAGGAAAATGTCCTGAGATTACTAGGACACGATAGAAGATGCTACTTAATTTTAGACTACATTTGAGACACAAGCAAAGCAGAACATTTTGATAGATATGATTGCGGAGTTGTGCATTCTCCGATTCCTGGCATACAAGCATAGCCTCACTCAAGGTGGCCTTCAGGCACAGGGTGTTAATAAACTGCCTGTATTACCACCCATATAAGGTTACAAATGAAGATATCCGAACGAAATGAAGTCCTATGCCCCAAGTCAGTACTGGCATACTCGCAGCACATGGATGGTGTTGACCAATCAGACCAGATGTTTGGTTACTATGTCTATGGTCGCAAACATGGAGGTAGACAAACAAAGACATGGAAACGAAAATCACCTCGATCTCATTAGGGTAAGTACTAAGCACTGTAGCACTAGAACTGGAAAATAGAGGAGAGTGCCTAAAGACATAGCAAGGAGAGTAAGTAGTGAGTACAAAAGTACACATGTATTTAGCAACAATGACTTTTATTATTTTACATAGACATTGAGTTATCATAGGATAGCACATTAATAATGTCCTAGCCTAAAACCATCTTCTAGAGGATGGTATCCACCTGTCACCAAAATCTAAACTGGTGAAGATACTGAAGTAGGTGAATCTTATGAATACTATGAGCCAGGAGGGAAGAGAAAGACAAAGTTCCTTGCTCCCTCAGTCTATGAGGACCTATTTCCAAGTGAGTATGCCCATGTGCGGCTAAGTAAAAGGAAGGTAAGCCCAGAGGTGTATGAAACTTCTGAGCATTAAATTTGTACTAGACAATCATTAGTGAAAGGAAAAGCGAGCTTCCCAAATACTGACTGGTGGAGACAGATGACATCTCTTGCTTTGAGGATGTTGCGATTTGGTTGGGAGGTAACAACGCTCATTCGCGCAATCCCCACCAAGCCTTAAACTGATTGATTGATTGATTGATTTGTTTAACGTCCAGACGTACATCAAGTACCTCACGGGACATCTCAAGTTGGCAACGAGTCATCCACAAATAGTGGTAGTCTGCCTTGCAGTAGTAGGACAGGTATTTATATGCTGCTTGCCCAATACAGCAGTGACCGCATCTATGGATGATCAAATCTATGAAATCATCCATAGATGCGGTCACTGCTGTATACGAGATCCAGTTCAAGGCTGACCTGATAGTCCGGTTTATACTATCCTCTTCATGCATGAGGACGAGCAAAGTCAGAGGAGCATTGCCTCCAGGCATATGATGAAGCGCATTGCATATATACATGGTCAGTTGTGATTGAAAAATTTTGCATTCATGGAAGCTATCAACCAACATCCCATTGTGATGAATTTGCTCTTGTTGAAGGGTGTCAATAGCTATCCATGACAAGCACAATTTGGCACAAATGGTACTCGTGCCTCATAAACGTAGGCGCCAGAAAGCTGCATTTTATTAGATCGAATTTCATGCATTTTGATAATATGATTGATTGATTTGTTTAACGTCCAGACTTACATCAAGTACCTCACGGGACATCTCAAGTTGGCAAGGAGTCATCCACAAATAGTGGTAGTCTGCCTTGCAGTATAGGACAGGTATTTATATGCTGCTTGCCCAATACAGCAGTGACCGCATCTATGGATGATCGAATCTATGAAATGAATGAGAGCATCTATGAGGTGAGGGAGAAGACCGCTATCGGGGCACGTCCCCTACTCTATTCGAAGGATAGCAAGTGTTCTTTTATTTGCCTGGTCCTAGCTACCTGGGCAAGTACCATAGTAGGCAGGGCCAGACAAACCACGGCCTTTGATATCTCAGACGTGGTTCACTGAGGAGGGATCCCATGCCAGACCACCAGCAAGAAGGCCCGGGCCGGTGCATGTGGGCAGCGGTTGCCAAACAGCTTACATATCATTCTGATAATTGCCGCATATTCAAAAAACACCCAAAAATGTGTAAGTACAATGTAGGCCTACCAACAGCAGCGGCCGGCTCGTCTGCCACTGTTGTTGCCACGCCCACTCCACCATCATTGGACCTACTGAACATTAACCCAGTTACCACTTCTCCTACTTCGGGCCTAAAAAACCCCACTCCAGCCCCCACCCTCAGGGTGGACGTCGGTGAGATGATAAATACAGCCCCTCCAAAGCAGTCTACCCCAGGCCCGAGTTGCCCAACTTCAACTCAGTTCCTGACCAAGAATTCTCAGTAGTGATTTCCGTAGCATAGACCCCAGATTAGAACCAAAAACATGTATTTCTACTACCAGCATAATTGACTGGGTGTCAATTCCTAGTCCAATTTCAGATGATTTTTTGTTAGAGGACCCACTAGGGTCCACCTCTACCAAAGAAGAAAAATCGAGTGTATACCTACCAGTGATTCCTCCGCTTGATACCTTTGATTATAATTATCATAATGATAAAATTCATGCAGAACTCATGGAAGATCTGTTCCTGAGTGAAACTGACAGCGAAGATGAAACAACTCCAGTTGTAGACCCGGCTCAGTTAGCAGTCAACTATCTAGAATCACTTATTAGCCCTAGGGACAACAGCAGAGCATAATTGACAAAAATGTACCAGCATAATTTCAAATATATTGATAAAAAGAATTGTCATAATACCGTTCATATAAATAGTACTTGTACCAAGGGCTCATATATACATGTTTCTATGATTGTAATAACCATACCATCCTATATGAAAGGACCCAACTTGATCTGTAAAAGGCTCCCAACTGCACTTCAGTCTACTTTTTAATAAAAGAGTTATCACTGATGAAGGTGGTTCGTCCACTGAAACTAGTAGGATCATTGTAAACTCCAAGTTATAAGTGTCTGTCACCTTTCCTTCTAAAATGCATTTTCGCTTGAAAGAAGCTGGATTTCCAAAACACATCTTGGCTTGGTTCAAGTCTTTAAGGTTACCGAAAATAAAGAGTGAAAATCAATGGATAGTTATCCTTCATGGAAGAAGTCCCTTATGGCTTACCACAGGGTACTGTTTTAGGCCCCTCCCTACCTATTTTCTTGGCAGTTCGAGACTGGGGCATGGATAGCCCAACACGGCAGTCCCTACGTCTGGAAGACCCTCAAGGACATTAAATCATTGTGTTTCCTCCAATATAAATAATGCCTGTAGGAAGTTGTTGCAAAACCCAATCCGGATAACCCAGATATATTACCAAGTGGATTTGCTGCACTAGGATGCAAGTTACCGACTGCTTTGTGCGATTGCTAGCAGCACAAACATGTCACAAACAGAACATGGCATCATAGGACCCGCCCACTTTTTCACATTTATTGCCAGTGTCAGGCATGGGATTGGGTTTTGAAGAAAAATCCAAAAAGCCAAAAGACGTTATCTGGGGGGCATTTTGTATACATTGCATGGCATGAAGGCCTCTAGAGACTGAGACCCCCCCCCCCTTATTAATGTTAAAATATTTTTTCATTGGATCTGCACAAATCCCAGTCTCACCATGGCAGCTCCTACCTTGCTGCCTTGAGACGGCCCATGGTGAATACCAATGATTGTTCCCTGGCCCAAGTAATGTTTAAAAGTACAACTAATGTCCAGCTACCCGCTACTGCCTCACTTACAGTGCTATATAACTTTTTTCGGACAGGCTGGAAGCGTTGGGTGTGAAAGGATGGAGGATTGTGCGGCCTTGACTTGTTCCGACTGACCTTCCTAGAATAAAGTTTCTGCGATTGATCTGACTAGTTGATTTCTTATTGTCCTAATACAATTTTTTACGAGGTATAACTTTGGGTCATTACGCTATAATGGCGGGATAACTAGCAATTTGGTCAAACATTCGCAACCATTGTACTGCAAGGACACACATTTCGAATGAAAACTTTTGGCTCAACACTTTGACTGAATTTTCCTCACAAGTTTAACCTATACACAACATTACAAGGCAATCCCTTTTGAACTGACATCACTCGGGCTTTCAAAACTAACCCAAAAGTTTGTCTCTATTGAGTATGGGGTTAACAACCTTGTGAATTCATCAGAGTCCAGGAAACGGACACCCCCACTTAGCTCCTTCTGCCTTAGTATGTTAAGATGATGCAAAGACTATGCTAAACTGCCTCATTGTACCATATCTGGTAGGCGGCTATTACCCTAAGCTGAAGGGGAAAATGTTGACCTCACAGGATATCCGCAACTTGGGATAGCATGTTGATACTGATGATGAACTAGCAGAGCTACTTGACACCATCCTTCAAGAGGATGAAAACATGTTAATCAAAATGAAGCTTGACAATAAAGATCTCGTTGATTTTGTGTACATTCAAACTTCCGAAATGAAGAACTTCAAAAAGTACCCTGAGGTACCATGATGGACACACCATAGAAGATAATTGATTGATTGGTTGATTGGATTGTTTTACGTCCAAGTGTGCTATGACGCCTGGGACTTACTCAAGAGTTTATCGGACTCTCGGTCCGTTCTTTTCTCATCTAGGTTGCGTTTAAGTGTGTGAGTGCATGTACGCGTGCATGTGTTTATGAGTCTACTTGTAGCAGTGGGACACGGCTCGTAGCGGTGGAACAATGCTCGTGGCATCGGGCCCCTCTTTATTGTGCTGCCTCACACAGATGCTGTGCCGCAGACTGTTGACACCTCATCTGACCAGTCCATTATCCTGACACTGGCGGGCCAGTCGCAGCTCCATACCAATCGGGCCAGCAGATCAGGAACTGGCGAGTATGAAAACTACTTTCCATCTGGCCAGAGATCATTATCTCTAGCTTACCGGGCCGAGTCTCAAGGGGGGGGCCTGTTTTCCCCCTCTTACATCTTTTCGAACATCTTTGTTAAGAACATGCATTTAAGAAGTCTAACAGGCATATCCACTTGTGCAAGTAGAATGTTCTCTGTTCATTGCGAAAGAATCAATAATAATATAATATGTTTGAGACTGTTAGATTTAACGCAGTTGTCTGTAGTATGAAATAATTCAGATCCAGAATGTCACATGTCAGCGGGGGGCAGCAAATGATTTTCCCACGTATTCTTTAGTTTTCACTGATTATTCATTTCAATTTGATTATAAATAAGGTTGTGTAATAAGACTCCCTTTTCTTTACACAGAAAGTCAAAAAGATTCGGGGGTAAATTTGTGAAAACTGTCAGGAAACTATTCAAGAACCTCTTCAGGGACTATGAAGGTACCATATACAAGTAAGAAGGTAGGCCCATAGGACAAATGGGGAGGAGATCTGAGGATGTTTTTTGTTTTGTTTGTTTGTTGTGTAGTTTAACGTCCCACTGACTATGTAGGTGAGACTTACTCAAGTTTCAGTTTTTCACAAGTAAGAAGGTATGTCCCACTGACTATGCAGGTGAGACTTACTCAAGTTTTAGTTTTTCACAAGTAAGAAGGTAGGCCAAAGGCCTACCTTGGTTGATCGAATCTATGAGATTAGCCAAAAGATAGAAATGCAAGCCGAGCTGGGTTTCAGACTCAGAGCTTTCTTAGCTGCATCATCTGCAGCTTCGTTCCCTTCTATGCCAATGTGGCTGGGCAGCCAACAGAGGACTACCTCCTTTTGGGTGACTGTGAGGTGGGAGACCAATTGCTTGATCTCCTGCACCACAGGGTTTTTGGGGTCATGTTGGCGTATTGCTTGCAGGCACGACTTGGAGTCGGAGAAGATGATGAAGGCCTTTCGGCTTGACACCCTCATCCACTCCAAAGCACTCAGGAGAGCATGGGCCTCAGCAGTGAAGATGCTGCTTCTTCCATGTAGTGCTCCTTTGCGGGTACCAAAGGGTGTGAATGCAGCAAAGCCAACACGGTTTCCATCTTTCGAGCCATCCGTGAACACCTCAGTGTGGCCTTGGTGCCTGACAGATAACAATATACTGGTTAAAGAGAGCACTCTATGCTGTCGCTAGGCTGCAGTGTTGATGATAGATAGAAGCAAGGTAAAGTAAAGTGGCACCTTGGGTTTATTTTGTTTTATTTTGTTTGTTTGTGTAGTTTAACGTCCCACTGACTATGCAGGTGAGACTTACTCAAGTTTCAGTTTTTCACAAGTAAGAAGGTAGGCCGACAGTCAGGGAATTCTTGACATCAACAACACTGCCCTCCTTCAGGATCAGTTCACAAAGGCTTAGATTATTCCTCTCTGCCTCATTCTGACCCTCAATAAGGTGTTGTCACAGATGGCGAGTTTCACACCCTGCGCACAAGGGGAGGAGACACCTGAAGCCTTCATATATGGCAGCTGATACGATTCAATGATACTGCTCAGGAGACTGTGTTCCCTTGATTTAATTCAATGATACTGCTCAGAATAGGGCAGAATTAAGGAAGGACAAAGAAATTCCATAGCCTACCTAGTTCCTTCATGCAATATCCATTTCACAGGGTACAATTAGGCATGCGATTGGGTTTTGAGGAAAAATCCAAATTTTGTCTTTCGACCTGCACAAATCACAAAGGCGCCATTTTGGCCTTAAAAAAACACACCGAAATCCAAATAAACCTGTACAATAAAATAATGACCAGACACCATACTCTGTAACGGAGCATTTAATTTTGTTCACTTTCCTTTTTATTCACATTTCAGAGGCCCGGAGGAATCAAGGTTTGGCGGGTGCATTGGCCGCGACGGTCCATTAAGGAGCTAGATTAAGAAGTTACTTGTGTAACGGAGTAAGAAGAATCAGTGAGTCCAGTCTAAAGTTATTCTGGAGAAAAAGGTGTTGGAACTGAAAGCTATAGTGGCAAGTCAGGAGCCTCACAATGTCAGTAGAAAACTAATGAGGACTTGATCCAGTGGGAAATACAAGGGGATTTCCATAGAGAAGATGTCAACAAAGACCCTCCTGAGAGGAGCCTATGCCAGTCTTGTTGAAGAGAAGGAAGATCAATGACAGAAAAACGGCGCTGCAGGAATAGCATGTGGCCAGAACTCCATTACTGAAAAAGAAAGACAAAGACACCAAAATCCATCACTCAAGCTCCAACAGCCGCCCCAGCCCTGCCCTCAGGCAATATCCGGCCATTTGAACTTAAAAAGTTCAAGGCCAGAGATTCGGCTTCATTTCTCTGTATGGCATTGATCTGGCAACTGCAAACAAAAGCTGAACGGTTCTAAATCCTTACCAAGATGCATTAGAATCCCACCATGCATCCACCTGTTTCTGGATTCAAAATGGCGGAGAGGCAACATGTCTCTGATATTCCTGAGTTAGTATAGGTGCAATTAGAGGAAGGCCGCTGTGTCCCCACACACATAGACAATATGGATAAGACTTGATTAGCCCACAACCCAAGCAAGGTTTTAGCAGAGTAAGTAAAAATACTTCAAGAGGCACCAATATTGAATCAAATACCGCACATCCTACTGCTGACCCTTGTCTTACTAGGGGACTCAGTTTGTGTCCGGGTCGCCGTTCCCAGACTGCACAATGATTCTGAGAGTGGCAAAACACTCAAGCACACAACAGTGCCCCCAACATGCAACCATGTTTTGCTGTACCTTGAACGTAATAGCCTCGGTAACCGGGAAACACCAATGCATGTGCTGCAGCACATCTGAGATTTTATCCAGGAATTTAATAAGATAATTCTTTTTGTTTGTTTGTTTGTTTGTGTAGTTTAACGTCCCACTGACTATGCAGGTGAGACTTACTCAAGTTTCAGTTTTTCACAAGTAAGAAGGTAGGCCGAAGGCCTACCTCGGATGATCGTATCCAGGATGATCGAATCTATGAGATGAGCCAAAAGATAGAAATCCCGCTCCTACACATTTACCGAAGCAAGGGTTCTTTAACCTCCGTCACCACATAGACATGGTGTGAGAGGGACAGGCCTTTGTTATGCTGTAAGTCTACCACAGCATGGGAAAGAGCAGCCATAGGTATAGTCGGGAAGCAATGAAAACTCCAAGCTGATACAAACTGTGTGCCATCAGTCTGGAGTGATACATCCCGACTCGCCAAACTAGTCTCCCCCATTTTTTTTTTCATTTTTTGTATTTTTTGTATTTTTTTGTATTTTTTATTTTATTTATTTTTTAATTTTTCATTTCATATTTTGTCCCATAGTTGGGTTTCCTTTAAGAATTTTAATACATTTTCGTCATGAGTGGTGTTGAAAACACTGTACATAGATGTTGTGTCTGAAAGATGTTTTCTTCTACTTTCTGCAGTCCTTCTACAGTGGAGTAGAAGATGCTCCACTGTCAGACGGGTACTGCAGTCTTGACATCTTGGTTCATATTCCCCATTCAGTCTGTACTCGTGTGTCAGTTTAGTGTGACCGATCCTTAGACGGTTTAATCTCACTTGTTCTGCTCGTTTTAGCTTTTTCCTCATTGTCACTCCTTTCAGTTTTGGCTGAACCGAGTACATGGTATTATGGCCCTTTTCTTTGTTCCATGCAGCTTGCCATTTTGCTTTCATGTGGCTATCTATGGATGGTAACAGGTCAGTGTATGGAATGGGAGTTAGGCGAGGTCTCAGACTCAGAGCTCCCTTTGCAGCTTCATCTGCTTCCTCATTTCCTTCAATTCCAATGTGACTTGGTAGCCAGCAGAAAAGTACTTCTTTTTTCTTCCTTTTCAGGTCAGAGGTTCTCTTTCGCATGTCGCGTATCAGTGGATTGACAGGCATATATTGGAGCATTGCCTGCAGACATGACTTGGAGTCTGAGAAGACAATAAATTTGTTCTCTTTGCAATCATCCATCCACTCTACTGCTTCAAGAAGTGCACTGGCCTCTGCAGTGAAAATGCTGGCTTTAGGGTGTAGGCGTCCACTGAGATTCTGAGATGGCGTGTGAACTCCATAACCTACCCTTTCATTGTCTTTTGACCCATCTGTATAGATTGGCATGTGATCTTTATATTTTTCCTCAATAGTTTTCAGATTCTTTTTGAAAAGAGCAGGGTTTGTGTCTGCCTTTTTGTTTTTTGTGAGGTCCAAGTTGACACTGGGCTTCCCTACTAGCCATGGGGGAGTATCTGGTGGTCTGATTTCCCTGACATTCTTGAGTGGGAGTCCTACTTCCCCAACCAGGGTTTTCACCCGAACCGAGAAAGGTTTCATTTGCCTTGTTGCTATTTAGAGAGCTGATGTCACTAAAATGGAATAAGATCCCATCAGCAATTAGATTATTTGTATTGATTGATTGATTGATTGGATTGTTTTACGTCCAAGTGTGCTATGACGCCTGGGACTTACTCAAGAGTTTATCGGACTCTCGGTCCGTTCTTTTCTCATCTAGGTTGCGTTTAAGTGTGTGAGTGCATGTACGCGTGCATGTGTTTATGAGTCTACTTGTAGCAGTGGGACACGGCTCGTAGCGGTGGAACAATGCTCGTGGCATCGGGCCCCTCTTTATTGTGCTGCCTCACACAGATGCTGTGCCGCAGACTGTTGACACCTCATCTGACCAGTCCATTATCCTGACACTGGCGGGCCAGTCGCAGCTCCATACCAATCGGGCCAGCAGATCAGGAACTGGCGAGTATGAAAACTACTTTCCATCTGGCCAGAGATCATTATCTCTAGCTTACCGGGCCGAGTCTCAAGGGGGGGGCCTGTTTTCCCCCTCTTACATCTTTTCGAACATCTTTGTTTCCCGCAGGAAGGTCAGGAGTTCTTTCTTCACAGTGTTGGTGAAGACACTGTTCATGGACGACGCGCCACGAAGGTGGTCGTCCCTACTCTTCTTGGTTGCTTGACAAAAGAGCATGAGATGTTCTACAGTGGGTACTTGACATCGCTGACATACCGGTTGGTTTTCACCCCTCATGAGGTGTCCGTGTGTCAGCAGCGAGTGACCTATCCGAAGACGGGCCAGTCTTGTCGATTCCCTCCTGGTCAAGCCTGTATGGTTGTGTCTTTTGCCTATCGAGGGTTCGATGGCTCTCAGTTTGTTATCTTGGTCAGAGCTCCAGCGTCTCTGCCACTCTTGGTTGGTATATTCTCGACAAATCGGGAGGAGGTCTGAGGATGGGATGCAAGCTGAGCTGGGTTTCAGACTCAGGGCTTTCTTAGCTGCATCGTCTGCAGCTTCGTTCCCTTCTATGCCAATGTGGCTGGGCAGCCAACAGAGGACTACCTCCTTTTGGGTGTCTGTGAGGTGTGAGACCAATTGCTTGATCTCCTGCACCACAGGGTTTTTGGGGTCATGTTGGTGTATTGCTTGCAGGCACGACTTGGAGTCGGAGAAGATGATGAAGGCCTTTCGGCTTGACACCCTCATCCACTCCAAAGCACTCAGGAGAGCATGGGCCTCAGCAGTGAAGATGCTGCTTCTTCCATGTAGTGCTCCTTTGCGGGTACCAAAGGGTGTGTATGCAGCAAAGCCAACACGGTTTCCATCTTTCGAGCCATCCGTGAACACCTCAGTGTGACCTTGGTGCCCACGGCTGATTTCTGTCAGTTTTTCCATGTAGGTGTTGGTCTGGGTTTCCCCTTTCTTGTGTTCACAAAGGTCAAAGAGGATAGTTGGACCTGCCTGTGTCCACGGAGGGGATCGAGCAGGTCCTTCCTTGATGACCTTTGAGATTGGAATGCGAGCCTCTCTCATCAGGGTTCTCACCCTCATAGGAAAAGGCTTTGTGGCATTCTTCTTCCTACGGAAGACGCTGTGGTCCTCGTTGAAGATGGTGTTGTGAGTTGGGTTCCTCTCATTTGCCTTCACCCTGATGGCATATTGGAGGGATAGTTTGTCCCGCCTGAGATCCAGTGGGGGGACTCCAGCCTCCACTTGCAGACTGTTCTGCGGTGAGGATCGGAAGGCACCGAGGCAAAGCCGGAGGGCTTGGTTTTGAATTGGGTTTAGCCAATCCAGGTATGATCTGCCAGCAGATGCATACACCACCGATCCGTAATCCAGGCGTAATTGGATATACGTCTTGTAGATTGTCAATAGAATCTCCCGGTCTGCTCCCCACTCTGTGTGGGAGAGCATCTTCAGGAGGTTCATGGGTTTTTGGCATCTTTTCCGCAGGTATTCCACATGGGGTTTGAAGGAGAGGATCCGGTCAAACACTAGTCCAAGGAATTTAACCTCCGTTTCAACTCTGAGCGCTTTCCCGTGGAGTGTCAGTGCAGGAGCCTCCGGACATCTTCGCCTTCGGCAAAAGTGCACACAGGTGGTCTTGCTTTCTGAGAACTTGAAACCGTTTTGCAGGCTCCAAGCCTCCAGGCGGAAAAGTGTCTGTTGAAGCTTTCGTTCTATGGTTGCTGTGGACGTACCGCTGTAGCAGATGACAAAGTCATCTACATACAGGCAGCAATCCACATTATACCCGAGGGTTTCAGCAATTTCGTTTATTTTGATGCCGAACAGTGTCACCGAGAGAACGCAGCCCTGGGGGACTCCGTTCTCCTGGTCAACTTTCTTGGATTGGGTGGTGCCAAGTCGGACGTTGAAGGTTCTGTTGCCGAGAAAGCCTTCCACAAATAGTGGCAGTCTGCCTCGCAGTCCCATTTTCTTCATGTCTTGCAGAATGCCAAATTTCCACGTTGTGTCGTAAGCCTTTTCAAGGTCAAAAAATACGGCAGCAACGTGTTCATTGTTGGCAAACGCTTTTCTGATGTGGGTCTCCAGACGTACTAGATGATCAGTAGTGCTGCGACCCTTGCGGAAACCTGATTGGTATCGGGTCAGGAGATTGTTTGACTCAAGATACCATACAAGTCGGTTGTTGACCATCCTTTCCATCGTCTTGGCCAGGCAGCTGGTCATGGCAATGGGTCTGTAGCTCGAAGGAACAGACGTGTCCTTCCCTGGTTTTGGGATGGGCACAACTGTAGCCTCCGACCAAGATGGTGGGTATTTCCCTGTTGTCCAGATGTTATTGAAGATATCCAGGAGCAGCTCCAGTTGATGCTCTGGAAGGTGCTTCAACATCTGGTAGTGGATGTCGTCGGGGCCCGGAGATGAGTCTTTTGCCTGGGTCAGGGCATGTTGCAACTCTGCCATCGTGAGGAGCTTGTTGTAGTCCTCCTGGTTTTCCGATCGCAAGTTCAGCTGACTCCTCTCTTCCCTTTCTTTGTATTGACGGAATTCCGCTCCATAGTTGGCACTCGAAGACACCCTACTAAAGTGATCAGCAAGTGAGTCTGCGATCTCTCGAGTTGTCTCCATATCTTCGTTACCAACTTTAAGGTGTGTCACTGATGGGGTTGGGTTACCGTTCAGTTTCTTCACCTTTTGGTACACCTCTTTCAAGGGGGTGGAGCTGTCGATGGTGTTGACATATTCACGGAATGACTCCCGTTTCTCGTTATTGTAGACTAGTTTTGTTTTGGCTTGCTCCTGGTAATATGCCAGCATATTTTCCAGGTTCATATTGTTCTCGAACTTCCTCAATGCTTTCCTCCGGATCTTTCTTGCCTCGCGGCAGTCATTGTTGAACCAGTAGGGTTTTGTTGAGGGGCGTCTGGAGGTTCTAGGAATGCACATAGCACTCACTTCCCGAAGGGTCTCTGTGAAGTACTGTGCGGGGTCCCTTTTCTCCTTGGCAAGTTCCCAGGACAGGAATGACCTCTCACAGGTATCTTGGAATTGCTCCCAGTCTGCCTTGTAGGTCTTCCAGCGTTCAGGTTGGTTTTCATGTGTGTTATTTCTGATGGTGTTGAGGATTATCGGAAAGTGGTCACTTCCCAGGGGGTCTGTCATCACTCTCCAATCATACTCGGCAAAGATAGTCGGATGACAAATTGTCAGGTCCAGAGCTGATCTTCTGCCGGATCTGCATAGGAAAGTGGGTGTGCCACTGTTGAACAGGCATAGCGACTTCTTATCAAGGAGTCGCTCGATTGTTCGACCTCTTCTACTGGTTTTACGTGATCCCCAAACAGTGCTATGGGCATTGAAGTCACCAAGCAGGATGTAAGGGGTAGGCAGTTGTTCTACCAACGATGTTAGTTGTTGGTAGGTGACGCTCTCTCTGGGTGGTAAGTAGAGAGAGCACAGTGTGACTGGGTTGTTGATTGTCACGCGGACTGCAACTGCCTGTAGGTTGGTGTTAAGTTGGATTTCTCTTTGTGGGTAGGGTTTTTTCACCACAAGAGCTACTCCTCCAAACGCCTGATCGGGGTTCGGGATTTTACAGTAGCTCTTGTAGTTTCTAATTCTTGGTATTTCTTTCTTCTTTCTTATCTTTAGTTCCTGGAGGCATAGAGCAACTGGGTCGAGTTCAGCTGCCATGATAAGCAGGTCTGCTCTGTTTGCTCTAATGCCTCGACAGTTCCACTGAAAGATATTACATTTATTACCTGCCATTGTGGGAACTACAGCTTTGCGACGCAGCCTTGTGGCCCCTGGTGGCTACAGGACTCCGGTCCAGCGAAAAACCCCTACTTTTGGCTTTCTTTCCTTTCGAATGTTTCACCTGCTCCCATCCTTTCTCCGGAGGTCTATCTTGTGGAGGTGCTGCTACCGATGTAGATACGACAGCGATGGTATTGGCCTCCTCTTTGGAGGAAGCTTCTTGCACCTCTTCTGTTGCCTCTGCCACCTCAGCAAATGCATCCCCAGGGGTAGCCGGCGGAGGCATGGTGCGAGACGGCGGAGGCATGGTGCTAGACGGCGGAGGCCTGGTCTCCGTGCCAGGAGAACACTCCTGCATAGTCTCCTCTGCAGCAGGAGGCTGTTCCGCAACACAGGGGGGTGCCTTGTCCTCGGTTGGTACCTGGGGTTCAGTCTCCCTGACAGGAGTAGGCTCCCGGATAGCTCTCTCTGGAGCAGGAGGCACATCCCCAGATGGTGCTTCTCCAGTTTCCTTCTCTTCCGTTTTCTTCTTCTTTGTCTTTTTCCTTCTGTTCTTTCTTTTCTTTTTTACCTCTTGCGAGTTTTCTTTTGGTTTGTGATGTTCCTCAGCAGGTGCTTCGGGCTCTGTTTGGACACCAACTGAATGTTTCTGTGTCGTAGCAGCCGCGTAACTCCTGGTGGGAACAGGAGCTCTAGAGGCCCTGACTACCTTCCTGGCCTCGGGAATAGAGATTTTCCTCTCAGTGCAAACCGATTGGACTTCTCTCTCCTCGAGGAACTGCGGGCACTTCTTCGAGAACGAAGGGTGCTCCTGAGTGCAGTTTACACAGGAAGGTTTTTTCCCACGACAGTCCTTGATTATGTGGCCCTCTCGGGCACACTTTCCACAGACTGTCCGTCTGGAACATCTTTTCCCAGTGTGGCCAAAGCGTTGGCAGTTGAAACATCTCATCGGGGATGGGATGTAGGCTTCCACCTTCACCAACTGGTAGCCACACTTTAGTTCCTCAGGAGGAGTTGGACTGTCAAAGGACAGGACATAAGTTGCCGTGTCCAAGACCTGTCCATTCCTCCTGATTTTTATTTGGTGGACGTTTGTCACACCTAGAGGGCTCAACTCAGCTCCGATCTCCTCTACAGGGGTACCTAGGAGGTCTCTCCATCGGATAACCCCTTTCGAGGAGTTCAAGGATCTGTGTGCTGAGACCCTCACCGTTTTGTCGCCAAGAGTGGAAATCTGCATGAGGGAGCGGGCCTGTTTTTCCTGCTCTACCTCAATGAAGAGGGTACCACTCTTGGTCTTTGTGACAAGTTTCACTTGTCCCGCTGCCCCCACAAGGGTTTTTGAGATAACGAAGGGTGAAACCTTCGCTAAACTCTCGCCCTTAGAGGGTTCCAGCACAAGGAACCGAGGCCAGTTCCTTGAATTGTACTTCCAGTTTTCAGTTTCATTATCATTGGTCGGTCCAGGTCGTTGTCCATTTCCGTTCTTGTGTTTACCTTTGTTGTCTTTTTTGTTTCCGCTGGCGTAAAGCCATCAGCCGCGGAGTGCTGATGGGTTTGGTAAAGGGTAAGCGAAGTTTAGGGCTCCTTTTATCGCCCCTTCCCCAGTCCAGGGGTGAGCAGCGCTGATTCCTAAATAGGACCTGCTCAGTTACTTGGGAGGTTCATACTGCTAGGGCTTCACAGCATGCCGGTTATCCGGAAGCACCGAAGTCCACTGTTACCCTTTTTTTTCAGTGAACAGCGATGTACAATCCCCCAAGCCTGCGTGTGCGGCTAAACACTAACACCTGACAGCACTACCATACCCGGTGCTTCCGTGTTTATACCGTCGCCACGACTTGTGACTGTGGCCGTTGGGGTGTCAGTGAGTGACCTTCATCCGACCTTAACCACTTCAGATAACAGCTAGGCCCCTGTCATCTAGTGGTTCTGGGTGCAGACCACCCAGTTTGCCTGTCAACCGTTGGGGTGTCAGTGAGTGACCTTCATCCGGTCTAGACCGTTGGGAATGCAGTATCATCCTTTGCAGGGTGATGCGGTAGCATTCCTCATCCGCTCATGGACACAGGCGGTCCATTGCCATTTGGTCCGCGACTGCTTTCGCAGCTGGTCTCCATATCTGAAGACCGTTCCACTATCCGCCACCTGTGGACGCGCTCGGTGCGGGTGGCATACCCGCGACGAGGATTATTTGTAACATTGTACTGGTAGCCTCTGAGTCTGGCATGGCTGAGGTGCAGCTCCTCATGGGTCTGCTGCCATCCAGGAGGATGTTAAGGCGTTAAGACAAGTAAGAATTAGACATAGTAGAATTTGATAATCAGTCTTCTTTTATTTGGCTGGTCCTACATACCTGGGTTGGAAGCTGTAAAAAGCATGAGAAACTTGGCAAATGAAAGTAAGTCCCATCTGTGGCAATGTAGATGCCTAATGATGGTGCAGATTAACTATATTACTTTTCCGTTTGTTTGTTTGTTTGTGTAGTTTAACGTCCCACTGACTATGCAGGTGAGACTTACTCAAGTTTCAGTTTTTCACAAGTAAGAAGGTAGGCCGAAGGCCTACCTCGGATGATCGTATCCAGGATGATCGAATCTATGAGATGAGCCAAAAGATAGAAATCCCGCTCCTACACATTTACCGAAGCAAGGGTTCTTTAACCTCCGACACCACATAGACATGGTGTGAGAGGGACAGGCCTTTGTTATGCTGTAAGTCTACCACAGCATGGGAAAGAGCAGCCATAGGTATAGTCGGGAAGCAATGAAAACTCCAAGCTGATACAAACTGTGTGCCATCAGTCTGGAGTGATACATCCCGACTCGCCAAACTAGTCTCCCCCATTTTTATTTTTTTTTCCTTTTTTGTATTTTTTTTATTTTATTTATTTTTTTTAAATTTTCCATTTCATATTTTGTCCCATAGTTGGGTTTCCTTTAAGAATTTTAATACATTTTCGTCATTAGTGGTGTTGATAGCCAAAGAGTCCTACTGTAATGTTGGCAGAGTGGTAAAAGTAGTCAATCCTAAATCAGATGTTTTGACGTATGCTTGTGAGAAACACCAGAGACATATGGATTGTATCAACAAAGCACTTGCCAAGTGGTTCGTATTGCAAAATTATCCGCGTAAGCTAATCCAATCAATGGTTGAGATTTCTGAGAAGGTAAAGACCATGCTTCATAATGAAGTACAGATGACCAACTTCGTATGTAAGACGGCGTACTGGGTACAAACGCTACCTTGTGCGACCACACTCTGAAAGACTCTTCTTTGTGTTTCCAATTTTATCCTGCATTCACAGGAACCAAAGCCATAGAGTAGGCCCACTCTGATTGGTCAGTGATGTCTCCTGGCTCCTGATTGGTTGGAGCCGGGGCACCTGCTGGTCACCTGCCTGCTACTCCCCAACACCAGTGGGGTAGACAGTACTGGTAAGTTACCAGCTCTAGTGTGGTTAGTTCCATCCCTACTCCCTAGGTGGAGTATGGGACTGTACCCATATGGGCCTTGGTGGAGGCTTGCTGCCTGCCAGGCACCAGCAGCTAGGGAGGTACTCCTCCTCCACACTAGGTGGCCTGCTAGGTCCTTGCTCCAAGAGGAGGATGGATTCAGGCTGAGAGAAAACTCTAAAAAGCTCTAAAATCCAATTTAGGGACTGGTACGGGAACAAAGGTGACATGAGTGGGTTGGTAGGTGTCCTAACTGAGACACCTGAGTGTGGTTTCGACCCTACTGGGTCTCATCAGGCTGGACTTGCGCTTATGTCCTGCACTCACCAGGCTGGAGGAGTGCCTGCCAGTATGTAGGGTGTTAGCTATATACTGGGTAAATAACCATGTGGCCTAGAGGTCCCATATACTGATGGGTTCTAACTAGTCTATCATTTTATACCCTAAAACTAGAAGAAGTGGTGTGGGTTTGGTGAAAAGAGCCACCCCCAGCTGGGGCGGTACTGAAACTTGTAGGAGAGTCTTTCAGGTAAGTCGGTTAGGTCACACATAGAAAACCTTAGTTTTGGAAATTTTTGTCGTTCGCCTAAAGAGGTTACTAGAAAAAAAATTTTTGACGTGGCTTTTGGGTGTGGCTAACCATATTTGCTATCCATTGTGTTCATCCCCCACGGGGATTGAGTCTTCAGCCTCTGGATCCAGTGGTTCTCCACGGTCCTTCTGAGGCTCTTTGCCCTCTCCCCTCTGGGATGGCAAAAGATAAAGTCCAGGATGTAGACTTTTACATCATGTTCCCCATTATGACCACTTCCATTGAAGTGGATGGGTACATCATTCTTCCATTTCTTGTTTCTGATGTAGCCTAGGTGTTCACCTATGCGTTGTTTCATCATTGATTGATTGATTGATTGATTTGTTTAACGTCCAGACGTACATCAAGTACCTCACGGGACATCTCAAGTTGGCAAGGAGTCATCCACAAATAGTGGTAGTCTGCCTTGCAGTAGTAGGACAGGTATTTATATGCTGCTTGCCCAATACAGCAGTGACCACATCTATGGATGATCGAATCTATGAAAGGAATGACCGCATCTATGAGGTGAGGGAGAAAACCGCTACCGGGGCACGTCCCCTACTCTTTTCGAAGGATAGCAAGTGTTCTTTTATTTGCCTGGTCCTACCTACCTGGGCTAGTACCATAGTAGGCAGGGTCAGACAAACCACGGCCTTTGATATCTCAGACGTGGTTCACTGAGGAGGAATCCCATGCCAGACCACCAGCAAGAAGGCCCGGGCCCGCGCATATGGGAAGCGGTTGCCAAACAGCTTACGTGACTGATCACAGCAGTAAGGCACGAGACCCCTCAAGTTTTGTCGCCTTTTACGAATCCGGTATGCCCATTGGTATTGTGGAAAGCTCCCGATGTAGTTATTCTACTCCTTCATGCCCCCATCATGAAGGTCCCCACTAACACAGGGGGAGTTGTTTCATCATCCTCAGGGTCTGTCCCACATACTGCATTTGGCATACCTTGCATTCAATGCAGTAGATGATGTTCGAACTTTTACATGTGACATTGGTCTTTGTCACATAATCTTCCCCCGACTTCTTGGAGGTGATTTTTCCTTTTTTGTCAAGAATTCTGCAGTACTTGCAGTTTCTTTTGTGGCATTTATTTCTGTCTTTGTTGTCCTGTCTGGTCCTTTCTTCTCCTGGCATATTATACCGTATCTTGGAGCGTACCAGGTGGTCTCTCAGGTTTTTGGGCCTTTTGTATCCCTTTCTGATTTTGGTGTTGTAGAGTTTTTTGGTTGTGGTGGATCTGCCCAGGATCTCTTTGTTCTTTTCCACTATTTCTGCAACTGGATTGCCTACTGGTTGGTAGGTACTGATGAGGAAAATCTCATCACTCTTGGTTGGATTGCTTTTTTCCTCAGGGGGTTTCTTTTTCAAGAGGTCCTCCCTGGTTCTGATTGCTACCTTCTCTTTACATTCTTGTAAGAGTTTCAGTGGGTAGCCTTTTTCTAGGAATTCGGCTATTTTCTTTGTGGCCTCCCTTTCATAATCTGCGTCAAGTTTGCAGATTCTCCTCAGTCTCAGGAATTGAGAGTAAGGGAGGCTGCGTTTGGTTGCCGGTGGGTGTGAGGATGTGAAGTCCAGATATGTGTTGACATCTGAGGGTTTCTTGTATAGGGTGGTGTAGAGGTTTCCACCTGTCCCTACCTGTACAGTGGTGTCCAGGAAGTTGACACTCTTCATGGAGTATTCCATGGTGAACTTGATTGAGTGGTGGCTGTTGTTTAGCTGGTTAATCCATTCTTTCAAGCTCTCCTCACCATGTGTCCAAATGAAGAAGATGTCGTCAATGAACCTTAGCCATGTATGTGGTTTGTTGGTGCTGTCCTCCAGTAGCCTGTCTTCAAGCTGTTCCATGAAGATATTGGCATATGAGGGGGCAAGTCTGGTGCCCATGGCTGTACCGCTTATTTGATGGTAGTGTTTACCATTGAACTCTATGTTGTTTTTGGTTAGGACCATTTCAGCTAGGTCTACCAAAGATTGGTTTTTGGGTTTTACATTGTTGCCCCTATAGTCTGAAAGGCGCTTCAATATTGACCTGAGGCCTTCATCATTGGGGATGTTTGTGTACAATGCTGTTACATCTAGAGTGCCTATGATGTCTCCCTCTTTCAGGGAGGGGACACATTCTATTTTGTTGATAAAGTCATTTGTATCTTTTACATAGGACTTTATTTTGGGTACCAGTGGTTTGAGGAAGTTATCCACAAAGGCCGAGATTTTTTCTGTGGCACAGCCATTGGCTGATACCACTGGTCGGCCTGGAGGGGGAAGTATCCCCTTGTGGATTTTGGGTAGGAAGTACACGGGGGGTGCGGTAGGTTTTTTGGTTTTCAAACCGCCACACATCTTCCCCGTGATCTCTCCTTCTGCATAGAGTTTGTCTATAGATGCTTCAACCTCTTTGTAGAAGGTTTTGGTTGGGTCTATATCTAGGGGTTTGTACACTTTTGTGTCACTCAGTTGTTTCCTAGCTTCCATAATATATGACACGGTGTCCTGTATTACAGTGGCTCCACCTTTGTCAGCTGGTTTGATGACTATTTCTTTGTCTTTAGCTAAGGCCTTCAGGGAGTTCTTCTCTGAAGGGGTCAGGTTTTGGTAGATCCTTTTGCTATTGTTATTTCGGGCTGAGAGCTGAATCTCATTCAGGGCTATATACACCTCCAGATTATGGGACCCCTGCGGGGGTTGCCAAGTGCTGGGGGCTTTTAGATCTTTTAGCAGTTGTTTGTCTTCGAAAGGCAAAAAACTGCCCATATTGGGTTTGGGGGGGGCCTGAGGCTCCTCTTTGTCATCTTTATCAAAGAACTGTCTGATTCTAAGATTTCTATGGAATTTATCAAGTTCCTCTTTGAGTGAACCTTTATTGACTCTACTCTGGTTGGGACAGAAGTACAGTCCTTTTTCCAGGAGTGACACCTCAGACCCACTGAGAGTTTTTTTGGAGAGGTTTACTATAGAGGTTGTTTTTTCGGTGGCTAGGGTGGGTTCAGGGTATTTTTGAGCTTTTTTACTGCTCAGTTTGTTCTGAATTCTTCTACCTTTTCTGGTACTACATGGCACTTTGCTACTGTCAGTATGCTTTACTTTATTACTGATGTTACTAGATGTACTATTGAGTTCAATGGCGGATGTGTTTGTCATTTCTAGGTCTACATTTCCTGAATAAAGATTATTCTGAGAATCACTTAGACTAGATAGAGAAAACACAACAGGTTCATACAGTTCAGAATTTTTAATTCTAGAAGAATCAAGGTTGGATTGACACTCTTTTGGGTCAATGTTAGAACTGAACATGGTATCAAACTGGACTGTGCCTGAGGCACTTCTGGCTCTTTGAGCTACATGCTTTACAGTCTGGTCTCCCACTTGGGGGAGCCGCGGCCGTAGGGGTGTTGCCTGCCCCTCCTCTTGCCCCTCCCCCCGCCTCCTCCGGAGCGGGGTGGGCGGTAGCTGCCCCTGTCCCAACCCCCCCGTCGGGGGTCCTGGGGTGCGTCTGGCTGCCTGTAGGTCTGGGTCTCCTGAAAACCCTGGGCCTGCTGGTATTGGTGACGCCGTGTGTAGCCCTGTTGTGGGTTGGGCTGGGGCTTCTGGGTCTGGGCTGCGACCTTTGACCCAGACCGAAAATCCTCCTGCTGGGAGGTACTTGGGTCTGGTTCTGAGGTCTGAGCCTGTCCCTTCTGACCGAAGATCTTCTTGGCCCTCTTCCTGGCTGCTTGGGAGGGGTCCTGATATTCATGTTCTGCCACTTGGCGTTGGTCAAGATGTTCAAGGGCATAGATAAGCTCACTCTTTTCTTTTTTGCAATCATTCAGAGCGGCTGTATTAATGTACTTGCGGAGCTTTATGATCTTCCCATCCAGATCAGCTTTGGAGAAGTGTCTTTGAGACACCTCCATCACTGATCTGTAGTGGGTGTCTCTCACCTCCTCCTCTTCTTCGAGGGTGAGGGAGAGATAATCACGGGCTGCTTCCATAATTTTGTGACCTGCTTCTTCCCTAATGGCTTTAAGTTTACTGAGAAAGGCAGGTTTTTTGAGCTCTGTGGGGGTATCAACTACCCCCACAGCCCAAGGTTCTATATGATTGGACCCACATGCCAGCTTGTAGAAGCTGACCCTTGCCTTGGTGTGAGCTGCCCCGACTGCTGCCTTCTTGGCTTCGTGCCAAAACTTGTGGGCGGAGGGCGGAAACATGGCGTCTATCCCCTGTGAAGAGAGACGGTAATCATTAGAGAACTGTGGTTTGCAGGGATGAAAGTCGACTATGTCAAAAAAACTTGAAGATATAACATACCTCACAACTATATTATAGAGCATATGAATGTTTATGCATCTATAGACACATATATCTAGTGCTGTGCAGCAGGATTTGTCATGTCTATATTCTCCTGGACGTCATCTCCTGCTGAGGAGAAGCATTTGTCATGTCCATGTGATCATGGACGTTATCTCCTGCTGAGGAGAATGAGAAATCTGTCCATACACTCTCCATGCATAGCACCTTAGTTTCAGTGGCTAAGCCTCATGTGAAGAGTGTAAATGCATAGGACTATAGAGGAGAGAGAGGGCTTCAAGGTTTCTCAAGTTAACTTGAGAAAAACTTGACACTGAGATCAGTGTGGTGTAGCCTGTCTGTGTATGGGTAGGACCACTGAGGATGAACCAGTGATGATTCTGCTGTCTTTTCATAGGATTACACAAACAAAATAAGTTTGTTTGAGTTTATATTGAGTAATTATCAAATATATCCTAATCCTGATTATATTTTTTTGATTTAAAAAAAACTTGATTTCAGGGAAAAACTTGAAGACTTTCATCCCTGGGTTTGTTTATGACAATGTCCTTGAAGGGATCTTCAAGGTCAAATCTGGACAGATTTTTTACAAAGTCAGCCACACTCTCAGGTTTGACCCTGGGGGTGAGGTTGACCTTGAGTTTGGTTTGTACTAGAGGTGAGGGGACTCTAGCAATGTGAGGTGGGGTAGAGTTTGTGTTTGGTGAACTCTCAGGTGAGGTCTCAATGACCTCATCTGTGTGAGACACCAGTCTCCCATCCTCCCCTGCCCATGGTAGGCCTATACTGGGCCATTCAGGGATGGGTATATCAGTGTGTCTGGATTTTTTGGTGGGGCTAGCTGTGGTGCTAGGCCCCTCCAGGTATCTCAGATTATCTAGGGTAGAGGGCATGTTGTCTCCCATATCTCTGGGAGAAACAGTGGCTTTTCTCTTCCGAGTATGATTGTTGTGTCTGGGTGGGGTAGTGATCCCTTTCTTGGGAGTACCCTTAGCCAGGCATTGTTCAATGGTCTGAGTGTTTTTCTTTTGAAGATTTTTTTCAAAAAAAGTCAAAAGTTTTTTTGAAGTTTTTTTAGCAGAAATGTTTTTGTGAGAAGTTTTGGAAGAATTATTTCTGTTTAACTCAGAAGAAGCTAGAGCACTTGGAGAGGTGGAGGCCCTGGAGCTTGGGCTCACTTCACAAGTGTCATGGCTGTCAATGTCAAAGTCAAGGGCACCGGTGGTGTCCTTGGCGGCCATTGTGGTCACATTTTTGTAAGTCATGGTAGAGTCACAAATGTTAGTCCCAAACTGGGTAGAAACTCTGGAATTCATGGTATTCGACAAAGTAAAGACAGGTTGGGCACAATGGTTGGAAACTGGGTTGAAAGTCTTACTTACAGTGTCCCCTTTGGCTGTGAGTGGCTTATCCTTGGAGGAAGACAGACCGACTTTGACAAGTGCAAAATCATCCTCCTCTGAGCCCTCGGTGTCACGGATGTCCTTGGCCTCCCATGGGAGAGAGGGCCTTGGGCTGTGGTGAGCAGGGCTGGAGCCTCCAAGCCCACCTTGTCCGCCTCCGGTGCCGGCGCTGCCCTGGTGTATCTTCGCCTGGGGTTTCCTCCTCAAGGGCCATGTTCTCCTCGTCGCCGCTCATGGTGAGTGAAAAAAGAGTTACCGAGAACAGGGTGAGTCTGTAGGAGAGAAAATATATATTAGTAAATGGAAAGCAAATATAAATTGCGTGCAAGTATGTATGTAATACGGGGCGTACTGGGTACAAACGCTACCTTGTGCGACCACACTCTGAAAGACTCTTCTTTGTGTTTCCAATTTTATCCTGCATTCACAGGAACCAAAGCCATAGAGTAGGCCCACTCTGATTGGTCAGTGATGTCTCCTGGCTCCTGATTGGTTGGAGCCGGGGCACCTGCTGGTCACCTGCCTGCTACTCCCCAACACCAGTGGGGTAGACAGTACTGGTAAGTTACCAGCTCTAGTGTGGTTAGTTCCATCCCTACTCCCTAGGTGGAGTATGGGACTGTACCCATATGGGCCTTCTTGGAGGCTTGCTGCCTGCCAGGCACCAGCAGCTAGGGAGGTACTCCTCCTCCACACTAGGTGGCCTGCTAGGTCCTTGCTCCAAGAGGAGGATGGATTCAGGCTAAGAGAAAACTCTAAAAAGCTCTAAAATCCAATTTAGGGACTGGTACGGGAACAAAGGTGACATGAGTGGGTTGGTAGGTGTCCTAACTGAGACACCTGAGTGTGGTTTCGACCCTACTGGGTCTCATCAGGCTGGACTTGCGCTTATGTCCTGCACTCACCAGGCTGGAGGAGTGCCTGCCAGTATGTAGGGTGTTAGCTATATACTGGGTAAATAACCATGTGGCCTAGAGGTCCCATATACTGATGGGTTCTAACTAGTCTATCATTTTATACCCTAAAACTAGAAGAAGTGGTGTGGGTTTGGTGAAAAGAGCCACCCCCAGCTGGGGCGGTACTGAAACTTGTAGGAGAGTCTTTCAGGTAAGTCGGTTAGGTCACACATAGAAAACCTTAGTTTTGGAAATTTTTGTCGTTCGCCTAAAGAGGTTACTAGAAAAAAAACTTCTATCAGTCTAAACCGATGGTGACCAAAGTACATACTCAGGTCAGTTTTAACATGTTCACTTACAATCTTATTAGATCTTTCGAAACTGATGAAGGAACATGTAAGAACATAGTTGAATACATATAAATATGCTAACAAGAAGATCCCAGTTGTAATAGATAAAATAATTCCAGTGAAAATAGTTAGAAACAAGACACCTTGTATCGTATATTGATCAAGTGGGTTCGAATCCCACGGAGGCTCAGACTCGCCCCCTAGTGGGTATTTAAGAACTACTCTCATCTAGCTCGATGCACTGCCACACCCCCTGGTGGCTCACCTGTGTACTAGAGCCTCATTCTGAGTTCAGTTGGTAGCAACCAGCATTGCTTGCTTTGTGGCAGCCCAGAGTGGTTTGCGCTTGTCTGCTTCGCTTATGTATCCCAGTTGTAATAGATAAAATAATTCCAGTGAAAATAGGAAGAATGATTGAGCATGAAAGGTTAGGAAGAGTGCCTGAAATGCATCAGACTTAAGAGTTGTGGGTTGAGTTTGAATCTCCTTACAATGATCTTAATATAAAAGACTCGATTCAGCAGGACGTGAAACGGTTTAATGTTGGCTCAGGCGTCTCTCTTCTCAAAGATGGTTTCTTGTCATGCTTGATCTGAATGGGGTATTCAAAATACCTGTACGGCTGGACCAAATGCAACTGGATGCCCTCCATAAGGCGGTCGTCAATGGGAGGCCACTGAGGCCCAAGAATGGTCACGAGGTGAAGACCACCTGAAGACCATGCAGCCAGTTGTGCCGCCTCAGCTGGCTTCAGCCTTCAAGAGGCTGACTGGTAAGTACACACTGCCATCTGTGGAACAATATATTGTAAGAGACGAGTGTGTTGATTGATTGATTTGTTTAACGTCCAAGCGTACATAGACCCTATGGGACTTCTCAGGTTTGATCAGACAATAGGTGTGTGAGTGCGCGTGTTTATGAGTCTACTTGTAGGAGTGGGACACGGCTCGTAGCGGTGGAACAATGATAGTAGCCATTTACCTTTATACTGCAGTGTGTATTATGCATTAATCAGCGTTCAGGGAGAGAAGTTTGCTCGTAGACCAGCACTCCTGATTAGTACTACCTTTGACTTTGGTTAGCTCACGGGGCGGACCTTTTGACAAGTAAGTGCATGGGAAACTATGGAACTTTCCTTTCCATTTTCTTCATATACTGAAGAAACAGTACACGTAGGACCAAATAGACAGGGCCCTAAATGAGGTACTCCAGAACACACAGCCACATTGTACTCCAGAACACACAGCCACATTGTACTCCAGAACACACAGCCACATTGTACTCCAGAACACACAGCCACATTGTACTCCAGAACACACAGCCACATTGTACTCCAGAACACACAGCCACATTGTACTCCAGAACACACAGCCACATTGTACTCCAGAACACACAGCCACATTGTACTTTGGTCTTTGCCCTCGGCCTTCAAGGAAAGCTTGTATTTGAAGCTTCAGTCTGATCTGTGCATGGAGTGCCAAGACAACAATGTACTGATGCAGCGCCTCTCAGGACTGCCTGATTCCATGAAAGAGGAACATCTGAAGCAAACAATAAACAATGAATGCAAGAGTCAGGGAAGTGTAGTTATCTACCAACAGCCACACAGAGACGACTGTGAAGACCCTGGTGTCATGGAAAGATTAAATATCATGCAACTCGATGAACAAAGATGTGAAACACAACTACTCAGCCAACAAAGAATTCTTCGTTCATTATTTCACATGTATACACTAGAATCAATCTGTGTATAAAAATGTGAACGCGTGGAAGGAACAAAAACAAGCAACGCTATTGCTACCTAGTACTCCTTATACTAGGCCTTCTCCTAATCACCCTTTAGCTACTTGCTGTCAGGAGTCATAAGTAAGCCCTCATGCCTTGATGCTCTATGAAACTTTTTGTGTGTACTTGGACAATAAGTCACCTTGAATATAACACTATTGTTGATGACTGTAAATTGATTGATTAATTTGTTTAATGTCCAAGGTCAAGGCATTTAAATCTTTTCGAACATCTTTGTTTCCCGGAGGAAGCTCAGAAGTTCTTTCTTTCCAGTGTCAGTGAAGACGCTGTTCATGGACGCCGTACCTTGGAGGTAGTCGTCCCCACTCTATTTCCCACAGGGAACAGACCAGACAGCTGGAAGAGTAGGAGGGCCTACTGGAGAAGCATATATAGCCAAAGGAAATGGTAAGTCCATGTTATGTTTACCCTTTTAAGGGCTGCATCAGTAGACGGTCAGGACAGTATTACGAAAAATGTTTGTTTGTGTAGTTTAACGTCCCACTGATTATGCAGGTGAGACTTACTCAAGTTTCAGTTTTTCACAAGTAAGAAGGTAGGCCGAAGGCCTACCTCGGATGATCGTATCCAGGATGATCGAATCTATGAGATGAGCCAAAAGATAGAAATCCCGCTCCTACACATTTACCGAAGCAAGGGTTCTTTAACCTCCGACACCACATAGACATGGTGTGAGAGGGACAGGCCTTTGTTATGCTGTAAGTCTACCACAGCATGGGAAAGAGCAGCCATAGGTATAGTCGGGAAGCAATGAAAACTCCAAGCTGATACAAACTGTGTGCCATCAGTCTGGAGTGATACATCCTGACTCGCCAAACTAGTCTCCCCCATTTTTTTTTTTTTTTTTTTTGTATTTTTTATTATATTTATTTTTCCATTTCATATTTTGTCCCATAGTTGGGGTTTCCTTTAAGAATTTTAATACATTTTCGTCATGAGTGGTGTTGATTGATTGATTGATTGATTGATTGATTTGTTTAACGTCCAGACGTACATCAAGTACCTCACGGGACATCTCAAGTTGGCAAGGAGTCATCCACAAATAGTGGTAGTCTGCCTTGCAGTATTAGGACAGATATTTATATGCTGCTTGCCCAATACAGCAGTGACCGCATCATATTTTGTCCCATAGTTGGGTTTCCTTTAAGAATTTTAATACATTTTCGTCATGAGTGGTGTTGAAAACACTGTACATAGATGTTGTGTCTGAAAGATGTTTTCTTCTACTTTCTGCAGTCCTTCTACAGTGGAGTAGAAGATGCTCCACTGTCAGACGGGTACTGCAGTCTTGACATCTTGGTTCATATTCCCCATTCAGTCTGTACTCGTGTGTCAGTTTAGTGTGACCGATCCTTAGACGGTTTAATCTCACTTGTTCTGCTCGTTTTAGCTTTTTCCTCATTGTCATGGATGTTTAACGCCATTTCAATAATTAAACATTTTAATACACAGGTTTGGTCCTCTAAATTGTTGTAAAGTAAGATCCCCTGTGCCTTCCTGCTCCCCCCCCCCCCTGTCCATGGGGGAGGACTACAGCGCAACCGGGGGAGAGGTGAACTCCCAACTGATAGCTTTGGGGGATGACACGTTTGACGTGGTGGCATTTGTTCGCACCCGCTACAGGCTGAGAAGACGAGCGCAGAAATCAACAGCAGCACCCCCACCTCCACCGGTGAGTTAGAAAGTTCTACCAGTAGGGGAAACGAGGGCAACCATCATGACGGGAGGGTTCAATTTAGCTGGCGGAGGGAAGTATACGATGCTGGGACGTCATACACATAAGCAGAGAGAGGGGTCCAGTACAGGACCGAGCCGGGCCAGAGAGGATAATTGGAAAGGGGACGCAGAGATCTGTCATATAGTGGTAGTCTGCCTTATGTCATGCAGATTTGACTTAATGCTAGGGGGACACCAGTCCCCAGCCCAACAGTAACAACAAGCACATCTCTAAGGAAAGCAATCACATACCTGACTGAGCAGTTGCATGAGCAGCGGCACAGGAGTGATGAACGGGAACTAACGCAATACAAAACTTGCTCACATGTTGGTGGCCTGTTAAAGAAGATTGAGCGAACGTGCAGAGTAGGTCTAATCAGACCGGAAACATGTACTGACCGACGCTGCATTTGGGATAGTGCCGACTGGGTAGGGATTGTTTGTTTGCTTGTGTAGTTTAACGTCCCACTGACTATGCAGGTGAGACTTACGCAAGTTTCAGTTTTTCCGAAGGCCTACCTCGGATGATCGTATCCAGGATGATCGAATCTATGAGATGAGCCAAAAGATAGAAATCCCGCTCCTACACATTTACCGAAGCAAGGGTTCTCTAACCTCCGACACCACATAGACATGGTGTGAGAGGGACAGGCCTTTGTTAAGCTGTAAGTCTACCACAGCATGGGAAAGAGCAGCCATAGGTATAGTCGGGAAGCAATGAAAACTCCAAGCTAATACAAACTGAGACAGGGAAAATAACTCAACCTAAACCCAGGGAGCATTTGGATATAAATATTTTTATCCCAGCATGTTAAACACTAGAGTTATTACCTCATGAATAGACCGGCAACCCGGAGCATAGTGAAAACCATCATGGCGGCCACCCACGAAAGTTTTGAACAAGTCGTTTCCTTGAGTCCTTAATTGTTTCTCTAGCTATGCTGCATACAACACCTGCAATTGATTGATTGATTGATTGGGTTGTTTAACGTCCAAGTGTACTTTGACGCCTGGGACATATCTCAAGTTGGCAAGGAGTCATCCACAAATAGTGGTAGTCTGCCTTGCAGTAGTAGGACAGGTATTTATATGCTGCATGCCCAATACAGCAGTGACTGAATCTATGGATGATCGAATCTATGAAATGAATGACCGCATCTATGAGGTGAGGGAGAAAACCGCTACCGGGGCACGTCCCCTACTCTTTTCGAAGGATAGCAAGTGTTCTTTTATTTGCCTGGTCCTACATACCTGGGCTAGTACCATGGTAGGCAGGGCCAGACAAACCACGGCCTTTGATATCTCAGACGTGGTTCACTGAGGAGGAGTCCCATGCCAGACCACCAGCAAGAAGGCCCGGGCCCGCGCATATGGGCAGCAGTTGCCAAACAGCTTACGTGACTGATCACAGCAGTAAGGCACGAGACCCCTCAAGTTTTGTCGCCTTTTACGAATCCGGTATGCCCATTGGTAATATGGAAGGCTCCCGATGAAGTTATTCTACTCCTTCATGCCCCCATCATGAAGGTCCCCACTAACACAGGGGGATGTGGAGAGACTGGGGTATCTCTTTGGAGTAGAGGCCTAAAGCTGACCAACAACTGGAGGATTGCAGATTCTATAGCAGCAGACGCAAGAAAGCAAGATGGACACCAAACTACTGGTAGTTTGTGACAGCCAGGGAAAAAAGATCGAACCGTCTGAGCACTTGGAGTTCAGATGCGAGGGTGGGGGTGAACTTCCAGGATACCTGCGGGCTGGTGGAGAGCAGAGAGCAAAGCCAATCATTTATCAAAGCAAAGCAATCACTTATCAAACTCTTGGATGCAGTAGGTGACGCTACGATGAACACGGAATTGACCGCTGGGATAATCAGGTAATAATCAGTTTCATTCTTAACACTTTACCTCCCTCCTGCCAAAAAACTGCAGTGCCTTCTCCCACAATTCTCCTTTTCAAGGCAGCTCAGATATTTGGTCTATTATCACAACTGCTACATCACCACTAATATTATTGTATTTCAGATGGCCTCCAACATAGTTAGCGTTCAGGGTGCAGCTAATATACTGAGCAACTCTTAAATGTCAACATGTTATGGTGTAGAGTTCCTAGGTGAATGGTTTGCATCCACAGAGCACTCATACCAGTACTATAAAGCGATCATGCATGGTAAGCGGGAATTGGCAGACAAGATTAGGTATAGTAGGACAGCAGGTGCGGCAAAACAGTATAACCGTTGGCTCAGCATGGGATAATAAGGAAAGCCTTATGTGTAATCTACCGACAGCCACACAAAGACGACTTTGAAGACCCCGGTGTCATGGAAAGATCAAATATCATGCAACTCGATAAGCAAAGATGTGAAACACAACTACTCAGCCGACAAAGAGTTCCAAAGTACAAAGCATACTCAGGTCAGTTTTAACATGTTCACTTACAATCTTATTAGATCTTTTAAAACTGATGAAGGAACATGTAAGAACATGGTTGAATACATATATATGCTAACAAGATCCCAGTTGTAATAGATAAAATAAATCGACAGTAAGTGTACATTTTGTGTTAAGCGGTATGGCTCCAAGGTGTTCCTCGAGGATGATCGTATCCAGGATGATCGAATCTATGAGATGAGCCAAAAGATAGAAATCCATGCCATCATGCGTACACCGATAATTATTACACATGTGTTCCAATGGTAAGGATATTTCTGTTGCAAAAATCAATACATGAATTGTTAATTAGACCAGACCAAAAAAACAAAGTGTGTCAACTAATTTCACTGTTCTCCGTTTAAGCCGTTTATCCCCTTCTCCTTTTACCCGTTTTCCGTTTATCCCTTTCTCCGTTTACACGCACTAGTATCAATCGGTGTATAAAAAATGTGAATGGGGCATATATAAATGGAAGGTTGTGAAGGTTGCGACGCTTAGTGATGAAGACAACTGGGATGGTTTGATTGATTGGATTGATTGGATTGTTTTACGTCCAAGTGTGCTATGACGCCTGGGACTTACTCAAGAGTTTATCGGACTCTCGGTCCGTTCTTTTCTCATCTAGGTTGAGAAACTGGAACGTGAACTGGATCATCAATTGTGTTGCTGCTGAACAGAAGACATATTTTTTCAACTCTAACTGAATGCTGGAGCAGCACTTCCAACGCCCGGAGGACTACTTAGAGCATCACCTATGTAAGTTCCATTGCTGCAACCCACTGCTCCTGCAGTGGAGATGATGAGATCGCCTTACGACCTACGTCCCTTCCCAAAGAAGAAGCTTTACTCCCCTACCTGCTTGAGCAAGGAATACACCCTCTGTTCATTGCTAAGCACTCTGGCCACCGGAACCTGAATTCGATCAACGCATACAGCAACCCGAGTGAGGATCAGCAACATCTGATGTCCGACATCAGTCGGAGCATGGAGGCCTGATCACAGCAGTAAGGCACGAGACCCCTCAAGTTTTGTCGCCTTTTACGAATCAGGTATGCCCATTGGTATTATGGAAGGCTCCCGATGAAGTTATTCTACTCCTTCATGCCCCCATCATGAAGGTCCCCACTAACACTGATGATTATTTTTTAACATCATCCCAAACTTAGAAACATGTATACCTTTTTCCTGCAGAAGTGGTGTGCCTGCTTCAATCAAAACTTTGAGAAGAGGCTAACTACGAACAATGGAGTAGAACGCCAAAATCGAATTTTGAGAGAAGATGTGCTCTTCGGTAAAACCGGCAAGTGCAACATGATGAGCTTAACCCGGAAGCTGCTGAACAATATGTTTGCTCCGCTGTGGAACTGGTTAGTACTGCACCTTCCCTTGATTGATTGATTGATTGATTGATATGTTTAACGTCCCAGCGTACATAGACCCTATGGGACTTCTCAGGTTTGATCGAACAATAGGTCCTTTCATTTCTCATCTTAAAGTTGCGCATAAGTGTGTGGGTGCGTGCGCGTGCATGTGTTTGTGAGTCTGCTTGTAGCAGTGGCATTACATATTTCGTGACTGGAGGCAGATGAGGCAGATGCACTTTTGTGTTGGTTGTGTCATGGATGAATATTTGAACCTATATTAGTCTTTCAAAATTAATTACAAGGATAAGACACCACTGCTGTCCCCAAATGTCTGCAAAGAGGGAAGCTGACTCCGGTCACACTGTCTCTGACCCCACGTTCACAAATAAAATCAATACCTTACTTTGTTCCTACCTTCCCATTGTGACTGTAAGCCATCAACCACTGCCCCTTGCAGATATGCCGCTGCATGCATTGGGCACTGATCCCGACATGAAACTGACACGGGAGGACCGGGCATTGATAGAGGTGAAGACCAGGGGTCAGAACTTCAATGTTGCCTGGTACCAGCATAGGCGTGGTGTGCGGACTAGCAGCAATATGTCAGTAGATGTGTAAAGCCTGTGGTGTCATGGGATAATTTATTAGCTTTGCTGCCATTTAGAGTTTCGTTTGTTTGTTTGTGTAGTTTAACGTCCCACTGACAATGCAGGTGATAGATTGATTTGTTAAATGTCCAAGTGTACTATGACTTGCACAGAAGCCATGGAAGGGGGGTGGATGTACAGCAAATATAAAGATCTGGTCTGAAGTCCAGCAGAAGAGCTAGTGAAGGACTAAGTGCAAAGTCAAGCAAATTTCAGTATCTTGTGGCCTGTGGCTGTAAATTCTATGGAGTCCACTGGTTTGGTTTGACAGAACACACGTAGCAGCACCCTAAGAATGAGCAACGCATCAAAGTCCCTGATTAAGAGTCTTTGCTACCCAGATGCTGGATTCTTTTACTCAAAGCAAAGGACTTGGGGTTGCAGCCACGAGGAAGATGCACTATAGTATTGAGTTCTTTCAGCAATATGCGCCACACAACGAGGGACTGAAAGTCTCAAGGAATGGCTTCTAAATGACATCCAACGGTTTTGAGGCCCTTACACATGAATCTGATGGAGACACCTACTTTGTTCCACAATTGATTTTGAGATGTCCATGGAGGGGAGAAGAACTGACATTTGGTTTCAAAACAGCTGAAGGTTCATTTCGTGCCAAATTCCCAAATGACTACAATGACGTCTGATATTTTAGGTCAAAATTAGCCATGTTGTCAAGACCCCCCAAAATAACCATGCCATACAATAAACTGGTGTACTATAGAGCTATACCAAGAATAAACCAGAAGATAGTAGCTTTGAATGTGAAGCACCAGATGCAGACTCTCGGTCCGTTCTTTCTCATCTAGGTTGCGCATTTAAGTGTGTGCGTGCAAGTTTGGACCTATGCCACGGCCAGCTGCAATCAAAGTTGCAAGCCGTTAGGATATCCTCTCTATGTTCTTTGGTGCCCCTATTTAACGGGGGCGGGCGGCACTGGTTTGGTACGACAGTACACGCTGTACCGTTTAAGGTGTTTTTTTTTGGGTCTTCCTTTTGCAAAAGTGTGATAAAAAAAATGCTCAAAAAATTATACTTCATTTATAAGTGAATTCCATTGTGTCAGATGAGGAGATAACCAGACGAAGAACACACGAGGCCTATGCTGGATGCGGTCCCTTTCCTTCCAAATCCACATCAACGACAACTGTAATCTTGGTAGAATGGTAAAAGTAGTCGATCCGAAATCAGATGTTTGGACGTTTTGTTTGTTTGTTTTTGTAGTTTGATGTCCCACTGACAAACTTAACGCCCCCACACTATGGGCTCCGAACACTTTCAGTACATGCCAGCGAAACCGGTGCAATGGGGTTTGAAGGTGTGGGCATTAGCGGAGTCGGCTACTGGTTAGAATACATCTTATACTGGTTCATTTTAGTAATCACTTGCCATGATATAGTGCAGGTTATGTCAAATAAATATCTGAGAGTGAAACTAATTCAGTCATAATAAACCAGTCAATATATTTTATGGGAAGATGGTGAAAAAAACAATGACTAACTAATGTTTGCATTTAACTTTTACGCAGGTTACTTTCTCAGCGCCTTCCCGTTTTTCTCCCGCCGGAAGAGCGGCCAGAAGCCTTTCACTATTTATGAAGACGTTGTGCCCCGACTGTTAAAGGCGTCAGCGGCACTGGGCAAAGGCCATCATGTGTACACTGATAATTATTACACATGTGTTCCAATGGTAAGGATATTTCTGTTGCAAAAATCAATACATGACTTGTTAATTAGACCAGACCAAAAAAACATTAGGATCTTATATCTTTATTGGACAAATTGTAGACTAGACTATCTATCAACCAAATAACATCCACTTATATAAGCTGTAGGAGTGGTGTTTTTCACAGAACACCAACTTAGAGGTTTTAGAGACAGCATGTCTGTGCGACCATTTCCATGACAACCATTTCCAAGGGAGTTTTTAAACCAATCAAATTGCCTGTTTATGATTAGGGGGGTACCCTGGCAACAATTACTGGTAAGGAACAATTCAGAAGTTCAAAGACACCACCAGCAGCAGCTAGCAGGGGTCTGGGAATTATGGATTTCATAGGAGATTACAAGAGTCTTGAGAGTTTCACACTAGAGGACAGCACCATTGCCACCAATCTGAGTGAGTCTTTGCAGTCTACTGCTAGATATAATTTACAGGCTATCTGTTGTGATTTATTTAATGTGAGTTTGGAACAGTATTTAGGTTCAGGCAAGGTCAGCCATATCTATTCCTGTAGTTTGTACGCAGTTTCCAGTGACACTAATAAAAACAGCTTAACTGTAATTAACTTGTCTGGTTTTGTGTTCAGGATATTAGAACCCATATTTAATTGGAGCCTTGTGACATTTTTGTTACATACCTCTTTGCACTACTGCAGTTCACGAAAAGGAAACACAGAGAGCATGAAGAGCTGATGGAGGAGATAACGGTGAGCATGGTATTACGTTTAACCTAGCATACCTCAAAAGATTGAATGAAACACACACAGTACTCAGGCTATATTTTGAAGAAGAAAAAAAAGCATTTCGTTTTCTCTATGCATTTTAATACAATGATATACGGTATAGAATAACATGGTCATGCTATATGCACCGTTTTAATGAAACGCTGTTAGGGGATATATATATATATGTGATATATGAGCAAGATTGATTGATTTGTTTAACATCCAAGCGTACATGGACTTTATGGGACTTCTCAGGTTTGATTGGACAATAGGTAAAGAGGAACTGGCCTAGAATTGATTTTGACGAGTTAACCCAGTGTAGTCATAAGGTCTTCTAAATAGAGCCAAGCGGTCCAGTCCAGGGAGGATGACAATGATGTGTCATCATATCGATCTCCTCTAATGATTCTGCTGACAAAACCCAGGCTGAAACCCAGTGTAGTCAAGAGGACTTCACAGAGTCAACATGCAAATTTTAAAGTGGCCAGTAAAGACTTTTAATCTGCATAATGCAGAGGATGGCCTTCCCTCCTGAAAACATCTAAGAATTGCCAAAACAACCCTAGCAAACGTACAAACACTTGCAACGTGCCACTCCAAAAACCTGAAATGGTTGACTTGACTGCCAGTACTTCTTCCCCTCAAGATTTGCAAAAGCCTGAACATCCACATTTCAAATTGCCCACTGAAGAGTTTGACCTTTATGATACAGATTGATGGCCTTCCTCCCAGAAAACACCTGAAAAAGTGTAAAATGCCACCAAAGTATGATTTATCACAAATAAAAGCTAAATTAAACACCACATCACACAGATAATGTTTCACCAACAAAAGCTACATTTTCTCATATTGAACAACCATAGTCAAAGATCAATACACAGGAAGCTCACTCATCAGAATGAAGATTGTTTTACATCCAAGTGTGCTATGACACCTGTGACTTACTGAAGAGTTTATCAGTCTCCCGGTCCGTTCTTTTCTCTGATCTGCCATGAAGGCGAGGATTCAATGAAATGTGCCTTGTTTCCAGATTTTTTTTTAATTTCGGGAGCTAAGTTCCTAGATGGAATTGTCCCCCAGTCATTTTTTTCTGGTAGTTAAAAATAAAGTTAGGCCAGACGCCTAAAAATAATTTGCAAAGGGATTTCTTAAAGGTTTTTCTCTATGTTTGCACAGATAACCCACTTTAATATTATTTGCTTATATAGCAGGAATGCACGTGCTCAGCGCAATGCAAAAGAGGGCACAGGAAGCCTGAGCTGAAGAAGCCTTTCGGGTGCCTCTTCCATAGAGATAGTGTGATTGATTTTGATAAAGGATTTTATATCGATTTGGCTCCTCACCGTGCTCTCGGAGAACAACATAGACTTGTTTGTATGCATGGTCATTTTAATTTTTCAGAGCCATGACCCTACTGGACAAATTAGACATCACTGAGAACGCCACAATAATGCAGCTGCGCATTGATTTGGTGAACAATGTAGTAAAAACTGCCTCTGATGAGGGGTGAGACAAGTTCAGAGTAAGAAAAGCTTAGAACAGTGCTGACCAGGAGTAGAGGAAAAACAGGTAAATTTCTGTGCACTATAATGCCTCCAATCTGCATCATTAGACTGATGATGGCCAGGAACAGATGGATGACACATAGCCAGATGTACACAGCACCGATGATTGACCCTGACAAGCTACTACACTGAAGTCTGGAACTTTCTGCTGAGTTGGCAGAGTGGCATCAGATATTCATTGCTCAATTCCCGGAGGAGACCGGCCAGAAGGCATGGTGTACGGACTAGCAGCAACTTCTACCACTTAAGAAGATTCATGGCTAAAGTCCCAGAAACCACCAGTAACTATGCATCAGAGCTGAGTAGAGACCGTGGTAAGACAAATCACTGAAGGATCCACGGATGCCAAAGAAAGCAAGTCTGAAGTGGTGGATAAGAAACAATCAAAGTACATGGGAAAAATATGTGGAACGAATGCAGATGATGCATCGAGAGATCTTTGTATCCTCGATTCACGTACCTGGATCTACGCAACAATGATATAAAGCAGAACCAGTTGAGTTATCTGATGTTATTATTCCCTAATGCACAAGTGATTGATCTGCGTCACAACACGGAATTAGACTGTGAGGATTTGTTAACAGATGTGATAAAGTACGAAAATTTGCAGGTACTAACTGACTGTGAAATGGACAGAGTTTGGATGGGAACCCTAGCCCGCAGGCCAAAGAGCACTCAACCTTCAACCTCCAACGAACAGGGGGCAACAAACATGCCGGTACAGAATCCTTCTACACAGGATCCTTCTACCACAAAAGTCACATCACAAATTCCTACACCTCCTCCTCTCCCTCCTGTGGGGTATAACGCTGAAGTGCCTCCTACTCCTGTGTTGAAAAAAGCTGTAGTGCCTCCCCCTCCTCCACCTGTGAGGAGAGTTACTATGCCTCCCCCTTCTCCAGCTCCAACAGTACCTCAACCTTTCCCAAAAACATTTCAAGTGCCTGTCTTCAGCCACTTCCACCAATGTTCATGTAGAGACAGATGAAGAAAGTTCGAGCTATCCCACACCAGCCTCTTCTTACCATGAAGAAAGCAGTACAGAACCTGCAGAAGAAGCCAAATCTTCTAGAGTGACAGTCATTGTGCTATGGATTGTGGTCGTTTGTCTGGTAGTAGCTATTGTGTCGATTGGAATATGTGTAGCTCATCAGTGCCACAAGTACAATCCTCTGATAAGACTCCAGCAGCTTCACTGAGCAGTAAGTATAATTTATACCTTAATCTATGAATCTTTTGTCTTACTTGTTTTGAATATAACTACATAGTATTAATCTGTAGTATATGTCACATACATGACAGCATTTCTGTATTGATACACTTGTCGGTTTACATTGATTGATTGATTGATTTGTTTAACATTCCAGCGTACATAGACCCTATGGGACTTCTCAGGTTTGATGGGACAATAGGTCTTTCATTTCTCATCTTAGAGTTGCGCATAAGTGTGTGGGTGCGTGTGCGCATTTGTGAGTTTGCTTGTAGCAGTGGAACACGGCTCGTAGCAGTGAGATACTGCTCGTGGCATCGGGCCCCGCTTTATTGTGCTGCCTCACACAGGTGGTGTGCCGCAGACTGTGGACACAACATCTGGCCAGTCACATTATCCTGACACCGGCGAACCAGTCGTAGTTCCATACCAATCGGGCCAGCAGATCAGGGCTGGCGAGTATGCAACTACTTTCCGTCTGGCTAGAGAAATCTTCTCCAGCCTACCCTACCGAAACATAGAGGGTCATTGTAGGGGATTTTGTTTAAGTACCACGCTTTTAAAGAAAAAAAATTCTTGCCTTTTTCAGTGTGGTTGAAGGTGGTGTGCCCATATGACATGTGGCGCGAGGTAGGTAGGTAGGTAAGTAGCAAATAGTAGAGGTTTGACACAGTTACATTATCCTGACACCGGCGAACCAGTCGTAGTTCCATACCAATCGGGCCAGCAGATCAGGGCTGGCGAGTATGCAACTACTTTCCGTCTGGCTAGAGAAATCTTCTCCAGCCTACCCTACCGAAACATAGGGGGTCATTGTAGGGGATTTCGTTTAAGTACCGCCCTTTTAAAGAAAAAAAATTCTTGCCTTTTTCAGTGTGGTTGAAGGTGGTGTGCCCATACGACATGTGGCGCGAGGTAGGTAGGTAGGTAAGTAGCAAATAGTAGAGGTTTGACACAGTTACATTATCCTGACACCGGCGAACCAGTCGTAGTTCCATACCAATCGGGCCAGCAGATCAGGGCTGGCGAGTATGCAACTACTTTCCGTCTGGCTAGAGAAATCTTCTCCAGCCTACCCTACCGAAACATAGGGGGTCATTGTAGGGGATTTTGTTTAAGTACCGCGCTTTTAAAGAAAAAAAATTCTTGCCTTTTTCAGTGTGGTTGAAGGTGGTGTGCCCATACGACATGTGGCGTACCCTAATTCACTAGGCTATCTATTTGTGATTGACTGACTGTGAATTTGGACTGGTATTTACTGCAAAACCCTGCAACATGTATCAATAACTAAACCTGTCGCTGCAGATCTTGCAACCCCTCCAGTCTCTGAATACTACAATAATTTAATCAATATCAATAATATGCTAAATTCAATCTACCGGTCATCAATAACCAAAAAGTGGTTGACTTGACCGCCAGTACTTCTTCCCCTAAAGATTTGCAATGACCTGAACATCCACGATTCAAATTGCCCACTTAATTGCTGATGAAGTTATTCTAATCCTTCATGCCCCAATCATGAAGGTCCCCACTAACACAGGGGGACCCCCCCCCCCCAATAGTGCTGATTATTACTGATATGAAAGGAAAATGTCCTGAGATAACTAGGACACGATAGAAGATGCTACTTAATTTGAGACTACATTTGAGACACAAGCAAAGCAGAACATTTTGATAGATATGATTGCGGAGTTGTGCATTCTCCGATTCCTGGCATACAAGTATAGCCTCACTCAAGGTGGCCTTCAGGCACAGGGTGTTAATAAACTGCCTGTATTACCACCCATATAAGGTTACAAACGAAGATATCCGAACGAAATGAAGTCCCATGCCCCAAGTCAGTACTGGCATACTCGCAGCACATGGGTGGTGTTGATTGATTGATTGATTGATTTGTTTAACGTCCAGACGTACATCAAGTACCTCACGGGACATCTCAAGTTGGCAAGGAGTCATCCACAAATAGTGGTAGTCTGCCTTGCAGTAGTAGGACCGGTATTTATATATGCTGCTTGCCCAATACAGCAGTGACCGCATCTATGGACAATCGGATCTATGAAATGAATGACCCAATCAGACCAGATGTTTGGTTACTATGTCTATGGTCGCAAACATGGAGGTAGACAAACAAAGACATGGAAACGAAAATCACCTCGATCTCATTAGGGTAAGTACTAAGCAAGATAATAAGATATTTCATTTGCCTTGTTTCCATTTAGAGAGCTGATGTCACTAAAATGGAGTAAGATCCCATCAGCAATTAGATAATTGTTAAATTGTAGTGGTAGCCTCTGAGTCTGGCATGGCTGAGGTGCAGCTCCTTATGGGCCTGCTGCCATCCAGGAGGATGTTAAGTTGTTAAGACAAGTAAGAATTAAACAGGGGGAGGACCTCATGGGCCTGCTGCCATCCAGGAGGAGGACCTCATGGGCCTGCTGCCATCCAGGAGGAGGGCCTCATGGGCCTGCTGCCATCCAGGGGGAGGACCTCATGGGCCTGCTGCCATACAGGAGGAGGGCCTCATGGGCCTGCTGCCATCCAGGAGGAGGGCCTCATGGGCCTGCTGCCATCCAGGAGGAGGGCCTCATGGGCCTGCTGCCATCCAGGAGGAGGGCCTCATGGGCCTGCTGCCATCCAGGAGGAGGGCCTCATGGGCCTGCTGCCATCCAGGAGGAGGGCCTCATGGGCCTGCTGCCATCCAGGAGGAGGGCCTCATGGGCCTGCTGCCATCCAGGAGGAGGGCCTCATGGGCCTGCTGCCATCCAGGAGGGCCTCATGGGCCTGCTGCCATCCAGGAGGAGGGCCTCATGGGCCTGCTGCCATCCAGGAGGGCCTCATGGGCCTGCTGCCATCCAGGAGGGCCTCATGGGCCTGCTGCCATCCAGGAGGAGGGCCTCATGGGCCTGCTGCCATCCAGGAGGAGGGCCTCATGGGCCTGCTGCCATCCAGGAGGAGGGCCTCATGGGCCTGCTGCCATCCAGGAGGGCCTCATGGGCCTGCTGCCATCCAGGAGGAGGGCCTCATGGGCCTGCTGCCATCCAGGAGGGCCTCATGGGCCTGCTGCCATCCAGGAGGGCCTCATGGGCCTGCTGCCATCCAGGAGGATGTTAAGTAGTTAAGACAAGTAAGAATTAGACATAGTTAGTTCATTCTAAAACTAACTTATGATGAAAATGACTCCTGATCTAATATGTCTTGAATCTCACATAAATCTATAGTCCTGATGAAGACCTGCAAAGGTCGAAACGTAGACTCTTTAACAAGAGTCCGAGACTGGAGAGGCGGATCCATTTGAAGCAATAAGGGGTAAGAGGATTGGGCACACCCTTTTCTCTAAAGATCTCAGGAAGGGAAATGCTGTGTTCCACAGGAAAAATACGCCCACCTGAGTCATTATATTGATACAGTGGCTGTATTTGTGAGCGCTGTCCTGCAGGAGGGGGGTCATGCTGCCACTCCTACAGCAACAGCAGACACACACTTCATGACACCCCCCATCAATGCCTGACTCAGCTTTTGTTTTGTTTGTGTAGTTTAACGTCCCACTGACTATGCAGGTGAGACTTACTCAAGTTTCAGTTTTTCACAAGTAAGAAGGTAGGCCGAAGGCCTACCTCGGATGATCGTATCCAGGATGATCGAATCTATGAGATGAGCCAAAAGATAGAAATCCCGCTACTACACATTTACCGAAGCAAGGGTTCTTTAACCTCCGACACCACATAGACATGGTGTGAGAGGGACAGGCCTTTGTTATGCTGTAAGTCTACCACAGCATGGGAAAGAGCAGCCATAGGTATAGTCGGGAAGCAATGAAAACTCCAAGCTGATACAAACTGTGTGCCATCAGTCTGGAGTGATACATCCCGACTCGCCAAACTAGTCTCCCCCATTTTTTTTTCCATTTTTTGTATTTTTTGTATTTTTTTTTTGTATTTTTTATTTTATTTATTTTTTAATTTTCCATTTCATATTTTGTCCCATAGTTGGGTTTCCTTTAAGAATTTTAATACATTTTCGTCATTAGTAGTGTTGAAAACACTGTACATAGATGTTGTGTCTGAAAGATGTTTTCTTCTACTTTCTGCAGTCCTTCTACAGTGGAGTAGAGGATGCTCCACTGTCAGACGGGTACTGCAGTCTTGACATCTTGGTTCATATTCCCCATTCAGTCTGTACTCGTGTGTCAGTTTAGTGTGACCGATCCTTAGACGGTTTAATCTCACTTGTTCTGCTCGTTTTAGCTTTTTCCTCATTGTCACTCCTTTCAGTTTTGGCTGAACTGAGTACATGGTATTATGGCCCTTTTCTTTGTTCCATGCAGCTTGCCATTTTGCTTTCATGTGGCTATCTATGGATGGTAACAGGTCAGTGTATGGAATGGGAGTTAGGCTAGGTCTCAGACTCAGAGCTCTCTTTGCAGCTTCATCTGCTTCCTCATTTCCTTCGATTCCAATGTGACTTGGTAGCCAGCAGAAAAGTACTTCTTTTTTCTTCCTTTTCAGGTCAGAGGTTCTCTTTCGCATGTCGCGTATCAGTGGATTGACAGGCATATAGCATCCAGGGTTTGAGGGCAATTGTCTGAACCGTTGGGTGCTGGAGGCTTCGCTCTATGAGTCTGTAGAATTTACTGTCAAAAGACACTGCAAGAATTGAGGCAGATAGGTTTGCCAACCATGTCATATAAAAGGAGGACAGGCTGGTCTTTCACTGGATGACAAGGTATGTTCTGAATGTATTCTTATAAATATTTTCGGATCAGATGGCTGTAGAGAGTTGGCTGATAGCATTTCTGCGGAGAAACCTTGGAGGAGGAGGCTGCTAAACAGGAGGCATCTTGACAAATAGATCTAAAAAGAATATATGGACAACCAAACCAATTTGAAGAAACTCATTGCAGAACACATGTTCCAACTAGTATGTGTCGAAAAGTGATAAAAAACAAAGCAAATTCTCCCCATTATCGTACAAAAGTTCAGAATGTAGAAAATTAGAAAAATGTTTTTAATACATTTTGTACAAAATACCCCTTTCACTGTATTCATATTGTTTGCTCATAAATCAATTATTCACGGTTCTTCTTATAGGTGCCCAGACAAGTCAACGGCCATGATTGTGGTGTCCACGCTATGATGGCAGTGAAGTGGCGTTCGGAAGGCAGGGAGTTGAAGGATGGTCACTGGATTGCCCAACATGGGAGTGCCTTCATCAGAAAAAGCCTGCGGGACCAGATCTAAAATAAACTCACGAAATCGTGATTGATTGATTGATTGATTGGATTGTTTTACGTCCAAGTGTGCTATGACGCCTGGGACTTACTCAAGAGTTTATCGGACTCTCGGTCCGTTCTTTTCTCATCTAGGTTGCGTTTAAGTGTGTGAGTGCATGTACGCGTGCATGTGTTTATGAGTCTACTTGTAGCAGTGGGACACGGCTTGTAGCGGTGGAACAATGCTCGTGGCATCGGGCCCCTCTTTATTGTGCTGCCTCACACAGATGCTGTGCCGCAGACTGTTGACACCTCATCTGACCAGTCCATTATCCTGACACCGGCGGGCCAGTCGCAGCTCCATACCAATCGGGCCAGCAGATCAGGAACTGGCGAGTATGAAAACTACTTTCCATCTGGCCAGAGATCATTATCTCTAGCTTACCGGGCCGAGTCTCAAGGGGGGGGCCTGTTTTCCCCCTCTTACATCTTTGTTTCCCGCAGGAAGGTCAGGAGTTCTTTCTTCACAGTGTTGGTGAAGACACTGTTCATGGACGACGCGCCACGAAGGTGGTCGTCCCTACTCTTCTTGGTTGCTTGACAAAAGAGCATGAGATGTTCTACGGTCAAAGGTACTTGACATCGCTGACATACCGGTTGGTTTTCACCCCTCATGAGGTGTCCGTGTGTCAGCAGCGAGTGACCTATCCGAAGACGGGCCAGTCTTGTCGATTCGCTCCTGGTCAAGCCTGTATGGTTGTGTCTTTTGCCTATCGAGGGTTCGATGGCTCTCAGTTTGTTATCTTGGTCAGAGCTCCAGCGTCTCTGCCACTCTAGGTTGGTATATTCTCGACAAATCGGGAGGAGGTCTGAGGATGGGATGCAAGCTGAGCTGGGTTTCAGACTCAGGGCTTTCTTAGCTGCATCGTCTGCAGCTTCGTTCCCTTCTATGCCAATGTGGCTGGGCAGCCAACAGAGGACTACCTCCTTTTGGGTGTCTGTGAGGTGTGAGACCAATTGCTTGATCTCCTGCACCACAGGGTTTTTGGGGTCATGTTGGTGTATTGCTTGCAGGCACGACTTGGAGTCGGAGAAGATGATGAAGGCCTTTCGGCTTGACACCCTCATCCACTCCAAAGCACTAAGGAGAGCATGGGCCTCAGCAGTGAAGATGCTGCTTCTTCCATGTAGTGCTCCTTTGCGGGTACCAAAGGGTGTGAATGCAGCAAAGCCAACCCGGTTTCCATCTTTCGAGCCATCTGTGAACACCTCAGTGTGACCTTGGTGCCGACGGCTGATTTCTGTCAGTTTTTCCATGTAGGTGTTGGTCTGGGTTTCCCCTTTCTTGTGTTCACAAAGGTCAAAGAGGATAGTTGGACCCGCCTGTTTCCACGGAGGGGATCGAGCAGGTCCTTCCTTGATGACCTTTGAGATTGGAATGCGAGCCTCTCTCATCAGGGTTCTCACCCTCATAGAAAAAGGCTTTGTGGCATTCTTCTTCCTACGGAAGACGCTGTGTTCCTCGTTGAAGATGGTGTTGTGAGTTGGGTTCCTCTCATTTGCCTTCACCCTGATGGCATATTGGAGGGATAGTTTGTCCCGCCTGAGATCCAGTGGGGGGACTCCAGCCTCAACTTGCAGACTGTTCTGCGGTGAGGATCGGAAGGCACCTAGGCAAAGCCGGAGGGCTTGGTTTTGAATTGGGTTTAGCCAATCCAGGTATGATCTGCCAGCAGATGCATACACCACCGATCCGTAATCCAGGCGTGATTGGATATACGTCTTGTAGATTGTCAATAGAATCTCCCGGTCTGCTCCCCACTCTGCGGACACCCTCCTTGTCTCATCTCATTACGCTATCGTCCGCCATCGCTCATTTTGTTTTTAATATTAAATAATAGTAGTCAAACATTAAGAGACTCGCCTCCCCCTTCATCGGCCAAGAAGCGGAGTGAAGAGAAGAAGGAGGAGCCCCAGGGAAAGAGGAGAAAAGAGACAGTCTGGTTTTTCCATATATTTCTCCCTTTATAATCAGAGTATAAAACTCCTTTTGTAAGACAATACAGGGGTTTAAGCCGTCAGAAAAGCGGAAATCAGGATACACTCGGAAATTTAGCACGCCTTTCTCGACAGGTGTGGCGAACAACTTCTAACAGTACGTCACTTGTTTTGTATGTTTCGGTCCCCCTTCGGGCTTCACCATGCTATTATTTTCAATTCTAGGCGAACTGATGCCCCTCTGTGTGCTGCGCGCCTGTCGGCGAGTGGAAGCCGAGAACTGCGTTGAACAGGGGCCGGACTGGGCCAAGCTTTATGAGCCGCAGAGGAAGCAGCTGACGGAGCGGTACGGGTCACTCGAAGCTGTGCCTGCAGAGGCTGCGTATCGACCTCCTCTGTCGGGTCCAACATAACAATGTAGTCTGTCTCCGAGGAGGTTTTCCTTTAATTTTATGTTATTTAGAATTTCTATGAGGTTGGGTTGTATTCTTATACGTTAATGCTAATTGGTAGAGGGGGGTATGCTGATAGTTGCGTGTACCCCCTACCTACCCCCCCCCCCCCCAACCCCCCGGCTAACAGAAATCTTGACAATTCACCTTAATATTATCTAACCTTGAGCCTATGATTTAACAGCAGTCATTCCTGTATAATTATGTATTTAACTAAATAGTCTGGTTCCTTGGTACATTCCTTGGTAGTCAACCACATGACCCGGATCGGTCACTGTTTTGTTATACGTTAATACTTTACAGTTACATTGTTTTGGCTGGTTTGGTTTCACGGTTTGCTGATGGTTACACGTGACCTTCTCTTTTTCCAGTCAACTCAGCACACTGGACTTTTATAGCAGATCGGTCCAACTTTTTCTGCAAGATGCATATTGTGAAGCAGATGAGATTTTAAAGGTGTTTGAGAACAATGTGTCGACTGGAAGGAACCCACATGCTTTTGAGAAGGCCGAGAGTGGTGCATCAGACTTGTATCCAAAACTTCCATCTGCAGAGCTACACAGGTGTCAGCTGCGTACTACTCCAAAGACCAGTTGACACTGCAAATAATGGTGATAGAAATACAGTGCGACAATGAGCTCAAAGTTACTACTGTTGTGGGGGTGAGAGTACGTCACCGACCACATATGCCTTCTTAGAACGGAAAGCGATTAACCATATAAACCTAGACAGCGTTTAGTCAAGAACATCTTGGTCTATCCCAAAGATCACCTCCTACCAGGACTTCAGGATGAATGTGCTGTCAACATCATGGGAAAGGACATGTTGATGGATTCATCTGTCCTACCAGAAGTGCTTGTACCAAAAGGACTGGATGAGGAGCACCAGAGATATAATCACCAACATTGTTTGTTAGATAGTTACAGAAGCAAGATAAAGTCCCTAAGGGGTAGGCAGTTGTTCTACCAACGATGTTAGTTGTTGATAGGTGACGCTCTCTCTGGGTGGTAAGTAAAGAGAGCACAGTGTGACTGGGTTGTTGATGGTCACTCGGACTGCAACTGCCTGTAAGTTGGTGTTAAGTTGGATTTCTCTTTGTGGGTAGGTTTTTTTTTTACCACAAGGGCTACTCCTCCAAACGCCTGATCGGGGTTCGGGATTTTACAGTAGCTCTTGTAATTTCGAATTGTTGGTATTTCCTTCTTCTTTTTAATCTTTAGTTCCTGGAGGCATAGGGCAACTGGGTTGAGTTCAACTGCCACGATAAGCAGGTCTGCTCTGTTTGCTGTTTGTGAACTTTTACGCGGTTGCCAAAGGTTCCTAGTAATGCCTGCAGCGAAGCTGCTGGTTTAATATAAAAATGTTGACATCAAATACGGTTTTTAACACGTTACAATCAAACATTTGTGTAAAACATGTCAACATTTGTTCAACAGTTTTCACATACAGAAAATAACAGATATTGAGGTTGAAATTTGCCCAAAACAATGCTTCTTTAATTCAAAAGAATCAAGCGGAGAATGACGCACCCAAGCTACCTTCCTCAGTGAAATATACAAATAAACATGCTGTTATTAATATAGTGATGATGCATTAATATACGATTTTGGCAATTTTGAGGTTGATAGCTCTGGGGCCTCGTTCACATCACCTTCACCTCGTCTTGTATTAGGGGCATTTAGCAATGACTACGTAGCACATGATCATTGAACACAGACAATAGGGACCTTTAGCAAACCTGACGTGGCTCATTTAACGCAGACACATCCTATCCTTTCAGTACTGCTACGTCTGCGTTTAATGAGCTTTTACGTTGTTGCTAAAGGTCCCTATTCTCAGTGAATTGCCGCATCTGTGTTTACCCTAGACCCAATCATGGCTCAGTCTCATGAGTTTGTAACATTTCAAACGTCTTTGACCGGTGGCGTCTTTGACCGGTGGCGTCTTTGACCGGTGGCGTCTTTGACCGGTGGCGTCTTTGACCGGGTATGTGATTAAAATGAAGAAAAAAGTATATAGTAAAGAAATTTAAGCTTCAACTTCTTTATGTAATAAACAGTCTATGGTTGTTTTACCCAATTAAAAAAATATATTTTAATGCACATATTAAGGGTTCCTTTTGGGCTTTTTTTCTTCAGCAGGTCAAAGACGTCACCGGTCAAAGACGTTTCAACTGTTACAAACTCATGAGACTGAGCCAGTATCATAAATATATGAAATATATCAATTTTAGATAATGCCTCGAAATGATGTGTTATAACATATTATACAAAATATTTACCCATTTCTTTACTATACACTACTTTTTTCTTCATTTTAATCACATACCCGGTCAAAGACGGCTCCGGTCAAAGACGGCACCGGTCAAAGACATTTGAAATGTAACAAACTCATGAAACTGAGCCTCATGTGGAAGGGCTAAGGGTCATTATAGACGAGGTGAGAGTCTTGTCAACATGCACAAAATGGACATTGTGTATTCACACCTGGAGGGGTGTTGGGTTGGGTTGTAATAGAAGATGCACAGATCCGGCTAGCACAGACGGTAGAGCATTGCACTTGAGATGGTAGGGTAGCAGGTTCGAATCCCGGTCATGTTATTGTTAGGTAGGCCTAATTCTTTCTTTTTCAATAAGTGTAGTTTAAAAGTCTTTAAATACTTGAGAATAAAGTAAAAGTCTGATAAGATCGAATTATATTTTTTCTATGATTCTTATGTTCAGAAACATTCGTTCAAAGTAGAATTAGCCTGCATTGCTATATGCACCCTACAGAAAACGTTACAAAAGCATAATGATATCATGTATATAATGTTTGACACAAATGTTTGTTTCCAAACCATGTACAAACGTTTTAAAACGTTCTAACTCAAACATTTGTTTCCAAACCAAATACAAACGTTATAAACCGTTCTAGAAACGTTTTTTGTTAGCTGGGTAGCCACATTACCGTACAAAAGTTCAGAATGTAGAAAATTAAAAAAATGTTTTTAATACATTTTGTACAAAATACCCCTTTCACTGTATTCATATTATTTGCTCATAAATCAATTATTGTGGTGTCCACGCTATGATGGCAGTGAAGTGGCGTTCGGAAGGCAGGGAGTTGAAGGATGGTCACTGGATTGCCCAACATGGGAGTGCCTTCTCCGAAGAAGCCTGCGGGACCAGATCTAAAATAAACTCACCAAATCGTGGAATAATCTTGTCTGTTGATTGTTGTTAGCATTATGACTATAGCTGTGCTATACAAAGGTATACATCTACTGCATTGATGCCTAGAATCCAATATATACCAATAGAATACTTTAGCTACCAGGTAGTATAGATAGAATAGTAGGTTTGGATTGTTCTGGCGTACAGAATAGTAGGTTTGAATTGTCCTCCAGTACATAGCATACGTGACATAGTGCATGGCAGCAAGTAATCCTCTTGGAATGTGAGCTTCAATCATGACACATTTCATGGGTACAGTCACAAGTGCTCGCAGGTTCACAAACCAGCTGAAGTGGCTGAGCCGTTTAACAGGTTAGCTCAGTGCATGAAGTATTGAAGGATTTGGATGAGGGCCAAGATTAGAATAAGGAACAGGACTTGCGTGAGGATGAGACCAAAGAGAAGGAGCAGAAGTGAGGGGCAGCAAAAGAGGATGTGAAGAAGAGGTGGACCCGTGTCCCATATATATTTACGCGATGTACCAGAAGACCAGATATCTAGACACCATCATCAAACGGTATAGACAAAAAAATAGTGAACAGTAATCTGCAGACGATAGCCAGATAGGGCCACACCTTTAATGCCGTATGTCAAATCAAAAGCAACGTCCTATCGACTTAGCAGAGATGTACTCCAGTCCTAATACTGATTGTTGAAACACAACAGCATTGTCTCTTCTCTGCAAACATCACTCTCAAAAAAGCTCACTTCTCCAGGCACAATCTTCTTTATAATATCATGAATTATAACTAAAGACAACAAAAAAACTGACGATGAAACTTGTATACCAGGCAGGCTGGGACTGAGTGGTGGATCTGGACACCTACTAGGTTAGCAAAAAGAAGAAACAGTACATAATTGCATCAGAAGGGCCAAAGATCAAGCTGTGGGGGAGACTGGATAGCAGTTTTGTACTATTTGACCTGGTGCAGTGAGTGGGTGCTACAGCTTTTCAAAAAAGATGACATGACCGTTGGAAACGCTCTTCTTAGTTTGATTATATTCACTCAGTGAATGGAACAACATCTGTGAGGCTAGATGGTCAGAGCTACAGTGAAACACACTGTGAAAATCCAGTACAAGCACAGGCATCTATAGGATGGGGTGCATCTAGACCAGACCCTACCGCCATCAATTCTAGCCTAAAACTCAAACAAACCAGACTTCACAGATCAGTATCACATGTAAGGAAAAAACACTTATTCACTGCCATTCATTTACGTGACATGCAGCGAGCAAAATTGTATTTTATTTTGTATTAAGTATCCATTTCTTCTGTGATTCAATGGAAACAAATAAAACGATCTATACTTTTGTATATTTTTTTATGCCGAAGTGGTGGCGTAGCCACCTGGTGGTGCCGCCAGGCACCACCAGAACGAGGTATATGATGTTTGCACTTTGCCAGAAGTCAGAACGGGGGCCGCCATCTTGGATTGTGCCGCCATCTTGGATTAAGGTGTCACAACACAAATTTATGCTATGTGATAACAATAATATAAATCAACCTTTGATAGTTCCTGAGGTAGATTATAATCATACGTACCCCCCCTAATATGGACCCAAGAAATTCAATGGTTCTAGCGGTTTGTTGCTAATACAGCTGGCTGCCTAGCAACGGCTATTCTATTTGTTTATCTGCCTAGCAACACACATTTCCATGGTCCTAAGGTTGATTATAATCATACCTACCCCGCTAATATGGACCCAAGGAATTCAATGGTTCTATCGGTTTGTTGCTAATAAAGCTGGTTGCCTAGCAACAGCTATTCCAATTGTTTATCTGCCTAGCAACACACATTTCCATGGTCCTGAAGTTGATTATAATCATACCTACCCCCCCTAATATGAACCCAAGGAATTCAATGGTTCTATCCGTTTGTTGCTAATACAGCTGGTTGCCTAGCAACAGCTATTCTTATTGTTTATCTGCCTATCAACACACATTTTCATGGTCCTGAAGTTGATTATAATCATACCTACCCCCCCCCCCCCTAATATGGACCCAAGGAATTCCATGGTTCTATCCGTTTGTTGCTAATACAGCTGGTTGCCTAGCAACAGCTATTCTTATTGTTTATCTGCCTAGCAACACACATTTCCATGGTCCTAAGTTTAATTATAATCATACCTTCCCCCCCCTAATATGGACCCAAGGAATTCCATGGTTCTATCCGTTTGTTGCTTATACAGCTTGTTGCCTAGCAACGACTATTCTAGTTGTTTATCTGCCTAGCAACGCACATTTCCATGGTCCTAAGGTTGATTATAATCAAACCTACCCCCTTATATGGACCCAAGGAATTCCATGGTTCTATCAGTTTTTTGCTAATCCAGCTGGTTGCCTAGCAACATCTATTGTAATTGTTTATCTGCCTAGCAAAACACATTTCCTTACCCCCTAACATGGACCCAAGGAATTCATAGGAAATGCCATATTTGAAGTAATATCATCCTTCCCCCTGATAACCCCTTCCCGGCCCTGCTTTTTTGGTGTCTTGAATGGGTTCCCTTCAAACATACCAACCATGTAGACATTATGTTTCTTCGAATGCAAGAATTGCGGTTGTTGCCGCGTATAAAAATGCCTGAGGCATTTTTTACGCGGCAACAACCGCAATTCTTGTTTAATAACATTTCACTCACGTCAAATTGAAATCAAATTGAATTGAAATATCGCCAGACGGCTATTTTGATACCACATCCACCAGGGCCCCTTCGGCGCCTTCCGGCCTTAAAATATAAGCATTTTTACTTACTAGTTTTAATAAGATATACTGTCATGCAGGTCAAGAAGCAGCTACAGGCTGAAATGGATGGGCTGATCGGGGGGATTGGCTGCCAAACGGCTGAAGTAGACAACTTTCGTCGGAGGCTGAAAGTATGATAGTAAGGCTGATTTCATTCATCATTTGTGGACTCTGAACCCGACTTATCCCATCCTGGCTTCTTAGGCAGGTTCCAGATTTGTCAATGCCTATAGGACAGTGGACAAATGCAACATTAAGGAGAAACTTATACACAACAAAGTGCCCCATTAAAAAGATTATCTTCACCTCTGTTTAGGAGCACATTTTTGAAGTGAAGCTGACTCAGGCTTAGCTGAAGAATTGCACACTGGCAGAATGGAGCTAAGGTGCCAAAAGAGTGTGTGAAGATAACAAAAAGAGGACAGGAAACTTTGACCAAGCGGACTGGTACAGTTAAGTTGGACCAGATAGTTTACCTGTTACCAGAAAAGATCATACATGCAATGATCCGGTTGTTGCCTCTACTGAGGCAGTACAGTACCTGCTTTAACATGGAGTTAAGTATGTGTATGCAAGGGTGTTCTGCCAAGACGCGTTACAGGCACACTTTGGTTGACACTCCCTGTGGGCATTTGAGTAAGTTTCTTCAAACATAATTGAAACTGGTTGCATTTCAGTGAGTTTTGAACATGTCATTCGAATAGTGAGACAGATACCAAGCAAGAAGACTTGACTAGAAAACACTATCTCTCATGAAATGTCACCTTACCATGTGCGAAGAGGGGTTGTTGTCAAACAAGGCAGTCATCTTAAGCCTTCAAGGTATGGGCATGATGCCAACTCTGAATATAGCCTCAAAAGATGTAATAGCTGCATTGAAGAAGAAACATCACAACAAACAGTTGATCGCGCTGTTCACAGAAAGTCACGAGCAGTGCAAATTGAAAGTTTGGTAAGTTTCAGTTTTCAGAAGTAAAAAGGTAGGCTTAAGGCCTACCCAGTAAACAAAAAAACATTATTTTTGAATGATGGTGGAGGGCAAAATCATGGTAGATCAAATGGTGTCTTTTGTATGTTTGATAAGTTCAACCAAATTCTGCTAGACATTCAAACTCATGAAATAACCCAGCCAAGACACTGAAACTTGTTTACCTTTGTCTATATAACAGTTGTAGGTGAAGCCAATAGCGTTTCACTGTAGATCTATTCCATTAATTCATACGGCACCTGTCCCCTGTATCATGTCGACCTCCTTTACTCATCAGGCCCCATACACCATCTCTGCAAGTTTCACTACAAGAAGAGCTGGCAAGGTTACCTGGTTTGTGTGGAGAACAACCTGTCAGTGATCCAAAGGATCAATGCAGCGGACAAAGAGATAGAGAAACTCAAGAACGAAGGAGTAACCAGCGAATCAGTGATCCAAAGGATCAATGCAGCAGACAAAAGACCCTATACAAATCCTATTCCGCATTAGCGAGATGACCTGTGTGCAGCGCCATCTTTATTGGTACCAGTGTATATCCCCTAACCTCCAGCTCAGCAAAATCTCATGTCTGAGATTAGGGTACAAACATGGTGTGAGTATTGTGAGTGGGTTGTAGTTGGGTATTCCTTATATCACCTGTCCCTCATAGAGTAGTGGTTAGCATGGTGGATTCATCATGCAGAGGACCTAAGCTCAAATCCATCTCAAGTCATATCTTGCAAGGTGACCACACCATTAACAACCAATACCTTTTCTTTTCTATACATATCTAAAGTTCCTTTGAAGAAATAGGAATACAAATTTTGTCCAAACTCTATTGATATTTATTTGATATAATCTCAAGGTTGTTACTCACTTCTACCTATCGAAGTTTCCCTTCCCACAATACAGCGTGGCACTCTTCCTCCAGTGGGCAGCCTTCCAGGGCAGAAGAAAAATAGAGCTAACTAAGATGGGCAGAGACCGTAGGAAAATGAAGAGCAAGGTTGAGAAAAAGGTACCGTCAGTGGGGGAACGACTCAGGAGTCCGCTACAGGTGGTGGATCCCCAAAGAACGTGCGAAAAACGAAAGGGAGAGTCCCCGAAGACCGACAGCCCACCCGCGAAGGCACAGCGGAGGGAGGGCGCGGACAACCGGGAAGGGCCGCCCCGCGAGGGAGAACAACAGTTCTCGCGAGATCTCGGGCCACGAGATGTAAACAAAGCGGCCATTGCTAGGCCCCGCGAGCTGACATACAGGCAGCAATCCACATTATACCCGAGGGTTTTGGCTATTTCATTGATTTTGATGCCGAACAGTGTCACCGAGAGGACGCAGCCCTGGGGGACTCAGTTCTCCTGGTCAACTGTCTTGGACTGGGTACCAAGTCGGACATTGAAAGTTCTGTTGCCGAGGAAGCCTTCCACAAAAAGTGGTAGTCTGCCTCGCAGTCCCATTTTCTGCATATCTTGGAGAATGCCAAATTTCCACGTCGTGTCATAAGCCTTTTCAAGGTCAAAAAATACAGCAGCAACTTGTTCATTGTTGGCGAACGCTTTTCTGATGTGGGTCTCCAGACGTACTAGATGATCAGTAGTGCTGCGACCCTTGCGGAAAACAATGACCAAGAAGATCCATCTGAATGGCTACCAGATTGTCAAGAAAATCCAGGCTGCAATGTCAACACAGATGGCTGGAAGCCAATTGACTATGTCAAACTTTCTCATACCAGATAGTATCGCCACTTGGGCCACGAGCAGAATCCAAGATTATGACAAGACACCAATAGGAATGGTGGCAAATGACATTGGATATCATATACCATGCATGAACAGATACATAGAAAGACGAGATTCATCAACAACTACTGGTGAAGATTCATCAGATGATATATATGTTTTCGCGATGGAGACCAGATATCTAGGCACAATCATCAAGCGGTGCTGACAAGATACTGAACAGTAATCTCCTGACGAAGACTAGATGTGGGCATGACACCACGCAATTGTTTCTTTTAAAACAGTAACCTTCACTTGACACAGGAACCCCGTACCGACCTTCCTGAACGTACAGCATAAAAATTATTTCTGGAATTTATAGGACATATATATATATGTCTATAAAGTGAAATAGCTAGGGCTCGCCCTTCTGACTGTTTAGTGGCGAACCTGTTTCTCAGCAGAAATAGTTGCTTCTAGATGAGAGCCACACGTAATGTAGAATTTACTTTAACAATTTGTGCTGGCAACAGGTTCGGAAGATCAGTCCAGGGCCGAGCGGAATCGTATGCTGGACGTTGAAATGCGGAAAATCCAGATCGAAACGCAGATGGCCCTCATGCAGAAGGAGCTGATGGCTTTGAACAGTGGCACCCCAACCAACCAGGACCCCAAACACCAACATGAGTTATATGCAAAGTAACATTGTGCAATGCAATCTGCTTTTTACAGCGGGGCATTATCCCAACTAATGTACAACCATGAAAATGATTTCAATTCTTTCCTATGTAACAACTCGTTCTATGTTATACACAGATGTTTCACCACAGTATTTAAAACATGTGTCTTCTGATCAATACAGATCAACGTACAACAGTGGTATTTGGTGCTGGGAAAGGCCTAGAATTGATTTTTAATAGTCAACCCAGTGTAGTCAAGAGGTCTTCTACATAGAGCCAAGCGGTCCAGTCCAGGGAGGATGACAATGATTTTCCATCATATCGATCTCATCTAATGATTCTGCTGACAAAACCCAGGCTGAAACCCAGTGTAGTCAAGAGGACTTCACAGAGTCTCCAACCAGTGACAACGATGATGCATGGTCCTTTGGAACAGCCCACTATTTAGGTTCTGTTATTGGTGTGGAAGAGCTTTTCGTCCAAGTTTTATCCATGAAAAAAAAGATTCCCCCCTTTTCCCCCCACTATTATGATGCTGCGGATTATGAGAACGAGGATGAGAAAATGATTTTCAATGAGAACAATTTCATAAAGGTCCTTTACAATGTCGGTAGAGTCACAACAATAATTTCTTTCAACACCCTAGCCCGCTCCTTCTTGGGAGCTGCTCTTGAGCAGATCAAAGAGTGGAACAAGGACTGGGCACTACAAGATGTAATAACTGACAACGACTCTGCAGAAATTGAAGCTATCAAGATCTAATGCGATGGGACCAAAGGGTAACTACTCATGGCATTTCCGAGGCTTCCCTTCGTATTACTTACTGTTTGGTGTGCGGTGTTCTTTGATGTGGCTGGAGGCTGGCCATGGCAAGGGCCCGTGTGATGGGGTAGGTGGGGCTATCAAGCGAATTGCTAGTAAGGAGACCAAGAAGGAGGCCGTTCTTCAAAATGCTGCAGACTTCACTCGCTCATGCCACTCAGCTAAGATAATGCCGATCAACAAATCTAAGGAGGAGATAGAGGAGATAAGAGGCGAACAGGTAGTCAGGAAAGTGCAGAAAGTGTTGTGCTGCTGGATATATAGGTCGTATTTCAACAACTTATTGCAGTAGTTCACGAACAACGTTGCAACTCATATGCTGTCATTTATGGCAGTGGGACTCGTTGGAAGTAAGGTTGAGGAGCAACTTCTGCTGAGCTGCACTAAGGATATAGAATTGATGTGTCTTGTTAGAGTGCATGTGGTCCCAGACCATCAGCATCTGGCAAGGTGTGGCGGCAGGGGCCCCGGTGAACCAATTCCCCTCTCAGTGCTCACTACTGCCATTCTGTACAAAGTACTCAACATTGGGAATCTCCTATATACCATAGTAGAGATGCAGTTGTGTGACGAGAGATGCCGGCAATGACAAGATAACAGATTTGGCAGAGAAGCACGACTGACACCATATTATGACAAGCTTGCTGACGGGCTTCACCTATGCTGAATTTCCCATTAAATCCCAGTAAAAATAAGTTATGTATGGAATGGTTGAGCAAACTATATTGAACATGTTTTATTCACAATATAGAGCCGCATGCTTCATACATCAACACAAAGGATAATGTTCTAGCTGACCATGGCCTGTAGGCAACCCCAGTTATGGGTAGACCAGATCACTAATGCTCTATTGTTGCCATCAGTAGAAGAGATTTGAGTCCCTGGCTTGAGACTGAATAGTTTGCCATCAAGGTTGCTGCAGAGAGGATGCCATATTTTTACTTCCTCAAGCAGTTCTTCCCAAAATACCTTGTGGATGAGAACACATAGCAGATGGTTGGGAAAACTGGCAGTGATTCCCTGCAACGAGCAGTACTACGGCGACGTAGTTGAAATCATGAGGTATACTCAACTTACATCCTGTGGAGAAAGTTATGTATGAGTAAGCGGAAAAATGCTTGTAGTGCTTTTGTTTGTTTGTTTGTGTAGTTTAACGTCCCACTGACTATGCAGGTGAGACTTACTCAAGTTTCAGTTTTTCACAAGTAAGAAGGTAGGCCGAAGGCCTACCTCGGATGATCGTATCCAGGATGATCGAATCTATGAGATGAGCCAAAAGATAGAAATCCCGCTCCTACACATTTACCGAAGCAAGGGTTCTTTAACCTCCGACACCACATAGACATGGTGTGAGAGGGACAGGCCTTTGTTATGCTGTAAGTCTACCACAGCATGGGAAAGAGCAGCCATAGGTATAGTTGGGAAGCAATGAAAACTCCAAGCTGATACAAACTGTGTGCCATCAGTCTGGAGTGATACATCCTGACTCGCCAAACTAGTCTCCCCCATTTTTTTTTTTTTTTTTTTTTTCTTTTTCTTTTTTTTTTTTTTTTAAATTTTTTTTTTTTTTCTAATTTTCCATTTCATATTTTGTCCCATAGTTGGGTTTCCTTTAAGAATTTTAATACATTTTCGTCATTAGTGGTGTTGAAAACACTGTACATAGATGTTGTGTCTGCAAGATGTTTTCTTCTACTTTCTGCAGTCCTTCTACAGTGGAGTAGAAGATGCTCCACTGTCAGACGGGTACTGCAGTCTTGACATCTTGGTTCATATTCCCCATTCAGTCTGTACTCGTGTGTCAGTTTAGTGTGACCGATCCTTAGACGGTTTAATCTCACTTGTTCTGCTCGTTTTAGCTTTTTCCTCATTGTCACTCCTTTCAGTTTTGGCTGAACCGAGTACATGGTATTATGGCCCTTTTCTTTGTTCCATGCAGCTTGCCATTTTGCTTTCATGTGGCTATCTATGGATGGTAACAGGTCAGTGTATGGAATGGGAGTTAGGCGAGGTCTCAGACTCAGACATCTGCTTCCTCATTTCCTTCGATTCCAATGTGACTTGGTAGCCAGCAGAAAAGTACTTCTTTTTTCTTCCTTTTCAGGTCAGAGGTTCTCTTTTGCATGTCGCGTATCAGTGGATTGACAGGCATATATTGGAGCATTGCCTGCAGACATGACTTGGAGTCTGAGAAGACAATAAATTTGTTCTCTTTGCAATCATCCATCCACTCTACTGCTTCAAGAAGTGCACTGGCCTCTGCAGTGAAAATGCTGGCTTTAGGGTGTAGGCGTCCACTGAGATTCTGAGATGGCGTGTGAACTCCATAACCTACCCTTTCATTGTCTTTTGACCCATCTGTATAGATTGGCATGTGATCTTTATATTTTTCCTCAATAGTTTTCAGATTCTTTTTGAAAAGAGCAGGGTTTGTGTCTGCCTTTTTGTTTTTTGTGATTGATTGATTGATTGATTTGTTTAACGTCCAGACGTACATCAAGTACCTCACGGGACATCTCAAGTTGGCAAGGAGTCATCCACAAATAGTGGTAGTCTGCCTTGCAGTAGTAGGACAAATATTTATATGCTGCTTGCCCAATACAGCAGTGACCGCATCTATGGATGATCGAATCTATGAAATGAATGACCGCATCTATGAAGTGAGGGAGAAAACCGCTACCGGGGCACGTCCCCTACTCTTTTCGAAGGATAGCAAGTGTTCTTTTATTTGCCTGGTCCTACCTACCTGGGCTAGTACCATAGTAGGCAGGGTCAGACAAACCACGGCCTTTGATATCTCAGACGTGGTTCACTGAGGAGGAATCCCATGCCAGACCACCAGCAAGAAGGCCCGGGCCCGCGCATATGGGCAGCGGTTGCCAAACAGCTTACGTGACTGATCACAGCAGTAAAGCACGAGACCCCTCAAGTTTTGTCGCCTTTTACGAATCCGGTATGCCCATTGGTATTGTGGAAGGCTCCCGATGTAGTTATTCTACTCCTTCATGCCCCCATCATGAAGGTCCCCACTAACACAGGGGGATGTGAGGTCCAAGTTGACACTGGGCTTCCCTACTAGCCATGGGGGAGTATCTGGTGGTCTGATTTCCCTGACATTCTTGAGTGGGAGTCCTACTTCCCCAACCAGGGTTTTCACCCGAACCGAGAAAGGTTTGGTGGTGTTTGCTTTTCCCAGGTATATGGTCTCACTGTTTGAATTGAAAATGGTGTCATGTGTTGGGTTTCTCCTATTTGCTTTGACTTTGGCTGCGTAGCGAAGGGAAAGATTTTCTCTCCTGAGATGGAGAGGGGGGACGTTGCTCTCTACCTCGATACTCTTGATGCGTGACGTACGGAAGGCACCCAGGCATAGTCTTAGCCCCTGATTTTGGATTGGGTCCAACCTTCGTAGGGATGTTGCTGATGCCGAGCCATACACTATGCAACCATAGTCAAGTCTTGAGAGCACATATGTTTTATACAGAGTCAGGAGGATTTCCTGATCTGCACCCCATTCCTTGTGGGAGAGGACCTTCAATAGGTTTAGTCCTGGTTGACACTTCCTACGGAGGTACTCAATGTGTGCTTCAAAAGATAGCTTCCTGTCAAATATCAATCCCAGAAACTTGGCCTCATCTGCCACTGCTATTTCTGTGTTCTGGAGTCGGAGTGCAGGTTCATCCGTGCATCCTCTTTTTCGGCAGAAGTGAACGCAGGTGGTTTTCTGTTGGGAGAATTTGAAGCCGTTCTCAGTGGTCCAGGTCTCTAGATGATTTATGGCCTGTTGTAGCTTTCGCTCTATTGTGGTCATATTTCTGGATCTGCTTGTAGTGCTCTAAAAGGATAGACATCTTTTCTTCTCATACGGATTAAATGCTGTCACTCCAAGAATTGGATGTCATGGCCGTGGCAAGTAATGAGTTGGTCCCTATTCACGTTCGCTTTCCTCTCTAGCATTTGTTCCACCAAAGAATTTAGATCTGTTTTCTGTTCAGTTCTTTCCGCTGTTTGTCACCTCACTTTGTCACACTCACAAACGATCGTGGCATTCTACTAAGTCTGATTACGCAAAGGATATCAAGTCCCGGAGGTGACTTTAGTTGCTGGGACATCAGCTTTTTTTCGAAAAGGATGGCACCCGGAAGGAGTTGGGCACGGTAAAAGTGCTTGTGACGGTCTTGGAGCCTGTGGTAGATACACGCAAGAGTAAGTTTCCATCGTTTCCCACCTTCTTTTACTTCATGATGCACAGTGCATGTATCTCAATGGCATATCATTTTTTAGTCATACTGCTACGGGAAAAACCAAAATAGACATAACCCATCCTCCGTATCCACCGGTGCAATATAGATCAGGAAAAAAAAGAAGTAAAATCATTAAGAGAGTCCTGAACCTCAAGAAGTCACAAAAGTACTACCACCAGGTACAAGGGCAGCTGTACATCACCAACAGGAAATGCTGCTACTTCGTTGTTTGGACCCTTAAGGGCTTGCAGGTTAGGTTTGCACGGCGGCCCAACGTCAACATGAACTTTCTAGAGTATATGATCTTCGAAATCCTGTGGAATGAGGCTGATTGATTGGATTGTACCTGGCCTACCCTAACTGCTGCCAGAAACCATTCCAGCTGCCTTGCCTACTGCAATGGCAGGCAAGAAGATATATTTGTTTGTTGTGTAGTTAACATTGATTGATTAATTGGATTGTTTGACATCTAAGTGTTCTATGACGCTTGGGACTCAAGAGTTTATATAATAGCACGCAGCCCATTACACGCATCTAAAGTCGTCAGCTGAGAAAATTAGGCGGAAAATGACGGTATTTAATATGAGGTTGCCTTGTTTGATTCTAGAAAATGTAAGACATAGTGGGTAGATCTATATAAACTACTCTGGGATCTAAATTGACTTTGTACTTTCAGTCCCACTGGATTGATTGATTGATTGATTGGATTGTTTTACGTCCAAGTGTGCTATGACGCCTGGGACTTACTCAAGAGTTTATCGGACTCTCGGTCCGTTCTTTTCTCATCTAGGTTGCGTTTAAGTGTGTGAGTGCATGTACGCGTGCATGTGTTTATGAGTCTACTTGTAGCAGTGGGACACGGCTCGTAGCGGTGGAACAATGCTCGTGGCATCGGGCCCCTCTTTATTGTGCTGCCTCACACAGATGCTGTGCCGCAGACTGTTGACACCTCATCTGACCAGTCCATTATCCTGACACCGGCGGGCCAGTCGCAGCTCCATACCAATCGGGCCAGCAGATCAGGAACTGGCGAGTATGAAAACTACTTTCCATCTGGCCAGAGATCATTATCTCTAGCTTACCGGGCCGAGTCTCAAGGGGGGGGGCCTGTTTTCCCCCTCTTACATCTTCTCGAACATCTTTGTTTCCCGCAGGAAGGTCAGGAGTTCTTTCTTCACAGTGTTGGTGAAGACACTGTTCATGGACGACGCGCCACGAAGGTGGTCGTCCCTACTCTTCTTGGTTGCTTGACAAAAGAGCATGAGATGTTCTACGGTCAAAGGTACTTGACATCGCTGACATACCGGTTGGTTTTCACCCCTCATGAGGTGTCCGTGTGTCAGCAGCGAGTGACCTATCCGAAGACGGGCCAGTCTTGTCGATTCCCTCCTGGCCAAGCCTGTATGGTTGTGTCTGTCCCACTGGAGCACCAAGGCCGGGACTGGTCCTGTTTTTGAGGGGGCAAATATCTGGGTAAGAGGAATTAAGAAGAGGAATTAGTGAAGAAGTTTGATTGATTGATTGATTGGATTGTTTTACGTCCAAGTGTGCTATGACGCCTGGGACTTACTCAAGAGTTTATCGGACTCTCGGTCCGTTCTTTTCTCATCTAGGTTGCGTCGGGAGACTTTTAAAAAAAATTTTTCTACAAAACCCCTGCAAACAAATTATCAAAACAGAGAACCCATTTATCACAGAGTATTGATTGATTGATTGATTGGGTTGTTTAACGTCCAAGTGTACTTTGACGCCTGGGACATATCTCAAGTTGGCAAGGAGTCATCCACAAATAGTGGTAGTCTGCCTTGCAGTAGTAGGACAGGTATTTATATGCTGCTTGCCCAATACAGCAGTGACCGCATCTATGGATGATCGAATCTATGAAATGAATGACCGCATCTATGAGGTGAGGGAGAAGACCGCTACCGCGGCACGTCCCCTACTCTTTTCGAAGGATAGCAAGTGTTCTTTTATTTGCCTGGCCCTACATACCTGGGCTAGTACCATAGTAGGCAGGGCCAGACAAACCACGGCCTTTGATATCTCAGACGTGGTTCACTGAGGAGGGATCCTATGCCAGACCACCAGCAAGAAGGCCCGGGCCCGTGCATATGGGCAGCGGTTGCCAAAGAATAGGCCACTCGCCACAAAGCGATTGATGAAAATGATTCACAAAAAATTTGGACATGCGCAAAGTGAGGAGGCTAGAAAACGAACCCCGGACAAGAATGAGGAAGTTTCCCCAACCAGAAGGCATGGCGGGTCATAATATGCCCCACAGCACAGGAAAGAAGGATGCTATGCTGAAGCTTGACGGACAACCTAACACATTGTGGACTTCAGTGAACATGTCCAGGACAAAGTATGAAGAATGAAGTATTCTGCAGAAAACTGTCACTGTTAAGATTTTAAGTGTGACCGATCCTTAGACGGTTTAATCTCACCTGTTCTGCAAGTTTTAGCTTTTTCCTCATTGTCACTCCTTTCAGTTTTGGCTGAACCTAGTACAATACCACAGAAAGTCTTAAGGTAAAATTGATTTAAGATGAAAGCATAAATTATTTTTAAACAATTTTTCAATACAACATTTCATGAGATTGATTGTTTAGCATGCCAGGTCCTTAACGTTGAGAATATGATGTACATGCCAGCCAAGATTGCAAGAAAAGAGTTATCTAGATTAATAGTTAAGATGCACTTCTCTTTTCTCCAGTCACACACATAGTAGGCTGACGAGACATCTAGAACCTTTGTCAAGTCGTTCACCAATGCCTATCTCGTTGAATTCTTCAGCATGTAGACGAAACCAGACCATCCAACTGCATTTGAGACACCAGCAAAGTAGAACATGTTCGTTTGAAACACAACAATATATTTGAGAAGTTAGCAGACCACTGAGAATACAAAAACGATCATGATTGAGCCGTATTTATGATTGATTGACCTAGAGAGATGACAGCAGCTACACTGCATCATTCAGATGGATTGATTGATTTGTTTAACGTCCCAGCGTACATAGACCCTATGGGACTTCTCAGGTTTGATTGGATAATAGGTCCTTTCATTTCTCATCTTAAAGGCAGATGGATTGATTTGTTTAATGTCCAAGTGTACTACTATGACGCCTGGGACTTACTAAGAATGGATAATGATGTTGTTGAGACAAAGTTTCTCAGAGGATCCCTTTGTGTATCTTTGTGGAGTTTCTGTTTGGCGTCATGGTCATATTCAGAAGTTGGGCACGGTAAAAGTGCTTGTGACGGCCTTGGAGCCTGTTTTTGTTTGTTTGTTTGTGTAGTTTAACGTCCCACTGACTATGCAGGTGAGACTTACTCAAGTTTCAGTTTTTCACTAGTAAGAAGGTTCCATTGTCACACACCAGAGGACAGCACCATTGCCACCAATCTGAGTCTTTGCAGTCTACTGCTAGATATAATTTATAGGCTATCTATTTGTGATTGATTTAATGTGAGTTTGGACCAGTATTTAGGTTCAGGCAAGGTCAGCCATATTTATTCCTGTAGTTTATACTCAGTTGCCAGTATTGAGGATGGGGTTGAGTACATTCGCCCAGGAGGAGGGGTATATAACCCGACCTACGGAGGTGCGGGAGTCAGTCATGGCGCTACACCCCCGAGACGAGTTCTATCCGGCAATCTTATCAGGTTTCGGCGAGTGGGCAAGCAAAGTCGATTCGGACGAGTCCAGGGCCACGGCGGAGCTATACGAGGAGCAAAGACGATAGGCATGGGAAGACTCCCCCTCGCAGTGGGGACGAGAGGTGAGGAGGTGGGTGGGACGGGTGGAGGGGGGCCCGCAGGAGCCGCCACCGCTAGCGTACCATAGGTGGAAAGAAGCCCACGATAAAAGGGTGGAATTTCAGCTCATAAACGGCCTCTCCTCGGATGAGGACGACGATACGGAGTCCCTCAGAGTGACGTGGTCACTCGGCGAGAGAAGGAGGAAAGGGGACGGGGCCCGTAGACGGAAATCGGATCATATAAGGGTCCCAATAGAGCCTGCGGCCCGGTCCATTATCACAACTGCTACATCACCACTAACATTTTTGTATTTCAGATGGCCTCCAACACACTGAGCAACTTTTACATGTCAACATGTTATGGCATAGAGTTCCTAGGTGAATGGTTTGCATCCACAGAGCATGCATACCAGTACTATAACATCAAACTAGTCTATATTAAGTCCTTGGCCGCTTTTCCATCAGAATAGTCTATAAACATGATTAACTACAACAACTATATCTTCCTCACTGCAACACAGCTTACCCAATGGCTTAATGACAATTGCTACCTATCACCACTGATTGTAAATGAAATAATCAAACCTTCACAATAAGGCAGCGGACTCTTCTGCAGGTTTACATTTGTCAATGCCTATAGAGCAGTGGACAAATGGACATTAAGGAGACGACATAGAGAGGTGCCCTGTCTAATGCTATATTGGTGGACTCACTGTAGCGGCGTTCCATGAGGAAGTAATAAGTTGGTCGTCATACAGCAAGGCACTGCTACAGCTACAGAAGTGTCAGCTGCGTACTACTCCAAGAACCAGTTGACACTGCAACCAATGGTGATAGAAATACAGTGCAACAATGAGCTCAGAGTTACTACTGTTGTGGGGGTGAGAGTACGTCACCAACCACATATGCCTTCTTAGAATGGAAAGCGATTAAGGAGGGTAACTTTGAGTTTCTTGTTGGGCATTAATGTTCTACTATTTTACAGTTGGATGAATTTAGTGCACTGAGTGATAAGTTTGGTCAACAGTTTTCTTATCACCAAGATCTCATCCGATACTTTTAAAACAACTGGTGGCCAATCTGGCACTGCACATGGAAGAAAGTTCAATCATGAGAATCACAATACCAACTACACAAACAAACAAACAAGTGCAGCGGGGCAAGACGCCAGTCTTGCTTTGGCTCTCGTTCGGGAGGGACGTACTGCGTCCTCCAGAGACTCCCCCCCCCTTTTTAAAGGTGAATACTAGTTCTCTTGTACTAAAGCATTTAGTTTATATAATCAGTTGACATCCTTAGCCATAAAGGCGACACTTATGACTATAATTGTACCTGCTTATGATCAATAGAGAACTCCAAAAATACATCACAACTTCTCCTCTCATCGTTTTCCTTCCTAGCTATAAGCCACCGTCAAATACCGTTACAATATTGATATATAATCAGATTTTAACATGGTTGATTTTCTAATTGGTATTTATGGTAAGGTGTGCAGTTCCCTAAAGTAGGGAGGGATGAGATCGCGAAGGACACTTGGGTCACTGGATGCCAGTATAAGGAGAAGACATGCCACCCTTCACTACCATTCCACACTGTCGATGGTGAAGGCCAACCAGAAACCTCTTTTATTTCCTTCAGGGAGAGGAAGTTCTGTTTGTGTAGTTTAACGTCCCATTGACATTACAGATAATAAAACTAATGCCTCAAAGTATGACAGTTAATGTAAAAACAGTAAGAGAAAACCTGTTTCTATGGATATACAAACTATCTGAATTCATCTGTTAACACCTATGATGATTTGTTCATATAGATTTCCAATGACTGTTACCCAAGAACTACAAGCAGTGTTCCCACATGAACAGTTCACACAGATGATAAGGTTTTTACCTCTGACACCATTCAAGTGGTTTCGAGGCTACAGGAGAGATGGTGTCGAGGCTAGCGCACACGCAGTGTCAGTTTCCGGTAGCGTCTAGATTGCATAGCATCGTCGGGTAAGTTTTCAGCGATATTTCGCATTAGGTATCTTCACTACTCCAATGATCTCAGCTGGATCCTCTACGGTCCCCCAGTACATCGGCAAACACTCCTAGGCCTTTTGATGCAAGAGCTGTTGGATCGAGAGGGGTTCTACCAAGGGCTGGTCGGGTAGACGGACCCACAATTTCCTTCTGGTTTCAGGCTTTTTCAGTCAGGGAGAAGGGATGATGACACTTGTTATTTTGAATTTTGCAGCACTACTTCTGGTTTGTAACTTGACATCAGTTGTCACTGATCTAAAGAGACAGCTGGAAAGGAGCACAACACAGCCAGACGTATTATTAATGGATGTGTTAAACAGTCCGAGATTGGGCCATTTGATTGGCCGCTGGCCTTTTGAAGTAAGTTTGCCCTGAAGATCCCACCTGTAAAGATGCCCTATCTGATTCTGTTGAGCCAGCTCCAGCTTATATCCATCTTGGTGAGTTCAGGTAAACCTTTATTATACATCTCTTATTCATATTGCTGACCTGCGACTAGTGTTTGAAATTCTGTACCGTTTCTGATAATATATGATCCTTTTGTCAACCAAATTCAAGATGACAGTGACTTGTTTTCCTTCCACATGAGTTGCCTTTATTCCAACATTACCATTTTAGATCCCTCAGTTTCCACCCTTCTCCTGGCTTAAATATGTAGTTGTCATATGATTAGTACATCAATCTAGTCTTACGCTTGTAAGCTTACGACTCATTTCAGCACTAAAAATGGATATGTCTCGACACTTCTTAAAATTGCTCATCAGGCAACTGAAGAAGGATAACCCATTCCTCAACCTTTGATTGATTCTTAGTTAGTTTAACGTCCGGAGGGCAAGTTGCAGTTTTTCACAAGTGAGCCTACCAGGATCATCCAGGGTGTAATGTTCAGCATTAACACGCTGACCAGAATTAATACCATTGAACCTTATACATTTATGATAATTAGGCTTCTCTATCAAAAACCGGTCTTTCATAAACTGTCATGGTCAGCACTGGTGGATAAATAGTTAAAAGACAGTTCTATTTTTTCTTCTTTAAATGGGTTATGTGTTGAAGTCAAGAAAGATGAGGATAACTCCAATTGAACGGTGTCCCATTTTAAACAATTTTCAGCTGAGCATCCGGAAACTTTATTTGTACCGGCTATAGTATATGGTATAGATATAGGCCAGTTCAATGATGATGCCTACAGAAAGTGGACAGAAACAATTAGGGTCCTTAAAACCGTAGACCCAATGAAATACTGCCTCGATGCCTGGTAGTTTATGACAGTCAGGGAAAGTTTGTTTGTTTGTTTGTGTAGTTTAACGTCCCACTGACTATGCAGGTGAGACTTACTCAAGTTTCAGTTTTTCATAAGTAAGAAGGTAGGCCGAAGGCCTACCTCGGATGATCGTATCCAGGATGATCGAATCTATGAGATGAGCCAAAAGATAGAAATCCCGCTCCTACACATTTACCAAAGCAAGGGTTCTTTAACCTCCAACACCACATAGACATGGTGTGAGAGGGACAGGCCTTTGTTATGCTGTAAATCTACCACAGCATGGGAAAGAACAGCCATAGGTATAGCCGGGAAGCAATGAAAACTCCAAGCTAATACAAACTGTGTGCCATCAGTCTGGAGTGATACATCTCGACTCACCAAACTAGTCTCCCCCATTTTTTTTTCTTCTCTTTTTGTATTTTTTTTCTTTCATTTTTTTGGGTTTAATTTCCATTTCATATTTTGTCCCATAGTTGGGTTTCCTTCAAGAATTTTAATACATTTTCGTCATTAGTGGCGTTGAAAACACTGTACATAGATGTTGTGTCTGCAAGATGTTTTCTTCTACTTTCTGCAGTCCTTCTACAGTGGAGTAGAAGATGCTCCACTGTCAGACGGGTACTGCAGTCTTGACATCTTGGTTCATATTCCCCATTCAGTCTGTACTCGTGTATCAGTTTAGTGTGACTGATCCTTAGACGGTTTAATCTCACTTGTTCTGCTCGTTTTAACTTTTTCCTCATTGTCACTCCTTTCAGTTTTGGCTGATCCGAGTACATGCAAAAGGGTGACTTCGAGGAAGTGGGGGGCGGGTTATGTTCTTTGTTATGTGTGCTGAAAAAAAAAGAGGATTGAACCCACTGGAGAGTCACTATCTTTTCTGACCCAATCCCTCCTCATAAAAATGTGTTATTCAAAAAGTATAATTATTCATGTTAACTTTACATCAAGTCCAGTAAATGAAGGGAAATATATAGCCTAGTCTCAACCAAATTGCAAGAAAAGGTTTCTCAGTGGTTTTCACCTTTTTGATATATGTACACGGTCGGAGAGTTGAGATTTGCCGGACAAGGACCTTACAGGTAAAGATGGCTCTAATTAGTCCCGACGTCCAGGTGACGGATGGGGTCACGAAGACCAGAAGGAAGATGGTGGTCGCAGACCATACTGGCGTTATTCGGTGCTTCGTGTTGTTTACATTTCACACCCCTAATATGCCATTGAACTCAAGATGATGCCTCAAGCCGACATCGAGCAGTTCACCCATGGGCTCCATGAAAAAAAATGGAAGTTTCAGAAATTGAGATTCACTGTGTTTCATGTAGGGATGTGCACCGTATTATATTCAGAAAGGCATGGTGCATCTCATGGATGATTCTAGTTGAACTCTCATCCAGGGCCACTCAGTCAAACTAGGTCGACTAAATGAACACCTATATTTCTAGGTGTGTGCGCCACTATGACACTGACAGGATGATCATTGCTCACAAAGCTTTCCTTAAGCCATTTTGAATTTGATGGGGGTGAATGCATTTGCCTCATTGCGCTGAAAATACAACCTTGCCAAAGATTATACCCAGAGAAGATAGGACAGAAAGCTTGGGTCCTTATTCACAGAGGCTTCGATGATCTTAAGAACCTTGACTTCGGAAAGACATCTATGGAATTTCCTCAGAATTGCAGAGCTGAACAGTTCTCATCGACAAGGATTTCAAGGAACGAGCAGTGATGTCTTTGATGGTCACTCTACGGCAGGATCACATTGATACAGAGAGGGTGAAATTCCTGTTCCCTCTCCTGCAGAAAGTAGGGTATGCTAGACTTCTATGACAACGCACTGCTGAAGCTGTACAGTAGGCTCAATGACATCCCTGCTCTCCAGGACTACTTCAAGCGCTATTGGGAGAACTGCCAGGAGGCGCAACTTAACACAGACCGATTCTCCTCTAAGATCATCTTCGAGACACACAGGGCTTAATGTTCAGCATTAATACCATTGAACCTTATACATTTATGATATTTAGGCTTCTCCATCAAAACCGGTCTTACACAAACTGTCATGGTTGGTGCAGGTGATTAAAAAGTTTAAAGTTTTCTATTTTTTCTTCTTTAAATGAGTTATGTGTTGCAAGTCAAGAAAGATCAGGATAACTCCAATTGAACGGTGTCTCAATTTTAAACAATTTTCAGCTGAGCATCCATCCGGAAACCTTATTTGTACCAGCTACGGTATATGGTATAGATATAGGCCGGTTCAATGATAATGCCTATTGTTGCCATCAGTAGAAGAGATTTGAGTCCCTGGCTGGAGACTATGAATAGTTTGCCACGAAGGTTGCTGAAGAGAGGATGCCATATTTTTACTTCCTAAAGCAGTTCTTTCCAAAACACCTTGTGGATGCACATGGCAGATGGTCGGGAAAACTGGCAGTGATTCCCTGCAACGAGCAGTACTACGGCGACGTAGTTGAAATCATGAGGTATACTCAAATTACATCCTGAGGAGAAAGATCAACCAATTGCTTTGGTCATTTCACCTTCAATATCAATATCATTTAATATCTGCTTTCACCAACATTTGTGACAAATAATTCAGTCACTGGCCCAGGGTTCGCGCTAGCCGCTCGCCAGATCGCCATTGGCGAATTATAATTGAATCTGGCGATCCTATCTCCTATTGAATTCGCCAGACTGGCGAATTACTCACCAGAATGATATAGCAACTATTAGGAATACCATGTGTAATATATCGTTGGAAAGCTAAGATCAAGGGAGAAACAGTCGTGTAAATCATATTTAGATACTTTCAAAGCCTGAAATTTCCCAAAATAGTAAATGGTACCAGCATTTTTCTCTCTTATTGATTACAGTGAAATCACAATTTTGATTCAACTATAGCCAACCTTTATTTTTAAATCTATGTTCAGTCTTACTGTCATTCCCTTTCTCTCCATGTTTCAATCAACATGCAAAAATATCCCTTTATAGTCATGTACAACATTTTAAACCATTGAAGAAAAATCATATATTGTCAGATAGTCCTCAGAAATAGACTCTAAAAATAATCACATTTTCATTCTATCCATTACATTTTAACTACTATTATAATAGAGTTATAGTATATATTTGAATTTCAGTGTCCAACTATATAAACAACTTTAAATTTCATTAGAAAATTCTACTTAAATGCGACCAATAAATGTAATATACCATGCACCCCTACCTTGTAAAATCCTGTCATAACTCTTACCTCAGTCCAATTTCAATGGCCATCTAGATCTCCCAACATGCATCAGAATGCATTATTTTACATCCAAATATCTCAAATTTCCGGGACTGTGTATTGGACAAAAGGATGCACTAAAGAGGCCTATATGCTGAAGGTTCCTCATTCTTTGTAATGCTGGCAAATACTCTGAATTGATGAGGTCACACCCAAAATATAAGGATTTCACTCCTGGTTTTTTTTTTCTACAAATTTTGGAGCGAGCGAAAATTCTCTTTTTTTCTTTATTTTTGCTCTGACAGAATTTCCCAGTTAAACCATAGTAGCATATAAATTTGATTGATTCCTAGTCATTTACTAATTTTGGGAGATAAAAAGGGTAGAGTGCAGTATCTGGGTCTCCGCCCAGAGCATATTTTGTACCTATAATATCATCATTTTGGTCATTATTTTCCTCATTTGAATCTGGCGAATTTATAACCAATCTGGCTAATCAACCTTGAGTCAAATTCGCCAGACTGGCTAACCCATTAGACGTCCTAGCGCCAACCCAGTGGCCCATTGACTTTGCAGAGGAGACTAACTCAAGTTTTAGTTTTTCACAAGTAGCAGCCAGGAAGCAATGAAAAAACTCCAAGCAATACTGGTCTAACCAGTCCAGAACAAATCCCTAATATCAGGCACCGTAAACAACACAACAATTATTTGAAATTTTTATTCCTCCAACTGTTTATGTTTGATAGTATATCTTTTGTTTTGAACTTGTGTTCTATTGAACTTGTGTTGTCTTGCATTGACATTTACCTGATAAGCATAATTTCTTTCAGAATCAAAGCGACGATCCTTGCACGAAGGACAAAGAAGACTGAATCTTGACCTACTTGATTCTTCTGCTATGAACATACACCTGTGTATGAGAGGCAGGTTGGTAGAGGTAGTGTCATATGGTAAGATGCATTACATTGAATACATGACGGATTGTCGTTTGTGTCTGTCATGCACCACGTCTGCTGGAAATAAAGTCACTATACTCATGCAAGTATGATGAACGGTACACCATAATTATGAACACGTGGTCTAACTTGCAAATCACAGCTCATGTACACCCTAGAGCAGGAGTGAGAAAACTTACGTGGAAAGCCAAGGTGCTCTTGACACAGGATCCACAAGCTGTCTACTACATAGGAGGAATAACTGATATGATAACCAAGGACCAAGGTATTGTTCATTGGGAGCATGAAAATACATATTCGATGACTGCCCTCAGCCAACATGGCAATATCCGGCCATTTGAACTTACAAAAAGGCAACATGCTCCTGATATTCCAGAGTTAGCATAGGTGCAATTAGAGGAAGGCCGCTGTGTTCCCACACACATATAGAACATGGATGAAACAGGATTAGCCCACAACCCAAGCAAGGTTCTAGCAGAGTAAGTAAAACACTTTAAGAGGCTAAAATATTGAATCAAATACCGCACATCCTACTGCCGACCCTTGTCTTACTAGGGGACTCAGTTTGAGTAGGTATTCCTGCAAAAGTAACAAAAGTGGCATCTCTGTGCCTGTGATTGGGTTTTTGTTTGTTTGTTTGTGTAGTTTAACGTCCCACTGACTATGCAGGTGAGACTTACTCAAGTTTCAGTTTTTCACAAGTAAGAAGGTAGGCCGAAGGCCTACCTCGGATGATCGTATCCAGGATGATCGAATCTATGAGATGAGCCAAAAGATAGAAATCCCGCTCCTACACATTTACCGAAGCAAGGGTTCTTTAACCTCCGACACCACATAGACATGGTGTGAGAGGGACAGGCCTTTGTTATGCTGTAAGTCTACCACAGCATGGGAAAGAGCAGCCATAGGTATAGTCGGGAAGCAATGAAAACTCCAAGCTGATACAAACTGTGTGCCATCAGTCTGGAGTGATACATCCCGACTCGCCAAACTAGTCTCCCCCATTTTTTTTTCCATTTTTTGTATTTTTTTTTTGTATTTTTTATTTTATTTATTTTTTAATTTTCCATTTCATATTTTGTCCCATAGTTGGGTTTCCTTTAAGAATTTTAATACATTTTCGTCATTAGTAGTGTTGAAAACACTGTACATAGATGTTGTGTCTGAAAGATGTTTTCTTCTACTTTCTGCAGTCCTTCTACAGTGGAGTAGAAGATGCTCCACTGTCAGACGGGTACTGCAGTCTTGACATCTTGGTTCATATTCCCCATTCAGTCTGTACTCGTGTGTCAGTTTAGTGTGACCGATCCTTAGACGGTTGGGAGGTGTGCGAGTCGCAACACCGCTATGTGCCCCCCCCCCCCCCCCCGTTTTGTATTGTTTCATTGTAGTTGCATTGTAGAAGAGGTTTATTTGCAAGCATCACTATCCCTGTGCTTTAGGTGATAAAAAGGGGTCTCATACTCTGATTACACAAATATAGAGCAGTACTGAGTGCAAAGCATTACAGGTAACAGCCTAAAAAACAAAAGGATATATTGAGACTTACTACGCTTTACTCAAAGTTTAAAGTAATGTTTCTCTTAATTTAATGTGTACAGATGGTTTTTCCAGGTGACTGATCTGGAAAGGGTACACCTCTGGACCGCATGACAAGGAAGGGCAAGACATGGTAAGAAACCCCCCCACCTTGCCTTCGAATAGGGGTGAATTGTAAATATTTTTGTATTTAAATAGTCAGCTGGCTTCCTAGTAAGCATTCTAGGTTAAGATTGATCCTTCCTTAAAGTGATGCGGTGTGCTCCGCAACTACCTGACAAAGAAGACATTGATAACATTGATGTTGAATGTATTGACACAGTTTGGCATTAAACCCTAATACCTGCTACTGTTTTATGAAGGCAACTTGAATCTTCTCTCTGACTGATTTCCCCTGTAACATAATGCTCATAAATTAGCAACAAGGAATGCTGCACTCCCAACAAGCGGATGAGGTTCAGCAAAACTATCAAGACAGTTGTCACAATATGGGCCGTAGCCCCACCTGTCTCATTGTCTGGTCTGAACAGATTATGGGCCTAGCAGGTGAGCTTACTTTGCGCTCTCCCCCCTCTGGTCTGAAGTCCAGCAGAAGAGCTAGTAAATCGAAAGGAGTTAGTGCAAAGTGAAACAAATTTCAGTATCTTGTGGCCTGTGGCTGTATATTTCATGGAGGCCACTGGTTTGGTATGACAGAACATGCGCAGCAGAACCCCAAAACTGAGCAACGCATCAAAGTCCCTGATTAAGAGTCTTTGTTACCCAGATGCTAGATTCTTTTACTCGAAGCAAACGACTTGGGTGGCAACCATGAGGAAGATGCTAGTATTGATTTTTTTCAGCAATATGTGCCACACCATGAGGGACGGCAGAATAAGAGAAGTACATTTACCATGAAAGTTTCATTTTAAACACTGTAAAACAAGATATATTGGCCCAAGCCTTTGAATATGCAGACATTGAACATAAAAGCTCATGCACCTTATGAATCCTACAAATAGGATAATACCTGTTTCTTGAGAACTAGAAAGTATGAGACGAAGGATGACACCAATCAATGCCCCTATGTACGTATACAGCATGTATGGAGGAAAGATGAAATGGTTGTTGTACAAACCCCTTCAATCTCTGACTGCTCCCATGATTCCTTACATTACATTGAAGCTTCAAGCGGAATATTTTGAGACTGTTCCCAAGAAATTTTGTGTGCTTTTGTTCAATCGCTCCTCCAGTGTTAAGAAACCCAATAGCAGACCATTCCCTCTTCGGGTCCAAGTTCATCTGAACACTTCTCCTGTGTAGAATGCCCTGTGGCTGTGGTCTGTTGGCAGGCCATAATGGCACCCCAGAGAATCTATGCTTAGGCATCACATACCCGCCTGCTGACTCCATCAGTCCTCAAAGTGAAGCCCACAAGCTATGGCAGGCACTTACGTCTGACTCTTGTTATTCCACAGTGAGGAGCTTATGTACCACACCTGTCCTCCTGAGACACACCAAGTGTCATCCAGCAGCTCAGAATACAGAAGACTTCATGGACTGAAAGGAGTCAGCGGAACAAGACAGTTTATGTGTGTAAACGTATTGATGCTGTGAAGATTGGGATGATCATGTGTCTTCTCCTACTCTCACCAAACAAAGTTCTTAGTACATTATCATTACATTGTGTGTTTTGTTAATTTAGACATCCGTTTCATGTCAGGAAACATGTATCTAGATGAATGGAAGAAGTGCATTGTAATCAAATGTGTCTCGTTAAATATGTCAGAATTCAAAAAACATCATAGAAAGTTTGTTACTGCAGTTAACATACATTGCACTGTTGTCAATGATGCAGTTGTTGAGGTCAATAAGAAGGTGATCAGCATCAACAGTGAGACTGTGACAACTGCAACTACAATAAGTTTAAGCATCAGTACAAGTTTCTGGCTTCCGACGTCGTTGAGTTCTCGTTCTATCCACCCTCCCCCGATCTGCCAAAAGTGCTTACTAAGAAGGACAAGGTCTATACAAGAGCCTAGGTGGATGAAATGTTACGGAAGCACTGAAAAAAACACGAATTCTGCACCAGCAGACCCGATAACAAGCAAAAGGAGAGGGAGAAGAAAGGAGCAGAAATGGAATTCTCACCAATTTTTTAACAACATAGTCCAAGTGTTCTTTTATTATCCTGGTCCTACCTACCTGGGCTAGTAGTACATTTTTGTACCATAGTAGGCAGGGCCAGACAAACCACAGCCTGGAACTACAATAAGTTGCAGTTCCTGTTTTTTTTTTATTTCACCGTTCCCACATGCTAAAATCAATTGCCGCAATCTTGTCACCTGAGTCTGCAGAGTTACAATACAATACTGGAGGACTAGAGGACTAAATGCCAAATGACTTCATCCAACTCTACACTGATTTCATTCATCATTTGCGGACTCTGAACCTGACTTCTCCCATCCTGCTCATGAGTGCCATATCACATGAGACCCAGACACAGTTGCTAGTGCCCTAAAAAAAAGTCAACCTTCACAATAGGGCAGTGGCTTCTTCAGCAGGTTCCAGATTTGTCAATGCTTATAGAACAGTGGACAAATGCAACATTAACTTATACACAACAAAGTGCACCGTTGAAAAGATTATCTTCTGTACTGGAGCACATTATTGAAGTGAAGCTGACTCAGGCTTAGCTGTACAAGTATGCGAGACCTTCAGGTTTAGGTTGACATGAGCACCTAGTTATGAGGATGGGGACATGAAGTATGAGTACAAGTGGTCAGAGAGGGAAGATTCAAATGCTACACCATACAATATCTTGCTTATGGCATGGCATGGACATCTCAATGTGCAAAGGATAACAAATGCAGGGCTAGAAAAGTACTTAGTTAAGTATGTTTCAAAGGATAACCATCATTCAATGCAGAGAAAGTATTTGCAGTCTCGCATTCCTCTCGTATAAGCATTGCCCTCCTAGACGTATTATACTTGCTGATTGTACTAGGAAAGAATATTGGACTTGAATTTGCCAATCTGGCTGGAGATGGGGGTTGACATTTAAGGAAAATTTAAAAAAGGATTCAAGCTAGACACATTAGATGACATTAAGAATATGGTTCTGCTGTGGCAAGTTATGAGTTGGTCCCTATTCACGTTCACTTTCCTCTTCTAGCATTTGTTCCACCAGAGAATTTAGACCATTTTCTGTTCAGTTCTTTCGGCTGTTTGTCACCTCACTTTGTCACACTCACAAACGATTGTGGCATTCTACTAAGTCTGATCATGCAAAGGATATCCAGAGCGTATATTTTAAAAAAACCTCAGGTGACCCTTAGTGATGACGACTTTGACTGTGAGGTAGTTTAACGCCAGAAGAGCTAGCTGCAGACAACTGGGATGAAATAGACATTTGAATATGTTCAAAAAAAGAAGGTTGAATCATGGGTGTGCTGTGATAGACTTGTTTGGTAAAGCCCCGCCAAGTCAAAGCATGCGAGCAGGAAATTCTCTCGTGGGAGAGCCCCCCTTGCCATGGCCTAATGTTGATGCACCAGAGAACTCTGACTTCTATTTCCAGTGCCTGGCACAAATGGCTGTTTGCCGTCTAAAGTACTGTGACATTTACATCCACACTCGCCACGGCTACCATCTTGACAGGAGCAGATCAATTTTATTTCAATGGACAGAAATTCATCGAAAATCACGATCCCAGGTGTAGCATGTGACGGCGCTGGGGATTTGTATATGGCACTGGGAAGAAAATCTGTTGACAATGCAGTGAGTCCCCTACATGCATTTTTAAGCCATGAGATTATGCATCTTAGTTAACAAGTTGTATATGTTACATAAGATGTCATGATTACTTACTGACAGAAGGGGATGTGACACTAGTCTATGCCCACTTGACAATGTGGAGCGTACAATTGGAGTAGGAAGGCAGAAGTGCTTGTTTGTTTGTTTGTGTAGTTTAACGTCCCACTGACTATGCAGGTGAGACTTACTCAAGTTTCAGTTTTTCAAGCCTACCTCGGATGATCGTATCCAGGATGATCGAATCTATGAGATGAGCCAAAAGATAGAAATCCCGCTCCTACACATTTACCGAAGCAAGGGTTCTTTAACCTCCGACACCACATAGACATGGTGTGAGAGGGACAGGCCTTTGTTATGCTGTAAGTCTACCACAGCATGGGAAAGAGCAGCCATAGGTATAGTTGGGAAGCAATGAAAACTCCAAGCTGATACAAACTGTGTGCCATCAGTCTGGAGTGATACATCCCGACTCACCAAACTAGTCTCCCCCATTTTTTTTTTCATTTTTTGTATTTAAGGGCAAACTGAAACGTGTGCTTAAGTGGTATGTGGCCAATGGTGTGGTTACACGTAGAATACGTGCTGGAGGCTTCAGGAAAACGGGCAAATCTTTGGACCTGGATGATACTCAAAGAGTTCTCGCCTTTATCAAATCCCATGCTGAGACACATGCCATTGCTCTTCCAGGCAGAATACCAACTCACAAGAGAGATGATATACTAATTCTCCCCTCCTCTGACACCAAAGCTGACATTTACAGGTTGTATGAAAAAGCCATGGCAGATGTCCAGCAGAGGGCAGTTGCTCTGTCTACTTTCAGGAGTTTGTGGCGAAAGCTCCTCCCAGGAATAGTTTGTGCAAGGCCCATGACTGATCTCTGCTGGGAGTGTCAGAGGAACAACAGAGACATTCACCGGTCTAGCTGTTTCCCAGAAGAGGTCAAGCAGGCAAAGTTAAAAAAACAAACACATCATTTACAGGTAGTAGGGAAGGAAAGGGCCTACTTACAGCAGCAAAGGAGGATTATAAAGCAGCTGGTTCTCCTGCACTTGGCCCTCATCCACCATGTAGTACAGACTATCGGGTGCATGTTAGCTTTGACTATGCCCAGCAAGTGCACCTGCCCTCTTACCCCATGCAGCCAGGCCCACTCTACTTTCTAGTGCCAAGAAAGTGTGGCATCTTTGGTGTCTCTATGGAAGCAGGACCAAGCCAGGTTAACTACCTAATAGATGAGTCTCATTGCAGTAGTAAGGGATCCAACGCTGTGATCTCATATCTCCACCATTATCTCGAGAACTACTCCCTGGGCCCCAAGAATTTGGATCTCCATTGCGACAATTGCAGTGGTCAAAATAAAAACAAATTCATGTTGGCGTACTTGATGTGGCGATGTTTGACTAGGCTCAACATGTCCATCACTCTCAACTTCCTGATCACAGGTCACACAAAATTTGGTCCAGACTGGTGTTTTGGCCTTTTGAAACAGAAATTCAGGAAGTGTGACGTTTCCAGTCTGGAGGACCTTATGGAAGTTGTCCGTCAAAGCACCCTGGAAGGAGTCAACATCCCACACTTAGTGGGGGATGAGAAAGGAAACTGTTCAGCCCCTACTTATGACTGGAAGACTTTTCTAGCCCTTTTCAGCAAGGCAGTGAATGGCATTAAGGAGTACCATCACTTTGAGTTCAGCCATGAATACCCGGGTAGGGTTGTCATGAAGAAAGTGGTCGACGATGAAGAACCTGTGCTCTGCAACATCTTGACAAAGGAAGTAGCAGATGTTCCCCGGGGCAACCCTGCCATCATCCCCTCCCCAGGATTGCCTGCCTATAGGCAATGGTACTTGTTTGAGAATATCAGAGACTTTTGTACCAATGCCACAAGAGATATCACTTGTCCAAAGCCAACAGTACCAAAGCCTGGGTCAGGTATAGGAGAACACACCAATGACACTGACACCCATCAGCCAGGACAAGAGCTAGAAGAACAGCAACTTAGAGGGAGAGGCAGAGTTTGTGGCAGGGGTAGGGGCAACAGCCAACAGGCAGAACAAGTGGAACTCACAGGCAGGGGTAGAGGCAGGGCCAGAGCCAGAGGCAGAGCCACAGGAAGAGGCAGAGGCAGGGGTGTCGGTGAACAGGCAGACCAGGAGGAACTCAGAGGTAGGGGAAGGGGCAGAGGTTTTGTTTGTTTGTTTGTTTGTGTAGTTTAACGTCCCACTGACTATGCAGGTGAGACTTACTCAAGTTTCAGTTTTTCACAAGTAAGAAGGTAGGCCGAAGGCCTACCTCAGATGATCGTATCCAGGATGATCGAATCTATGAGATGAGCCAAAAGATAGAAATCCCGCTCCTACACATTTACCGAAGCAAGGGTTCTTTAACCTCCGACACCACATAGACATGGTGTGAGAGGGACAGGCCTTTGTTATGCTGTAAGTCTACCACAGCATGGGAAAGAGCAGCCATAGGTATAGTCGGGAAGCAATGAAAACTCCAAGCTGATACAAACTGTGTGCCATCAGTCTGGAGTGATACATCCCGACTCACCAAACTAGTCGCCCCCATTTTTTTTTTTTTTTTTTTTTTTTTTTTCCTTCATTTTTTGTATTTTTTATTTTTTATATTTTTTTAATTTTCCATTTCATATTTTGTCCCACAGTTGGGTTTCCTTTAAGAATTTTAATACATTTTCGTCATTAGTGGTGTTGAAAACACTGTACATAGATGTTGTGTCTGCAAGATGTTTTCTTCTACTTTCTGCAGTCCTTCTACAGTTGAGTAGAAGATGCTCCACTGTCAGACGGGTACTGCAGTCTTGACATCTTGGTTCATATTCCCCATTCAGTCTGTACTCGTGTGTCAGTTTAGTGTGACCGATCCTTAGACGGTTTAATCTCACTTGTTCTGCTCGTTTTAGCTTTTTCCTCATTGTCACTCCTTTCAGTTTTGGCTGAACTGAGTACATGGTATTATGGCCCTTTTCTTTGTTCCATGCAGCTTGCCATTTTGCTTTCATGTGGCTATCTATGGATGGTAACAGGTCAGTGTATGGAATGGGAGTTAGGCGAGGTCTCAGACTCAGAGCTCTCTTTGCAGCTTCATCTGCTTCCTCATTTCCTTCGATTCCAATGTGACTTGGTAACCAGCAGAAAAGTACTTCTTTTTTCTTCCTTTTCAGGTCAGAGGTTCTCTTTCGCATGTCGCATATCAGTGGATTGACAGGCATATATTGGAGCATTGCCTGCAGACATGACTTGGAGTCTGAGAAGACAATAAATTTGTTCTCTTTGCAATCATCCATCCACTCTACTGCTTCAAGAAGTGCACTGGCCTCTGCAGTGAAAATGCTGGCTTTAGGGTGTAGGCGTCCACTGAGATTCTGAGATGGTGTGTGAACTCCATAACCTACCCTTTCATTGTCTTTTGACCCATCTGTATAGATTGGCATGTGATCTTTATATTTTTCCTCAATAGTTTTCAGATTCTTTTTGAAAAGAGCAGGGTTTGTGTCTGCCTTTTTGTTTTTTGTGAGGTCCAAGTTGACACTGGGCTTCCCTACTAGCCATGGGGGAGTATCTGGTGGTCTGATTTCCCTGACATTCTTGAGTGGGAGTCCTACTTCCCCAACCAGGGTTTTCACCCGAACCGAGAAAGGTTTGGTGGTGTTTGCTTTTCCCAGGTATATGGTCTCACTGTTTGAATTGAAAATGGTGTCATGTGTCGGGTTTCTCCTATTTGCTTTGACTTTGGCTGCGTAGCGAAGGGAAAGATTTTCTCTCCTGAGATGGAGAGGGGGTACGTTGCTCTCTACCTCGATACTTTTGATGCGTGATGTACGGAACGCACCCAGGCATAGTCTTAGCCCCTGATTTTGGATTGGGTCCAACCTTCGTAGGGATGTTGCTGATGCCGAGCCATACACTATGCAACCATAGTCAAGTCTTGAGAGCACATATGTTTTATACAGAGTCAGGAGGATTTCCTGATCTGCACCCCATTCCTTGTGGGAGAGGACCTTTAATAGGTTTAGTCCTGGTTGACACTTCCTACGGAGGTACTCAATGTGTGCTTCAAAAGATAGCTTCCTGTCAAATATCAATCCCAGAAATTTGGCCTCATCTGCCACTGCTATTTCTGTGTTCTGGAGTCGGAGTGCAGGTTCATCCGTGCATCCTCTTTTTCGGCAGAAGTGAACGCAGGTGGTTTTCTGTTGGGAGAATTTGAAGCCGTTCTCAGTGGTCCAGGTCTCTAGATGATTTATGGCCTAGGGGCAGAGGTAGGGGCCCTTCCCCTACCTCTGCCCCTAGGGGCAGAGGTAGGGGCAGAGGTAGGGGAAGGGGGCAACAGCCAGGACAACAGCAGCCTAGAGGGAGGGGCCGACCTAAAGGTGCTGTTTCTCGGAAAAGAACAAGGAGCCCTTCATCTGCAGAAGACTCTGATGACGAGGTGTGGATTGCAAGTGATTCTGACTAGAACTCCCTCTTTTCGTACCATAACGAGTTATGCCATGAACTTGGATATCACATATTCTATTATGATGTTGTGTTGTTAATATAATCATAATCTGCTACTGGTTTAGGGTGTAATGATGATACACAATCAGCAGCGACCATGGATATATATTTTGACCTGGAGAAATAATGTGACATGAACATGGAGGACCCCACCCACTGCACTTGGATTTTACCTATCAAATTTTCTGTGTACAATGCTCACATAATGTGAGAGGACTTTCAGGACTTAACAGACTACATTTAATAGGTTTTGGAACGCGACCTGCTCGTTCCACTTTGATCACGCGTAGCTCAAATTAGCACTCCGGGTGTTTTTATCTTTGAAAATATTTTTTAAATACGTATGGGTGACTCATACATGGGCTCTATAGAGAGGTAATGAACTGTTCTATCACATGTCGCTCATCAAACATTTTTAGTTATCTATGTCATAAGTTCCACTATGCTGGATTGAGTCACATATCATCACTGCCTGCAAAAGGAAGGCATAGAATTTCTCAATCACATTGGACTATCAGTTTCCCACTCGTCGCTGATTTGGGAACAGGAGTCGGCTCAGGCTCTCAATGACACAAAAGTTTTGCAGTGGAAGGCATCATTGGAAAGACAGACTCAGGTAGGGGGGCACTGGCCTGCTTGTTGCAACTGTTGCATTGATTGGAATAATATAGATTGATTGATTTATTTAACGTTCAAGAGATTGATTGATTGATTGATTTGTTTAACGTCCAGACGTACATCAAGTACCTCACGGGACATCTCAAGTTGGCAAGGAGTCATCCACAAATAGTGGTAGTCTGCCTTGCAGTAGGACAGGTATTTATATGCTGCTTGCCCAATACAGCAGTGACCGCATCTATGGATGATCGAATCTATGAAATGAATGACCGCATCTATGAGGTGAGGGAGAAAACCGCTACCGGGGCACGTCCCCTACTCTTTTCGAGGGATAGCAAGTGTTCTTTTATTTGCCTGGTCCTAAATACCTGGGCTAGTACCATAGTAGGCAGGGCCAGACAAACCACGGCCTTTGATATCTCAGACGTGGTTCACTGAGGAGGGATCCCATGCCAGACCACCAGCAAGAAGGCCCGGGCCCGCACATATGGGCAGCGGTTGCCAAAACAGCTTACGTGACTGATCACAACAGTAAGGCAGGAGACCCCTCAAGTTTTGTCGCCTTTTACGAATCCGGTATGCCCATTGGTATTGTGGAAGGCTCCCGATGAAGTTATTCTACTCCTTCATGCCCCCATCATGAAGGTCCCCACTAACACAGGGGGAACGTTCAAGAGTACATAGACCCTATGGTACTTCTCAGGTTTGATCGGACAATAGGTGCTTTCATTTTTCATCTTAAAGTTGCGCATATGACGTCTGGGACTTATGAATGCATGACCGCATCTACTCAATTTAATACTGTCATCTAACTTTGATCATTTCTATATCCTGGATTTAGATATGGCATTGCTTGTCGGGGATTCAGTGAACGAGTGAATCAGGGTAAGATTTCAGAACTTATGTCATGTCATGCCGGATGAATAGATGTATGTCATTGGGGAAACACCATTAAACCTAGCCCATCAGACAAATTTTATTTCCTGTTTTTTCTTCATATTGGCCAAATTTGTCTCCCAAAATAGGGGTTTAGCTCATAGGAGATAAGAAAGATGGAACAGAGAAGGAAATACCATGCCCACCATGTATTCCAGACTATAACAAAAACATGGGTAGGGTTGATAGAAATGATTCACTTGCTTAGGCCTATGCTGTTGACAGAAAATCCTGAAGATGGTGGCTTCGCCTGTTTCTCTGGCTTTGAGTGAAGAAAACGAAGTCACAGGGATGCAGGTTGGAAGAAGAGAGGAAGGACACGAATTGGTGAGGCCTAATCAGCGCACAATATTTTTTCAACTGAATAATATCATTATCTATGTTTTAATGTCAGCAGGCTGTACGATTATGTGCTGGTGTGCACGGTGCAAACTGAATGATTGGGTGCGGGTCACACTCAACACGTTAGGCTAAATTTGTTAAATTTACTGTGTGTAGCCAGAGATGGCTTTCTTCAGAAAGGCAGTCTTGCCAGAGTTAGTTACAGGTTGGTGCACACGGCTGCATGTCAAAGATGTACATGGCGAATGCTATTCCTCCAAAACCTTGTACTCAAAAAGGTACTGAAAACCACATTTAGCAAAGAGAAAGACAGCTTAAGGAGACAGAAGGAGGCAGGTTGGACAGAAAGGTAAGGTCATCTGCTGTGCACATCCATGAATTGAATTTTTAGATGGATTCAAACTCAAACTGAAAACCTGCCACTCACATGATATGAACGTAATAATCCAGAACGTGGCAGCAAAGCAGTCTGTGCTTTATACCAAAACTTACAAATATCAAATTTGGGGAAATGTCTGTTGAATAATATCAGAATGGCATTTAAAGAATAATAATTTTGAGTGTTTATCTGCGATTGCTTGTTGTTTGTGTGGTTTAACGTCCCATTAACTTTGCAGAGGAAGCTTACTCTAGTTTTAGTTTTTGACAAGAAGAGAGGTAGATCTAAGACACCCTCTAGTACGATTACAAACAGTATCTCAGTACAGGGGGACACTGCAAGTAATGATCATGCCAAAAAGATAAAACACAAAGGAGAAGACTCAGTACAAAGACATTTCAAAATGAAAACAATGTACTGACCTTTGTGTGAAAAGAAATTGAGCTTCTATGTAAACACATCTCAAGCATTACACTTTCAAGAGAGCAACATCATGCGAAGAGAATAGGGTCAGAGCTCAGACAAAGTGGTTAGTAATTTATCATTCAAACTATTCAGTTATAAGGAAGGTCAATACTACATAAAAGACATGAACCTTTCATATGGAGTTCCCACGCCCTAGGTATCTACCATCGTTCACTCATACAAGGAAGGCAAGCATACCTGCAAACTCCTGACCAAAAAAAATGCAACGTTTAGTCTTGTTTGTTTGGTAGTTTAATGTCCGGAGGGCAAGTTGCATTTTGCATTCCAGACTGCCATTACTTAAATTTTTTTTTTTACCAAGGGTGATCACAACCAGGATGATCGAATCTATGAGATGAGCCATAGACAGCACGAGTACTGCAAAGATACCACTCACTATACCAGTACTTCCACCTGTTCATCTGTGTACAGAGTGTCGTCAGGTTTCAGGATCGTCAAGAGCTACAGCAAGGCCGGGGTTGAAGATTGCACGAACAAGAAAGCTCTTAAGCTGAACTGGGAGTTGCTACCATGTCCACTGGACAAGCCATGACGTCTAGATAATTTTCATTGTCCTGGTGAGTTCATCTTGACTTCTTCAACTGCTCTTTATGTCGCCTGCTAACTTGTACACAACGCATCCTGGTAATGGAGAATGATCGGTACATTGTCAAAAGGGTGCAGAAGCGAACCTACCCTTTCATTGTCTTTTGACCCATCTGTATAGATTGGCATGTGATCTTTATATTTTTCCTAGTTTTCAGATTCTTTTTGAAAAGAGCAGAATTTGTGTCTGCCTTTTTGTTTTTTGTGACAACGCGATCAAAAAAGAACACCATGACGACCTTAAGAAGTTGCTCAAGGGCAAATGCCACTTTTTAAAATGCCTCAATTGCCACCTAATATTCAGTTCATTTAGAGGGCACAACACCTCTAGGTCCCCTGTCAGCAGCATACCCGTGTGGGTTACAACATCAGTTAAAACTATAACTTGGTAAATAGAACTACATTGGCGAGACTGTTGGTGATGGCGAGGTCCTTCAAGTTTTTATTTTGTTTTTTTTTGTGTAGTTTAAAGTCCCACTCACACTGCAGGTGAGACTTACTCAAGTTTCAGTTTTTCACAAGTAAAAAGGATGATAGAATCTATGAGATGAGCCAAAAGATAGAAATCCTGCTCCTACCAATTTACCCAAGCAAGGGTTCTTTAACTTCCGAGTGATCTAAATCATGTCAGCAATGTAGTCTTAAAAGTCCATCCTAGTCATGTTTTATAGTGACTGGTGATGAGAAAACAGTTGAGAAGCATCATGCATACAACTTCAGAAAAAATATCAACACATTTGCATCACATTAAATTGTGGGACACGGCAAGAACTTGACCCAATGCATACAAGCCTGTTATATAATCTGCATGTTGGACGTTAATAACCTGAAAATGTAGAACATGAGTGACCTTTCTACTTCTCAGAGGAGAAAATGCATCATCGTATGGCTGTAAGACCTGTCGAGCGAACCTGTGTGTCGACCAATGCTTTTGGTTGTTTCACACAAAGCAGAACTTTGGCACATGGAGGGGCAATGGCCCAGTCCGACTTGGCCTCCCTCGACCAGCAGCAGCGGTCATGGAACCACAGGAACCAGATGCATTAGCCAGTATTTGCTTTATTCAGGAACAGAAGAGAATGTAAATACATTGTTTGCCCCTTTCCTGGGGCCAAAATCCAAGAATCAATTAATACCATTTATACCCATAGGGGGGTGGGGGTACATGTAATTTTGCAACAAAGATTGGTTGATTGATTGGATTGTTTTACATCCAAGTGTGCTATGACGCCTGGGACTTACTCAAGAGTTTATCGGACTCAACTGGCAGTGGGACACGGCAACAAAGAACAAGATAACCAACACATTGTCTATTGAGCAGGACCACTGCCCTCAACCTGGAAATCGGCCGTATCCAAGAAGTAATGGCAGCCCATCTACGTCAACGGGCTCCATCAGACTGTGAAGCACGCAACACTCAACTAGAAACTGTAGACAAACTCCTAGCAACTGAAAACTTCCCCGACTGGGGCCAGGCAGAAATTGGATGAATTTGTAGGCAAAAAGCAACTACAGTTTCCTCACTCTTTCCCTCTCTATAAAGGTTCACAAGCGTCTCATCAGAAAGGGTATTTGTGCAAAGGACCATAAAACCCAATAGTCAATATCTTTGCTGATAACTAGAAGCCAAAACAAGAATAACACTGCGGTACGGTTTCTGGTGTGGAGGGTCATGCTGGAAAAGAATAATGACATAGAATTGTCATCCGTGACCCCAGGCCACACAAAGTTTGGACCAGACCGAAGAAAGAATGCACCACGCAAACATCAAGGTAAGTGCCAAAAATGTGGAGGCATATCAAAGGTTTTTTGCAGTTCTCTCAGAACACCTCCCTGATGGTTTGCCGGGGAGGGTCTGAGGAGACTGCATGATTCAATATCAATTGGCTAACACCTCTGGACCGCATGATAAGGAAGGGCAAGACATGGTAAGAAGCCCCCCACCTTGCCTTCGAATAGGGGTGAATTGTAAATATTTTTGTATTTAAATAGTCAGCTGGCTTCCTAGTAAGCAAAGTGATGCGGTGTGCTCTGCAACTCCCTGACAAAGAAAACATTGATAACATAGACATTGAATGTATTGACACAGTTTGGCATTAAACCCTGATACTTGCTACTGTTTTATGAAGGCAACTTGGAGAAAAAGCATGTAGCCCCCATATGCCCACTGAGTTTTGATCATCGCATATATTTTTGTACCTGTTTCCCACTGTGAAATTCACATTATTTAGCAAGTTTTCTGGGCTTGGGAAGAAGAAAACATGGAAGGTAGGACATTATAGAATCTAAAATTTGTATTGCATGCACATACAAACAAAATGGAGGGCAGCTGATTTAGATTGATATTTCTTAAGTTGATGGCGTTATCAAATTAATGCCCTTGGAAGGATCTATCTGTACTATTATTACTAAGTGTAGTAAAATTATTTTGTATCACACCTCGTGGATTACCTAAAGTATGAGGTAGATGACACCCTTAGGAAGCATGCAGAAGCTGATGCGAGCTGTAGATGGGTAAGTGTCAAGTTGTAACTACTGGTATTTTCAATCACGAGAACCACAATACCTACAAAATGGCAGAGGTAGTGATGGGTTGGATTGTTTCACGTCCAAGTTTGCTATTACGCCTGTGACTTACTCAAGAGTTTATAGGACTCTCTGTCCGTTCTTTAGGAGAAGGTGAAACATGTTATGAGCTGACTCATACTGGCAGGCATGGGATTGGGTTTTAAAGAAAAATCCAAAAAGCAGCCAAAATACATTATCTGGGGGGCATTTTGTGTGCATTGCATGACATGAAGGCCTCTAGAGACTGAGAGCCCCCCCCCCCTCTTTCAATGTTAAAATATCTTTTCATTGAATCTGCACAAGTCACAGGGATGACCTTTTGGCCTTCAAAAATCCGGAAATCCAGAAGAATCCCATGCCTGTACTGGAGGAGTCTAGAATCCTCAGAAAGACTTCATCACTCATTGTAAAGACATTTCTTCAATTTTAGATCATGGATTTCCAGCTAGGTATTTTCATATAGTATGCCTCATGGAAAACACATTGATGAAGAGAGGGACTAGTTACCTCTACTGTAAGCAAGGTGCATGGTACTAAAGACCTAAGCAAGTGACACTGATGTATTAGTTTCTTGATTGCCCCCTTTCGATAAACTTATGGTGTCGACAGGTCTACTTGAAGGCTGGCTGGACCAGCAAGAACGGAAAATACATTCGTGTACATGACGTGAAGGCTTTCCCACAAGAAAGTGCTTGTCGCCTGACAGATCACAAGATACTGGATAAAGAGAGCACCATCCTCAAAAAAGTCAGGGAACAAGGTAAATGTCACAAGGGTGATAGTAGCGGGTGAAGACTTGATGTATGTCACAAGGTATGTAGATATGTAAATTCATATATACTCATAGTAATTCTCAGCGATTTCTAATTATTTTAAGGCCACGACTATGATATTACTACTTAGGAGCTATAGAAGGTATTACATGGCCTCTATATTTGAGCAGGTCCAACATAAAAAGGAGACAACATTCACATTCAAAAATACAACCAATACATTGAGGATTACTATGATTTGTGTATCTATCTAACTTAGTGGGAACAAAGATTTCAACTTGTAAATGTGAAGGACTTTACAGCCCATTTTAAACCTATCTACTTATTAACCACACATAATAATCACATTTCAGTTGCTCAAAACCGCCCATTCAACAGAGGATCATCGCTTACCCTTTAGAATGTTTGTCACAAAATTGTCAAGTATGAGAGGGGCAGACAAAAGGTTTATGGTAAATAATTGAGTAGTATATATACAACAAATCACTCATTGTACAAGAATTTCTTCGATTTTAGATCATGGATTTCCGGCTAGATATTTAGATTTTCATATAGTGTGCTTCATGGAAAACACATTGATTAAGAGAGGGACTAGTTACCTCTACTGTAAGCAAGGTGCATGGTTCTAAAGACCTAAGCAAGTGACACTGATGTATTAGTTTCTTGATTGCCCCTTTCGATAAACTTGTAGTGTCGACAGGTCTACTTGAAGGCTGCCTTGACCAGCAACAACGGGAAATACATTCCTGTACATGACTTGAAGGCTTTCCCACAAGAATGTGCTTTGTCTTCTCTCTGTATTGTCGCCTGACAGATCACAGTATACTGGTTAAAGAGAGCACCATCCTCAAAAAAGTCAGGGAACAATGTAAATGTCACAAGGGTGATAGTAGCGGGTGAAGACTTGATGTATGCCACAAGGTATGTAGATATGTAAGTTTATATATACTCATAGTTATTCTGAGCGATTTCTAATTATTCTAAGGCCACGACTATGTTATCACTACCTAGGGGCTATTGAAGGTGCTACAATAAGTATGAGAGGAGATAGCCTCTATATTTGAGCAGGTCCAACATAAAGAGGAGACAACATTCACATTCAAAATACAACCAATATATTGAGGATTCAGAATGAATCTGCAAACAGCGAAGAGGAGCAAGATGATTAAGAGGTTGAAAGTGACACACCTGAATCGGATGAGGTTGAAAGCGAGCATGAATCATGACTTCAGATGTCAACTTCCTGAAGGATACAAAGTAGAGGAAGCAGAATTGAAGACCCTGAAATGCTTCATTGCATGGATGTTGCCAAGTTGATAATAGATTTCTGCAAATTAAAGAAGTGAGAAGAAAGTGAATCTGATTAAAACCCATAATATATATAGTTACAACCAACCACTGTTTACAGAAAAGTGCTATTTGTTATGTTCTGTTGTTTTCTTTACTAAGAAAGATATTTCTCTGCAGGGTAACCGGTGGCAGTAAACAGGAACTCCTGCTGTTCAGTTCTTGCGTGGTTAGTATTTTTACTATGATTTGTGTATCTATCTAACTTAGTGGGAACAAAGATTTCAACTTGTAAATGTGTAGGACTTGATTAATTGTGGATTGTAGATTGAACAACAATGCAGGTGTGTCTTTGTTTATAGTTCGCATACCTTGGACAAAAGCAGATGGCAGAGCTGTGAAGGCTGTTCACTACCGCCCTTAAAGAACAGTGGAATGTTAACCAAAAGGAAGAGAAGGTCTTCAGTAAGAAGGTGCCCAAGAAGGCAGGTACTAAAGGCAAGTCCAACACCAAGACTTCCGCCAAGGGGCTTGGCAAGAAGACTGTCACCCACACCAAAGCTCCAAAAGGAGGGACAAGCCAAGACATGAAAAAGGTGATAGCAAAAGTCAAGAACACAATGAGTGCTAGGGCTATGACAGAGAAGAAGTTCAATTTGCTGTGAATGAGTGATGATTCAGCTCCTATCCCAATACTCACCCCTTCAGTGACATTGTGTGAATGTGAGAGAAATGCAGGTGCTCTACGCTGTATGCATACAAGGACATCAATGATAGGAAAGACTATCATCATTTGCATTGATTCATATTCATTATGACAGGTGCATTGAATATTGAACACAAACATCCTGAGAGGCAAAATGATTCATACAGAGTATAAAATAAAAGCAGATAGAGTGCATGTGTATGGGGAACTTAGATCGTCATGGCAGACAGTAGTCTGTAGGGGAGATGGTACACGCCGTAGGAATGTGGCTTGTACCATCTTCCCTATTGTAGGCCTGTCCTTGTCCGACATGAACAGTGTCTCCCCGAAAGATGTTTTTGACGAGCAAATTAGGCTATATACTGCCATCCTGCATGTAAACAAAGTAATCCACCAGATGAATCATAACGAGGATCTCCCAACACCACACCTTGCATCACCAGTCCATAAGTGGGATACTTGAAAACAGAGGTATCGCCACTTTTACAATCTCCTGACCAGTGGATATCTGCCGACAGAGAAACTGCTAGACTTGTGGAGTCTTTTTTTTCATGTCGCTGTTTGATTGATTGATTTGTTTAACGTCCAAGCATACATGGACCCTATGGGACTTCTCAGGTTTGATCGGACAATAGGTCCTTTCATTTCTCATCTTAAATTTGCGCATATGACGTCTGGGACTTATGAATGCATGACCACATCTACTCAATTTAATACTGTCATCTAACTTTGATCATTTCTATATCCTGGATTTCAGATATGGCATTGCTTGTCGGGGATTCAGTGAACGAGTGAATCAGGGTAAGATTTCAGAACTTAGCTCAGAACAAGAGCACCGCAATTGCGTTTGGAAGAGTGAGTGAGTAATGCATGTTTAACGCCAGAAGGTGTGTGTTAAAAGTTGAATGTATTGACACAGTTTGGAATTGAACCCTAATACTTCTGCTACTGTTTTATGAAGGCAACTTGGTTCTTCTCTGTGTACATTGTGGTATGCAGCTGACAGTGGCATGCATCCAAACGTACTACTCTCGTACTTCAGGGATCTCCTGTTCCATAGTGGAGTGAGGTAAGAAGAATAACATTAATTATGAAACATGTAATAAAATAGATTGATTGATTTGTTTAATGTCCAAAGACCCTATGGGACATCTCAGGTTTGATCGGACGGTAAGTCTTAGGAAGCATTGCATACAAGTATAGCTGAGCATTGACCGGTGCTGTTGATGGGGTGCAACATCTCAGTAAAGGTAAGAATGTCAGTGGATATTCAGATCACTTCCAGCAACAGTATGTAGACTTTTCCCGAATTCCACACATGATGAATTAACCTTTCAAGACTGAATGGTGGATGCTTGAAAAAAAAATTGGTGTCATTTTTATTTCAAACAAATGCGAGTTAACCCAGTATAGTGATCAGGTTTATTGATTTCAGGTAAATAATTTTTAAGGTGAGGGGTCTTTCTTTCTTTTTTAAACATAGGGTGAAAATCCTCCTGTGTAGAATGCCCATGGCTGTGGTCAGTTGGCAGGCCATGATGGCGCCCCAGAGGATTTATGCTTAGGCATCACATATCCACCTTCTGACTTTGTCAGTCCTCAAAGTGAAACTTACTCAAGTTTCAGTTTTTCACCAGTAAGAAGGTAGGCCGAAGGCTGATCGTTTCCAGGATGATCGAATCTATAAGATGAGCCAAAAGATAGAAATCCCGCTCCTACACATTCGCCGTAGCAAGGCCAAGTGTGTCTGATGGTTCCTTTTAACATATTTAACACAGCAATGCAGAGAAGAGGCTATGAAACACCCTGCTTAATGTGGCCAGTAACTGTTGTTCCAAGACTATATATAAAACATGTACCGTAAAGATGAATTTGTTCATTAACGTTGGACATTGAGCATGAGAAGAGTGCCTGAAAGGTACCAGACAAATTGGAAGTAAAACTTTTATATTACAGACTAGAAAAGAGAAGAAAAGATTACTCAGACGTGCAAACAATTCAGTCTGTACTCGTGTGTCAGTTTAGTGTGACCGATCCTTAGACGGTTTAATCTCACTTGTTCTGCTCGTTTTTAGCTTTTTCCTCATGTCACTCCTTTCAGTTTTGGCTGAACCGAGTACATGATATTATGGCCCTTTTCTTTGTTCCATGCAGCTTCCCTTTTCTTCACATTTCAGTGTCGAGGCCCGGAGGAATCAAGGTTTGGCGGGTGCATTGGCCGCGACGGTCCATCAAAGAGTTAGATTAAGAAGTTACAGGTAAGTAAGATAAACAGCCACATCATGTGCATCTCACTACAAGCAACTTCATGGCCGTTTCAGAATACATCAACACCAATGCTCAGGAGTTAGACAAACATAGGTAGACCATGTTGTAGATATGGTAAACTGCAAATTATGCAACATGGCTAGGAGTTGTATGATGTTTCACGCGATCCCTCCTTTACTGGGCTCCATTTAAGATGTGGGCCATACTTGTTTGTTTGGTTTAACGTCCCATTGACTTTGCAGAGGAGACTTAGCTTTCACAAGTAAAAAAGGTAGGCCGAAGGATGATCAAAAACCATTCAAAAACTTTATTGGCCAAAATCTGAAAACTACTGACACATTTGTTGAGGTATTTAAACAATACAAATGCTGGCCATTCACATTATCCTGACACCGGCGAACCAGTCGTAGTTCCATACCAATCGGGCCAGCAGATCAGGGCTGGCGAGTATGCAACTACTTTCTGTCTGGCTAGAGAAATCTTCTCCAGCCTACCCTACCGAAACATAGAGGGTCATTGTAGGGGATTTTGTTTAAGTACCGCGCTTTTAAAGAAAAAAAAATTCTTGCCCTTTTCAGTGTGGTTGAAGGTGGTGTGCCCATACGACATGTGGCGCGAGATAGGTAGGTAGGTAAGTAGCAAATAGTAGAGGTTTGACACAGTTACATTATCCTGACACCGGCGAACCAGTCGTAGTTCCATACCAATCGGGCCAGCAGATCAGGGCTGGCGAGTATGCAACTACTTTTCGTCTGGCTAGAGAAATCTTCTCCAGCCTACCCTACCGAAACATAGGGGGTCATTGCAGGGGATTTTGTTTAAGTACCGCGCTTTTAAAGAAAAAAAATTCTTTGCAGTAGACATCCTATGTACAGAAATCATTATAGACAAGATAGTCTACTACCAGCAGCTGAAGAAGTAAATTACCATCGTGCACACTACTTGCTGATGATCGAATATTTGTGATGATTGATTGATTGTTAGTCAGTTTAACGTCCAGAGGGCAAGTTGCATTCCAGACTGCCATTAGATTAAGTTTTTCACAAGTGATGGTAGGCCGATCTCATTAAGGTAAGTACTGAGCACTGTAGCATTCAATGGGGGGAAAACCCCAGGGAAGCTTCTGCAAAAGTGTAATTCTCTGCGTTCACATACTAACAAGAATTCTTCATAGCAATGCTTTGACTGAAAAGAGTTGTTTCATGTGATAATGTAATTTACTGCCGTGATATACTATTTATCTTTCTCAGAGATAAGGAGGATATCGCATGCGGTACAAAGAAGTTAAGCGGAAGGAGCGCAAATGACTTTGATGTCATCATATCAAGGACAAATGCAGACCAGGGCTCATGCTACACTGCCCTAAAGCAACAGAAGCCCCTGAGGTTGTGCATGTACCATGATGTAGTTTGCATGTTACCATTGATTGATTTTTAGGTAGTTTAATTTTTGGAGGACACATTACATTCCAGACTGCCATTAGGTAAAACGGGATTTGGCAAGACGGTTATCATAGAGATGTTGCCGTACTTTCAGGAAGGGTAAGTAGATGTGGCTGGAGGCTGGCCATGGGAAGGGCCCGTGTGATGGGGTAGGTGGGGCTATCAAGCGAATTGCTAGTAAGGAGACTAAGAAGGAGGCCGTTATCCAAAACGCTGCAGACTTCACCCGCTCAGTCCACTCAGCTAAGATAAAGCTGATCCACAAATCTAAGGAGGAGATAAGAGGCAAACAGAAAGTCAGGGAAGTGTAGAAAGTGTTGTGCTGCTGGATCTGTAGATCGTATTATAAGGGCCCACCAGGCAGTTGTTATTGATGGGGTGCTGCACATACGAGAATTATCTTGCTTCAAGACCTGCTGCATGTGAGGTGACAGAACTGACAGGGCAGGCCCCAGACCCCGATTTAATGGCATGTTCTTTTGCTTCTATTCCAAGTAAAATAGAAGCAAAGGAGCCTGCTGCCGTCGAGGATGAACCTCTCAGCCTCGCTTTCTAGCGGAGTAACGTCTAAAGGAGTTTCTCTACTTCGGGACAGGAAAAACTAAGATCCCGCTGTGGAGACCAAATGACTCGGCTACGTTTACAATATGCAATGAACCTGCGAAGACTTGCTCTGATGGAGCACAAGAAGTTTGTCCACCTTAACCCCATAGTTTATCTGGGACATCGAAATGGAGAAGGACAAGACCTTCTGGAAGCTGTGTGTATTCAGTGAAGGAGTCATGCATATCCAAACCGCCTTTGTGACTTAGTTCCCTTGTGTTTGCCATGAGGAGTCAAAGATAGAAATCCCACAGCAACATATAAAGAAACATGGCACAAGTGTCAGATATCATAGTGAATGAGTATTTTGAGAACCCCACAGCTGAGCCCAAAGCCACAACAAAGCAAAGAGCAGCAAAACATCTTCTACAAATCTCGTAGATTAATCCAGTACTGTGAAGGAAAATGCCTAAAAAAATGTCCTCATACGCTTACCAGGTGTTGCACAACTTCGCATCACAGCAACATGCACAGTGCCCAGCTCTCGTCCAAACAATGCTGAAGGAGGACGAGGAGAAAACATGAAATAATGTTCATTTCTTACCAGGCTAATGACAGACAGAAGTAGGGCTACAGTATTCATCAGATTTCTATGTTAAGTAAAATGTGAAGATTGAAAAGAGGTTACAAGAAATTTTCATTACTGCCCTACATGAACTTCTGTTTAAAGAGATTATACAGGCAAGAGGGTTTCCAAGTCAGCTAAAATGCAAGGAATCCCTTCCAAAGAGATTTGATGCCTTTGTATCAGTCATTTTTAATGTAGAGGATATATTGACTCAATTTTATAGGTTTTACAAACCAGATTTACTGTTCAATCCAATTAGTTTGGTGCATAATTCAGCAATATCTCAAACAGATGAGACAAGAACACATTGATAACATAGACATTGAATGACGCCTGACTACTATCAATGAGATAACAAAGTAAGTGAGCGAGTAATGTATGTTTAACGCAATTTAGCACCTGTAAAGATGCCCTATCTGATTCTGTTGAGCCAGCTCCAGCTTATATCCATCTTGGTGAATTCAGGTAAACCTTTATAATACATCTCTTATTCATATTGCTGACCTGCGACTAGTGTTTGAAATTCTGTACCGTTTCTGATAATATATGATCCTTTTGTCAACCAAATTCAAGATGACAGTGTCTTGTTTTCCTTCCACATGAGTTGCCTTTATTCCAACGTGACCATTTTAGATCCTTCAGTTTCCACCCTTCTCCTGGCTTAAATATGTAGTTATTATATGATTAGTACATCAATCTAGTCTTACGCTTGTAAGCTTACGACTCATTTCAGCACTAAAATTGCTCATCAGGCAACTGAAGAAGGATAACCCATTCCTCAATCTTTGATTGATTGTTAGTTAGTTTAACGTCCGGAGGGCAAGTTGCAGTTTTTCACAAGTGAGCCTACCAGGATCATCTTTGAGACACACAGACCAGAATTAATACCATTGAACGCGATCCCTCCTTCACTGGGCTCCATTTAAGATGTGGGCCATACGGCAGCGACATGTTCGTTGTTGGCAAATCCTTTCCTGATGTAGGTCTCAAGACGCACAAGGTGGTCTGTGGTGCTGCGACCTTTGCGGAAACCTGATTGGTATCGAGTCAGGAGATTGTTTGACTCAAGATACCATACAAGTCTGTTGTTGATCTCTCCATCGTTTTGGCCAGGCAGCTGGTCATGGCGATGGGTCTGTAGCTCGAAGGTATAGATGTATCCTTCCCTGGTTTCAGGATAGGCACAACTATGGCCTCCGACCAAGATGGTGGGTATTTGCCCGTCTTACAGACGCTAAAGGTGAATTTCTAGGTGACGCCCCAGAGGGATATATATCGAGCAAAGCTGTGTATACCGTAGTCAGCCGCTGGAGGAGGAGGAAGAGATCGAGTATACCCAACTGGGCACCCCTCCCCCGCCTTACAGTGCCACCCCTCCCACCTCTCCGCAGCAGTAAAGTGCTGTACACTACCAGAGCAGCTCACTAGAGCTCAGTTACAGGGTATAAGGATAAGCATAGTGCTGGTACACACTGTGCATAGGTTGAAAACCACATATTGCATTTTTGTAAAGTTTTATACTTGATATAATGAAATTAGTGCTCATTTTCAATATGACCACCACTGCAGACTCATTGGATGGACTGCATCCAGTGCTGTCATGCCTTACAAACAGGTGAGAACTGAACTACTCTGGATCAGATCTGTAGTACAGTGATACCGGGTACTTTAAAAAGCCCTTACATTTAAAAAATTCCTGGCTGAAAATACTGCCTAGCAATTAAAAACTTGTACCAGCACTGGAGTGCCCAGAAAGCAAAGCGTGAGATACAACAGGCTATTTTGATCGAGTAACACTAATTGCACTCCAGCAATAACTTTAGTGCAAAAAGCAATGCCAATATTACCATGCCCTTTACATATTGCAAGGGATTTTAACAAAAATCTTTTATAACTGCCTTTGCTTTCCTTCCTTCAGACTGCCAAGTGGTTTGTGATTGGTGACCCCCAAGCTGAGAACCTGCATCTGGAGTAACTACGCTACATCTCTTAATGGGTGGGATATGGGATTTCTTCAAAGTAGTGGAGGGCAACATCATGTTACGGAGGGAGATTTATATGATCATGTGAATGGGAAACTTAGATCGTCATGGCAGGGGAGATGGTACACGCCGTAGGAATGTGGCTTGTACCATCTGCCCTGTTGTAGGCGTGTCCTTGTCCGACGTCCAACGGTGTCTCCCGGAAAGATGTTTTTCACAAGCAAACTAGGCTAGATACTGCCATCCTGCATGTAAACAAAGTTATCCGCCAGATGAATCATGACTAGGATCTCCCAACACCACACCTCGCATCACCGATCCATAAGTGGGAAACTCAAAATTAGAGGTATTACCACTTTTACAATCTCACCAGTGATATCTGCATTCAAAGAAAATGCTAGATTTGTGGGGTGATTCTTTTCATGTCACTCTTTGGGATGCAATTTTTAATGACACCTGATTCATGTGTTACCATATAGGGTGTGTTGTAAAGCACTGCTTTTTAATCTGACATATCACATCGAATCCACCAGTTCAAATATCCTATGATGTGTTGCGGAGCACCCCTTGTATATGTTCAGCAGACACACCAAGAGGACGTTCAGCAGACACACCAAGAGGACTTTCAGCAGACACACCAAGAGGACGTTCAGCAGACACACCAAGAGGACTTTCAGCAGACACACCAAGAGGACGTTCAGCAGACACACCAAGAGGACGTTCAGCAGACACACCAAGAGGACGTTCAGCAGACACACCAAGAGGACGTTCAGCAGACACACCAAGAGGACTTTCAGCAGACACACCAAGAGGACGTTCAGCAGACACACCAAGAGGACTTTCAGCAGACACACCAAGAGGACGTTCAGCAGACACACCAAGAGGACGTTCAGCAGACACACCAAGAGGACGTTCAGCAGACACACCAAGAGGACGTTCAGCAGACACACCAAGAGGACGTTCAGCAGACACACCAAGAGGACGTTCAGCAGACACACCAAGAGGACGTTCAGCAGACACACCAAGAGGACGTTCAGCAAACACACCAAGAGGACGTTCAGCAGACACACCAAGAGGACTTTCAGCAGACACACCAAGAGGACGTTCAGCAGACACACCAAGAGGACTTTCAGCAGACACACCAAGAGGACGTTCAGCAGACACACCAAGAGGACGTTCAGCAGACACACCAAGAGGACGTTCAGCAGACACACCAAGAGGACTTTCAGCAGACACACCAAGAGGACGTTCAGCAGACACACCAAGAGGACGTTCAGCAGACACACCAAGAGGACGTTCAGCAGACACACCAAGAGGACGTTCAGCAGACACACCAAGAGGACGTTCAGCAGACACACCAAGAGGACGTTCAGCAGACATACCAAGATGATGTTCAGCAGATCTACCAAGAGAAAGTTCAGCACCGCCTCCAAGAGAGTGTTCAGCAGATCTTCCAAGATGATGTTCAGCAGATCTACCAACAGGATATTCAGCAGACCCACTAAGAGAACGTTCATGTGAACTGCCTTCTACCCCACGGCGAGTCGGTAGTGCAGGATGACAGTATCTAAAGTGATTGAGTGAAAAAGTCAATGTGCCGAATTTGACCAAGCTTACCACCCTGACTGAGGCGCAGGTTGAGAGATGGGTCTTGCCTCTCTTACTGAGGGGAGCTCTACATACAGCGCAGTATATTGAGATTTACTACGCTTTACTCAAAGTTTAAAGTAAAGTTTCTCTTAATTTAATGTGTACAGATGGTTTTTCCAGGTGACTGATCTGGACAAGGGTACACCTCTGGACCGCATGACAAGGAAGGGCAAGACATGGTAAGAAGCCCCCCACCTTGCCTTCGAATAGGGGTGAATTGTAAATATTTTTGTATTTAAATAGTCAGCTGGCTTCCTAGTAAGCAAAGTGATGCGGTGTGCTCTGCAACTCCCTGACAAAGAACACATTGATAACATAGACATTGAATGTATTGACACAGTTTGGCATTAAACCCTGATACTTGCTACTGTTTTATGAAGGCAACTTGGAAAAAAAGCATGTAGCCCCCATATGCCCACTGAGTTTTGATCATCGCATATATTTTTGTACCTGTTTCCCACTGTGAAATTCACATTATTTAGCAAGTTTTCTGGGCTTGGGAAGAAGAAAACATGGAAGGTAGGACATTATAGAATCTAAAATTTGTATTGCATGCACATACAAACAAAATGGAGGGCAGCTGATTTAGATTGATATTTCTTAAGTTGATGGCGTTATCAAATTAATGCCCTTGGAAGGATCTATCTGTACTATTATTACTAAGTGTAGTAAAATTATTTTGTATCACACCTCGTGGATTACCTAAAGTATGAGGTAGATGACACCCTTAGGAAGCATGCAGAAGCTGATGCGAGCTGTAGATGGGTAAGTGTCAAGTTGTAACTACTGGTATTTTCAATCACGAGAACCACAATACCTACAAAATGGCAGAGGTAGAGATGGGTTGGATTGTTTCACGTCCAAGTTTGCTTTTACGCCTGGGACTTACTCAAGAGTTTATAGGACTCTCTGTCCGTTCTTTAGGAGAAGGTGAAACATGTTATGAGCTGACTCATACTGGCAGGCATGGGATTGGGTTTTGAAGAAAAATCCAAAAAGCAGCCAAAATACATTATCTGGGGGGCATTTTGTGTGCATTGCATGACATGAAGGCCTCTAGAGACTGAGACCCCCCCCCCCCCCTTTCAACGTTAAAATATCTTTTCATTGAATCTGCACAAATCACAGGGATGACCTTTTGGCCTTCAAAAATCCGGAAATCCAGAAGAATCCCATGCCTGTACTGGAGGAGTCTAGAATCCTCAGAAAGACTTCATCACTCATTGTACAGACATTTCTTCAATTTTAGATCATGGATTTCCGGCTAGGTATTTTCATATAGTGTGCCTCATGGAAAACACATTGATGAAGAGAGGGACTAGTTACCTCTACTGTAAGCAAGGTGCATGGTACTAAAGACCTAAGCAAGTGACACTGATGTATTAGTTTCTTGATTGCCCCTTTCGATAAACTTATGGTGTCGACAGGTCTACTTGAAGGCTGCCTTGACCAGCAACAACGGGAAATACATTCCTGTACATGACGTGAAGGCTTTCCCACAAGATTGTGATTGGTCTTCTCTCTGTATTGTCGCCTGACCGATCACAGTATACTGGTTAAAGAGAGCACCATCCTCAAAAGAGTCAGGGAACAAGGTAGATGTCACAAGGGTGATAGTAGCGGGTGAAGGCTTGATGTATGCCACAAGGTATGTAGATACGTAAGTTCATATATACTCATAGTAATTCTCAGTGATTTCTAATTATTCTAAGGCCACGACTATGTTATGACTACCTAGGGGCTATTGAAGGTGCTACAATAAGTATGGGAGGAGATAGCCTCTATATTTGAGCAGGTCCAACATAAAGAGGAGACAACATTCACATTCAAGAATACAACCAATATATTGAGGATTCAGAATGAATCTGCAAACAGCGAAGAGGAGCAAGATGATTGAGAGGTTGAAAGTGACACACCTGAATCGGATGAGGTTGAAAGCGAGCATCAATCATGACTTTAGATGTCAACTTCCTGAAGATGATTGATTGATTGGATCAATCAACCTGAAGGATACAAAGTAGAGGAAGCAGAATTGAAGACCCTGAAATGCTTCATTGCATGGATGTTGCCAAGTTGAGAATAGATTTCTGCAAATTAAATTGATTGATTGATTGATTGATTGATTGGATTGTTTTACGTCCAAGTGTGCTATGACGCCTGGGACTTACTCAAGAGTTTATCGGACTCTCGGTCCGTTCTTTTCTCATCTAGGTTGCGTTTAAGTGTGTGAGTGCATGTACGCGTGCATGTGTTTATGGGTCTACTTGTAGCAGTGGGACACGGCTCGTAGCGGTGGAACAATGCTCGTGGCATCGGGCCCCTCTTTATTGTGCTGCCTCACACAGATGCTGTGCCGCAGACTGTTGACACCTCATCTGACCAGTCCATTATCCTGACACCGGCGGGCCAGTCGCAGCTCCATACCAATCGGGCCAGCAGATCAGGAACTGGCGAGTATGAAAACTACTTTCCATCTGGCCAGAGATCATTATCTCTAGCTTACCGGGCCGAGTCTCAAGGGGGGGGGCCTGTTTTCCCCCTCTTACATCTTTTCGAACATCTTTGTTTCCCGCAGGAAGGTCAGGAGTTCTTTCTTCACAGTGTTGGTGAAGACACTGTTCATGGACGACGCGCCACGAAGGTGGTCGTCCCTACTCTTCTTGGTTGCTTGACAAAAGAGCATGAGATGTTCTACGGTCAAAGGTACTTGACATCGCTGACATACCGGTTGGTTTTCACCCCTCATGAGGTGTCCGTGTGTCAGCAGCAAGTGACCTATCCGAAGACGGGCCAGTCTTGTCGATTCCCTCCTGGTCAAGCCTGTATGGTTGTGTCTTTTGCCTATCGAGGGTTCGATGGCTCTCAGTTTGTTATCTTGGTCAGAGCTCCAGCGTCTCTGCCACTCTAGGTTGGTATATTCTCGACAAATCGGGAGGAGGTCTGAGGATGGGATGCAAGCTGAGCTGGGTTTCAGACTCAGGGCTTTCTTAGCTGCATCGTCTGCAGCTTCGTTCCCTTCTATGCCAATGTGGCTGGGCAGCCAACAGAGGACTACCTCCTTTTGGGTGTCTGTGAGGTGTGAGACCAATTCCTTGATCTCCTGCACCACAGGGTTTTTGGGGTCATGTTGGTGTATTGCTTGCAGGCACGACTTGGAGTCGGAGAAGATGATGAAGGCCTTTCGGCTTGACACCCTCATCCACTCCAAAGCACTAGGGAGAGCATGGGCCTCAGCAGTGAAGATGCTGCTTCTTCCATGTAGTGCTCCTTTGCGGGTACCAAAGGGTGTGAATGCAGCAAAGCCAACCCGGTTTCCATCTTTCGAGCCATCCGTGAACACCTCAGTGTGACCTTGGTGCCGACGGCTGATTTCTGTCAGTTTTTCCATGTAGGTGTTGGTCTGGGTTTCCCCTTTCTTGTGTTCACAAAGGTCAAAGAGGATAGTTGGACCTGCCTGTGTCCACGGAGGGGATCGAGCAGGTCCTTCCTTGATGACCTTTGAGATTAGAATGCGAGCCTCTCTCATCAGGGTTCTCACCCTCATAGAAAAAGGCTTTGTGGCATTCTTCTTCCTACGGAAGACGCTGTGGTCCTCGTTGAAGATGGTGTTGTGAGTTGGGTTCCTCTCATTTGCCTTCACCCTGATGGCATATTGGAGGGATAGTTTGTCCCGCCTGAGATCCAGTGGGGGGACTCCAGCCTCCACTTGCAGACTGTTCTGCGGTGAGGATCGGAAGGCACCTAGGCAAAGCCGGAGGGCTTGGTTTTGAATTGGGTTTAGCCAATCCAGGTATGATCTGCCAGCAGATGCATACACCACCGATCCGTAATCCAGGCGTGATTGGATATACGTCTTGTAGATTGTCAATAGAATCTCCCGGTCTGCTCCGGGGGGGGAGAAGGGCTCTCCAGGATACCCTATTTTTACATGGGAGCAGGCTTTGGCTTCAGGGGCTGTCACGAGGCTCGCCAGCTTAGGTGGGGGGATGTAATAGTGGGCACTGACGAGGAGGGGAGTCGTTACCTTGAACTTCACTGTGAGAGGATGACAAAAACTAGGCATCATGACTCATCAATTTTACAAATGATACACATGTGTCTGTGTCTGTGCATGTGGGCATCAGACAAACAAAAGAGTGTTAAGAAAAGAGAAGGAAGGCTTTGAATGCCCAGATGGAAGCCTAATGATGCTGCAGATTTACTTTATTACTTTTCCGTCATAGCCAAAGAGTCCTACTGTAACCTTTGTTGAGTGGTAAAAGTAGTCAATCCGAAATCAGATGTTTGGACGTATGCTTGTGAGAAACAGAAGACCATACTTCATAATGAAGTACAGATGTCAAACTTCTATCAGTCTAGAAGAAACTGTTCTGGTATCTTACAGTTAAGTAAGATAATCAGCCACGTCATGTGCATCTCACTACAAGCAACTTCATGGCCGTTTCAGAATACATGAACACCAATGCGCTGGAGTTAGACAAACATAGGTAGACCTTGTTGAAGATATGGTAAACTGCAAATTATACAACATGGCTAGGAGTTGTATGATGTTTCACGTGATCCCTCCTTTACTGGCTCCATTCAAGATGTGGGGCATACTTGTTTGTTTGTTTATTTTAAGGTCCCACTGACTTTGCAGAGGAGACTTAGCTTTCACAAGTAAAAAAGGCATTCTTCTATCACCAGAATCAAAATACTACCTATGTAAGTTCCATCACAAGTGAGCTTGGGGAAGATGAATGGCCAAAAGGATGAATGTTATACACCAAGAGAGCAAAGCAAACAATTGTGTGCCATCAGTCTGGAGTAATACATCCCAGCCTGCCAAATTACTCTCCCCCATTTTTTTTTTTTTTAATTTCTATATATATTTTGTTGTTGAATTTCTTTTTCATATTTTGTCCCATGAGATCAACCTTAAGATGTCATGATTCACACTTTGTTTGTTTGGTAGTTTAACGTCTGGAGGGCAAGTTGCATTTTGCATTCCAGACTGCCAATAGTTTAAGTTTTCCACAAGTGATGGTAGGCCGAAGGCCTACCAAGGGTGATTGTATCCAGGATGATTGAAGGGTTCTTTAATCTCCGACACCACATAGACATGGTGTGAGAGGGACAAGCCTTTGTCATGCTGTAAGTCTACCACAGCATGGGAAAGCGCAGCCATAGGTATAGTCGGAAAGCAATGAAAACTCCAACCTAATACAAACTGTGTGCCATCAGTCTGGAGTGATGAAAGTATAACCTTCTCTGGTTCTTTTGGACTATGGATTACACTGATGTATGAGTCAAATCATAATAAAGGAAAAGAAAATAATAACTTGAGTTTAAAGAACATAGTTGGCTAATTAATTTTTGGGTCACCTGTATTGATTGATTGATTGATATGTAGCCCTTGTCCTTAATTATCATATTGAATGAGGAAAATGTAATTGCTTTGAAAGGTGGTATGCAGCTGACAGTGGCACGTATCCAAACCTACTACTCTCCTACTTCGGGGATCTCCTGCTACACAGTGGAATTAGGTAAGAAAAATTAGACATGTACATATATTTTGACTAAGCCATAATACCAATACTAAAGTCTTTATATATATATATATATATATATATATATCTCCAAATGATCAATGAATTTAATTTCTTAATAATAGAACAGTCAATGACATAATGATAATTCTTATACACCTACAGAAATTCAATGCAAAGAAGCCTTACGCAGACGTGTCTGAAGCAGTGAAAGTTGTACAACCGGCCAAATAGGCTGGCAAACTACGGTCAGTTTTATCTTATCTTTCCAATGGTAGCTTGTACAGTAAAACTTAGGAAGATTTTTGGGCAGATATGTAAGGACACAATAGGATTGTCTCAACTGGCTGGTCGGGTAGACGGACCCACAATTTCCTTCTGGTTTCAGGCTTTTTCAGTCAGGGAGAAGGGATGATGACACTTGTTATTTTGAATTTTGCAGCACTACTTCTGCTTTGTAACTTGACATCAGTTGTCAGTGATCTAAAGAGACAGCTGGTAAGGAGTACAACACAGCCAGACGTATTATTAATGGATGTGTTAAACAGTCCAGGAGGGGCCATACCCCTCCACCCATCCCGTGTGAGTATATCTTTGGTCAAAAAATAAAAAAGTGCTTCATGACACTCGACTCTAGATTAAAAATAGTACTTTTTTCAATATTCTGGGGAATTTCTTAATACTTTTTGGGCACATGGGTTACATACAATTATTACGAGAGGAAGTTGCTCAACTCATTCATGTTTATTACAACAATGTACATGCAATTCATTTGTATTATAGGAATTCTGATACACAAGGACTTGGACAGTACAACAGCAACGCTTTGGGGGATAACAGCAGCTAAAAAGGTCAAAGCGGGACACCATATTCTCATCCAAAATGGGTCCTTTTTACACAAACATAATGACTTTTGGAACACCGAGGTACTTGCTACAGGCTGGCCTGGAGTGGGTATCGAAATGCTCTGTGTGATAAGGTAGACGATTTAATTGATCAAAATCCGCTGCCTATATACTATCTGTCGGCAGGAATTTTCGATATACTGCACAAGATCCCAATGACCAATGGCTACTCCTTCATGGCACTAGATGAGCATGACATTTGCGATAATATTATGGAAAAAATAGAATCTTCAGTGGAATACCTCAGAAATAGACATTCAAATACTGATTGTTTGACCAACATCACAGGGGTAGACGTATATAAGTCCTGCTCTCAATTCGCTGGTCCTAGACCTCAGAAAGTTTTGAACAATATTGTCTGGGTATTAAATGATTACATAGAAGGCCTAAATCTAGACTATGGCACCGTATATTCTATCACCAGAATCAAAACACCACCTATGTAAGTTCCATTGCTGCACCCAACTGCTCCTGCAGTAGAGGTGACGAGATCGCCTTATGACCTACGTCCCTTCCCGAAGAAGAAGGAGCTTTACTCCCTTTAGTGGAGACTGAGTTTGAGTCCTTTTTCTCTCTGGAGCAAGAAAAAGATATGGGAGAGACTTGAACTTCACCAGTATGTAATTGCATAATAAAAATGCTATGGGATTACTATGGGGCACACCTGAAGGGATCATAGACTAAGCTGCTCTGTACTCTATGATCCTTTGTTCATTTTTGGTATAGGACACCTGTTTGTGGGGGAACTGTGGCGGCTAAAAAGGTGCGCCCAGCAACCAACTGATTAAAAGCGGTGAATACAGATTTGAATGTGTATCAAACCCCCAGAGGAGGATGAGGTACCTGGGGCCAAGAGCCTGCCCAAATTTCAGACTGGTAAGTTGAGTTATCATTTGGCAATTGGGTTACGTTACTCATAATGAAGGATCTCTTGGGAAACCGCAAGGCTGGCTGTTCTTCGTCATATGCACATAATATCTTTACAATATATATATATATAAAGAGGTCACCAAGATAAGCTGAGAATTGTAATGATGAAATCATAATGTAAAGAAATGGTACTTCTGTAGAGGAGTCTGCAATATCACTATGAAAGACCCTAAAAGTGGTAAATTGACTTTTGGTGGGCGGATTGGTGGGAGGCTGACATGCAAATCCTACTACATGCAGTCATCTACGTTAGTAATGTGTAAAGGAATTGGTATAGCGGTACTTATTTTACTCCTCTCCCCAGAGATGTGTCCCGGGTAAGACAGTATGATCGGCAGGTGCAGTTGATAGGCAACAGAGGTAAGTACTTCTGTGAGATAGTTATCCTATTTGACCTGTGACTTCAGAAAATGTTGTTTGTTTGGGCCACACCAAAATAAAAAAGTTGGTCTACTGATCTCCTGAACCATTTTTTTTTCAAAATTCGATTTAATTCATTTCTTTTTTTTAATAAAAAGAAATTCGCCCATTGATTCAATGTTGAAATCTATAGACGAAAAAATTATTTGTAAATAAATAACATTGCCCTACCGCACCTAATTTTGGAATTCAAAATCTGTACAACTTTTTTTTTTGGGTGTGGCTTTGTGTAGTTTAACGTCCCACTGACAATGCAGGTGAGACTTACTCAAGTTTCAGTTTTTCACAAGTAAGAAGGTAGGCCGAAGGCCCACCTCGGATGATCAAATCTATGAGATGAGCCAAAAGATGGAAATCCCGCTCCTACACATTTACCGAAGCAAGGGTTCTTTAACCTCCGACACCACATAGACATGGTGTGAGAGGGACAGGCCTTTGTTATGCTGTAAGTCTACCACAGCATGGGAAAGCGCAGCCATAGGTATAGTCGGGAAGCAACGCATCTGAGATTTTATCCAGGAAGTTGACATGATAATAAGAAACCCCAATCTAAAGGGTAGGTACAACAGCGGTGACGGTTAGAATTATGATGGGCATGTACCACAAGGACCAGCAGAAGAAATAACATTACGGGCAGCTGCAAGATTAGAAAATCCACATAGCAAATGCACCGCTACAAAGTGCAAATGCACAAGTACCTGCAGCACCTACGGGTGCCCATGCAAGCTGAAGGGTTTACAATCTCCTCGCCAGTGGATATTTGCTGACAGAGGAACTCAACTGCTAATTCGTTTCTGTACACAAATTTTCAGGCCTGATCCCACCTAACATTCCACAAAGAAGGACTGACGCTACCTGACGAGAGTGTTGAAGAAAGGCTAACCTCATGCTGTGGCTGAGCCTTCTCGATGAGCATGAGCTTAACTTTCTCCTAACTGCTCAGCTAAACCAAGACTGCCTGGAAAATGTGGCCTGTTAAAGAAGATTGAGCAGGAGATGGCCGCCGAGCGCAAGGGGCAGCTTCAGCAGCTGCAGTCCGCCCTCAAGGCCCACCAGGAGACGGCCGCCGAGCGCGATGGGCAGCTGCAGGTCCAGCTACATGATCATGTCCCAGTCCGCCCTTAGTGAGGAAGCAAACTGCCTACAAGAGCACTTCCTAAAGGAGGTGGGGCAGATGAAGCAGCAGCTCCTCCTCCGGGGTGAGGCTGCAGATGATGTACAGCTACGACTGTTGGAGGAATCAGACGCCTGAACCAGCAGCTCCTACTGCAGCGGGAAGATGTTAAACTTATGCAGTTTGTGTCAGACACTAAAATCTGGGAGCTGCAGTGCCAGCAACGCCAGTTGGTAAAGCGGCACAAGCAGGAGCTCATCCTCCGTGACGAGGCTGTCGACAAGGCCAAGTTTGCAGCTGACTCCGAAATCTGGGAGCTGCAGGGCGGCAGCTGGCGGAAATCAAGGTGAGTCAATCTTTACTAGTTACATTTTAGTGATATTTTAATTGGCATAGCTGCTTTTAAATGCCTTTCTCGAAGTACATGCATGAAGATATAAAAATACCTGAACACATTGATTACCCTTGACAATCTGCTAGAGACATTATCGGGTGCATGGTACTTAAAAATATCATCCATGCTCTTTATCATGCTAAACACACCGCTTGTATACATTGATCTTGTATAAATTGATCTGAGATATTTGTACTGCCTTGAGATATCCTAGAGATAAGCTTGATAAGCCAGTTGACAGTCACAAATGTCCATATTCTGTTTTCTTCTCTACAGAAAGAAAATGATCACTCAGCCAAACTTAAAAAGTAAGTATTCACATCTAGTTAACGGCATCTTCCATTAAAGCAACCTCAAGTTATCATAATGCATGACTACAGGTCAGTATGATGCTTGCATGCATCATGCTGTCCTTCACTCATTTTCCTTAGATATACGTAGCACCGTAATACCAGTATTTTGATGTATAAGTTCATGGTCACTTGTCAGCAAGGTTATTGTTAAACTACTAAGATTAATGGTTTAATTATCAAAGGTGGTTGGGATGATAAACATTCCTTGGGCTATGGATGGAACTCACAGCTCCACAGAGGTGGAGGTCTACAGGGCTGAGACAGGGTTGTTCTGTAGTCTCAGTTGATCAAAACTGTAACCAAGTCACAAGTTATCATGATTACATTTGTTAAAGCTTGCTGCTTGAGGTGGGCCTCTAAAATAGCACAGTACAATTTGTCTTGACAAATCTAAAATGTATTGATCATGTAACTTGTTCACACGCAGGTCCTGCCATTGGTTGTTTTGTAGTCTCAGTTGATCAAAATTGTAACCAGGTCACAAGTTATCATGAATACATTATTTAAACCTCTGCATGATCCTCTCTATAGACATAATTGATTGATTGATTGATTTGTTTAACGTCCAGACGTACATCAAGTACCTCACGGGACATCTCAAGTTGGCAAGGAGTCATCCACAAATAGTGGTAGTCTGCCTTGCAGTAGTAGGACAGGTATTTATATGCTGCTTGCCCAATACAGCAGTGACCGCATCTATGGATGATCGAATCTATGAAATGAATGACCGCATCTATGAGGTGAGGGAGAAAACCGCTACCGGGGCACGTCCCCTACTCTTTTCGAAGGATAGCAAGTGTTCTTTTATTTGCCTGGCCCTACCCACCTGGGCTAGTACCATAGTAGACAGGGCCAGACAAACCACGGCCTTTGATAACTCAGACGTGGTTCACTGAGGAGGAATCCCATGCCAGACAACCAGCAAGAAGGCCCGGGCCCGCGCATATGGGCAGCGGTTGCCAAACAGCTTACGTGACTAATCACAGCAGTAAGGCATGAGACCCCTCAAGTTTTGTCGCCTTTTACGAATCCGGTATGCCCATTGGTATTGTGGAAGGCTCCCGATGTAGTTATTCTACTCCTTCATGCCCCCATCATGAAGGTCCCCACTAACACAGGGGGAAAACTCTATAGACATTAGTCTCAAAAGAGATTTGAGACGGCAAAGTATACCCGTTGAACTGGTCCTTGTTCCCAGTTTGTCAAAAGGAAGAAAATCCTGTGGAACCAATCTACTTCAGCCTGAGAAATCGCCCCAGATACTGACCCTCGAGTTTAGTGAAGAGCAATGGGAGCATGCCCTCGTGTGGGCTGCAGAAATGTACAGTAATCAAAGTTCTGAGATGACCTCGACGTCGCCACCTCCTGTGACGATCCCATCAAGTAATGCCTTTCTTATGGAGATGGATGAGCTCCAAGACCAAAAATAAGAATACGACCAAGAAAACTGTTCAGGTAGCTTAAATATTATATAAAAAGATGTGTGACCGAGAGTCTTCCTGACGACCCAGGGCCGTCAGGACGACCGAGAATGGCTGAAGGATGTGGGAGAGTGACTAAGCAAAAAATGAGATGCACATTGGCTTTTTTTCATTTTTACAGTTACTTATAATTGGAATTTTGACCAGATTTTTTGGAGGGATAATAGAAAAGGGTTGTGAGCAACAGATAATCGGGGTTTCATTGATTTGGAGAGGAATTTAGCGAAGAAATAATTTTTTTCGTGCAAGAAATGTCAATTAATTCCCCCCCTGATTTTGAGGTGGTCAATGCATTTCAAAAATGGCTGTCGAAGTTTTGCAATGAGGAGAGACCGACCCAAACCATAACGGGCCAGAAAGGGATGGTTTCTTGCCCAACTACGTGATGATGAAACATAAAAAGCATGGTGAAGAGCATGAACCGGACACATTAACCAGCATCCATAGGGGATTACTGAGGTAAGTCACTATTGAAATGATTATTTAGTTAAATTCAATGTAGAAATTTTTTGGAAAAACACGAGTAATAAAAGCTGGTGATGTTTCATCAAAAAAAAAAAAAAAAAAAATTAATTATGTACCTGCATGAGCGCTGTTCTACCAACCCACAACCCAAAGCAGTATGCCAGCCCCCTCCCCCCTTTCTCCCACAGTTGGCAATGCAACTTAAAATATGTTTGTGTTTTTTTTTTATAATTTCAGACATCTCAAAGAGAAGAAGTACCCTCATAACCCACTGTCAGACGCCTGCTTTGAAATGTCACGAGACATTTTAGCATCTAAAAGAACTAACCTGATTTTTGTTTGTTTGTGTAGTTTAACGTCCCACTGACTATGCAGGTGAGACTTACTCAAGTTTCAGTTTTTCACAAGTAAGAAGGTAGGCCGAAGGCCTACCTTGAGATGATCGTATCCAGGATGATCGAATCTATGAGATGAGCCAAAAGATAGAAATCCTGCTCCTACACATTTACCGAAGCAAGGGTTCTTTAACCTCCGACACCACATAGACATGGTGTGAGAAGGACAGGCCTTTGTTATGCTGTAAGTCTACCACAGCATGGGAGAGCCCAGCCATAGGTTTTAGGGAATAGAGCACTTGTTGCAACGGGTTCCTGTGTACCGCGAAGTTCAAACAAAACAAACTACAAAGCTCAACTGTTAAGAAAGGCACAGACAGAGGAAAGCGTAAAAGAAAACACATCTGAGAAACTTTCATGAAACAGATTTTTGGGATAGGAAGACATGAAAATGGACGAAGAAACTGTTCTTGTATCTTACAGTTAAGTAAGATAATCAGCCACGTCATGGGCATCTCACTGCAAGCAACTTCATGGCCGTTTCAGAATACATCAACAACAATGCTCTGGAAACATAGATAGACCTTTTTGAGTGAGTGAGTAATGAGGGTTTAACACCATTTCGACAGCTAGGGTAAACTGCCAATTATACAACATGGCTAGGAGTTGTATGATGTTTCACGCGATCCCTCCTTTACTGGGCTCCATTCAAGATGTGGGCCATACTTGTTTTTGTTTGGTTTAACGTCCCATTGACTTTGCAGAGGAGACTTAGCTTTCACAAGTAAAAAAGGTAAGCCGAAGGATGATCAAAAACCATTCAAGAACTCTAATGGCCAAAAACTGAAAACTACTAACACAGTTGTTGACCTATTTAAACAATACAAATGATAGATTGTCCAAATTTGGCAGCCAGGGGATTGTTTTAAACATTGTCATTTAGTGTATGTGAATATTTGAATTACCCAAATCATTGAAATGCTGTTTCTTTCTCTTGTCTGTGTGAGATCTACAGATCCTATTTCAAAGTACTCAATCATTTAATGGCACTTCAGCTTAGAACCATATAAGATTGATAACTCAATCTGACTGTTCATCATTGCATGTACCCGGTATACGCTACCATGAATCTTGATAGCTGTGCCATGTTGAGTTTGAAGTTGCTAGAATATAAGATTTATCTAATCAAAAATATTATTTGTGGAAATGTAGCAGTTGTAACTATTAAAGGTTTGCCCTGTATAAAAGTTTACCTCTTTCTCCCCCCCCCCCCCCCCCACGCCCCACCTGAATGACCTAAACCATTTTGCACCGGGACTAGTTGCGATTTTCGACGATCACGACTGAATGACTCTCACGGGTATTGCTCTTTAGTATGACGGCACTGTTAATCTTGGTTGTAATTCGATCCCGGGGAAGAAGTCTTTCTTTTGATTTAATAACTTAATTCAAGCAGAAATAAATGTAGGCATGGGATTGGGTCTTGAAGAAAAAAGTAAAAAAAGCAGCCAAAGCTGTGTTATCTGCCGGGATTTTTACATGTTACTTTTCTTTTTACAGGCATAGTGGCAGCAATCACAGAGAATGCGAAAGTGACTAAGACTGCTCCCAAGGTGCGGCGGCGGTTTAGTTTAGTAGACGAAACCTCCACGATTGTCTGCTACCTGCACCGTGAATTCAGTTTTATGGTGGGTAGGACAATTGCTATCAAAGGGGCCAAGATGGTGCATGGACGATTGTTAGTACACGCCAAGACGGAGATCCATTTGTGAGTATTTAAAATTGCAAAGTTAAGGTGTCATGATTTGTTTTCATTTATGGCAAAGACCTAATGATGATTAGACATAGACATAATTTTCACCTGTATTCCACGGGTTTTGACTGCGTCCCACAGCGTGCAATTTACTGATTTACATGTTAACCGGCGCATTAAATCCTGCATATTCTGTGCAGATTGGCACATAAATCGTCATGAACATGTCTTAAAATAAGTTCCATAAAATAATGTACAGATTATAATAAAAAAGCAAAAGTACTGGTTCCCCGTACTGGATGATACTTGAAAAAGTGGGGAGTGGGAGTGGCGAGGTGCCGCCATATTGTGCCGCTTTTTTATTAGCAAATATATTTAGACTGTTCTTCCTCCTTTGTTCAGAGCAAAGCCACTGCGACTGCACCAGAGTGCGGTAGACAAGGCCGCACGGCTTATGTTAGAACCACTGCATCCCTATGTCTCTCTGGAACAACTGAGAGGGAAGGATGTGGACGACGGAGAGGATGCTGTCTATCACTCCGCGAAAGGCTTAATTGTTGCGGTAAGTAGTGGTACATTGATTTCTTTTTACCATTTTTCTGTAGAGAATGTACATACACTGTACATACATTTTAATGGTCATATAGATAATAAACGTACAAGGAATAAGAAATAAATAGGAATAAGAAACACAAAAAAAAGGTATGAGAATGACACGTGATGTACTCCTTTTCTATGTCACATTCAATATCATAACCATTTGATCTTAATTTCCATGTCCACAGATGGAAGACATAGTTGTCATAACTGGGAAGAAAGGCCCTGTTTCTGCGCGAGGTGAGTGCCCATGATATATTTTTTTGGAAATACAAGATTTCCTATGCTTAACCACTGGAAGGCCGTCTTTTATGGTGCATAGTGTCTGTGTTCAATGGGCTAAGAAAAGGACCATGGACAGATAGATAAAGACCGGTAGATTACTATTTTTCAAACAAATTGTCAGAAGGGACATAATATTAGCCGTGACAATTCAAAATGTAGCTTAAATTTTTGAGTTTTTAAGAACAGTACTGCAGTAGCTCTTCCACTTTTGGAGTGACCAAAAATATGTCACATTTTACTTGAATAATAAATAACTGAACATTACATGATTTTTACCGGTAGAATATGATAGTAAGGCCACACTTTTTTATTTATTTGGGTTACGGATCCTTCAAAAATTTATCAACGCACGGAGGACGAAATAAAAGAAATTTAAAATAAAATAAAAGTTGGCCTCTGGGCATTTTATTTTTGATCAGTACAGAAAACTTGGATACCCCATTTCGGAGGGAAAAATAAAAGTACCTCCCACAATAGAAAGGATGATCCGGCAATACAATTACAATAATTTTTACATGATTTTTTATCAGCAGATTTTTTGAAAATATTTCTTTTAAAAATTTTGAAGTCCCATTTTGCCTAAATGAAAGATGAATAGTTCTTTTCCTGTTAATTTTAGCTTTTCATTGATATATCATACCATATATCTTTTAATTTTTTTCTAAGATTTGTTTTCTCTGGAGTACACATCGGAGGGAATAAAAAAAAAGTGTAAAATTCAAATTTTATTTTTATTCCGATTTTTGGCTTTCCTAGTGCGGCGGGCCCGTAACCCAAATAAATAAAAAAGTGTGGCCTAAAGGCTTATTTTAACACAAATTCCATATCTTATTTTAACAGAAGTAACCATCAAGGAGGAGGGACACGAAATGGTGATGTCCTTGTGGGGGTCCACGGCACACAAAGACCTGAAACTGGGGCAAACCTTGCATGTGCAAGATGCAGTTGATACATTCAAACCACCACCACGAAAACGTTCTACGGAACGGGTATCTTGACAATCTCCATGTGAGTATGAATGCATTACTTTTTCTGTTAGTTGAAAACTTTTGTAAATTGTATGGGACCAGTATTGCAAGTTATATGGAATACAAAACAATCAATAAAATAGAAAACGTTCTTTACTCAATACAGAAAATATTTAAATTTATCATATCGGACGTGGTGTTTAATCCCCTTACTTTAAAGTTACTGTACTACCTCAGATATATTTGTTTGTTTGTGTAGTTTAACGTCCCACTGACTATGCAGGTGAGACTTACTCAAGTTTCAGTTTTTCACAAGTAAGAAGGTAGGCCGAAGGATGATCGTATCCAGGATGATAGATAGTCCAATTTTTGCATAGTTCTTTAGAGTCTGCTTGTTGGATTGATTGATTGATTGATTGATTTGTTTAACGTCCAGACGTACATCAAGTACCTCACGGGACATCTCAAGTTGGCAAGGAGTCATCCACTAAAGCGGTAGTCTGCCTTGCAGTAGTAGGACAGATATTTATATGCTGCTTGCCCAATACAGCAGTGACCGCATCTATGGATAATCGAATCTATGAAATGAATGACCGCATCGATGAGGTGAGGGAGAAAACCGCTATCGGGGCACGTCCCCTACTCTTTTCGAAGGATAGCAAGTGTTCTTTTATTTGCCTGTTCCTACCCACCTGGGCTAGTACCATAGTAGGCAGGGCCAGACAAACCACGGCCTTTGATATCTCAGACGTGGTTCACTGAGGAGGAATCCCATGCCAGACCACCAGCAAGAAGGCCCGGGCCCGCGCACATGGGCAGCGGTTGCCAAACAGCTTACGTGACTGATCACAGCAGTAAGGCACAAGACCCCTCAAGTTTTGTTGCCTTTTAAGAATCCGGTATGCCCATTGGTATTATGGAAGGCTCCCGATGAAGTTATTCTACTCCTTCATGCCCCCGTCATGAAGGTCCCCACTAACACAGGGGGAGCTTGTTGGATTGTATTGGTAGCATGCCAATACATTTTGTGTTTTTTTAACCATGATAAATTGAAAGAAATAGATGAGGAAAAATGACATGTTTGCAGCATTATATTAAACACTTAATCAGGTTCTTTAGAGACGAAAGCTAAAAAGCTGCCTTCCTCTGCCGCGATGCAACCTTGTAATCTGCCTTCCTCTGCCGCGATGCAACCTTGTAAAAAAAAAAATTAAAAAAAATAAAAAAATAAAAAAATAATAAAATTAAACACTTAATCAAGTCAACAAGGGACTGCCATCGACAGGGATAGACCTGTACTAATATACTGTGTTTGTGAGCTCATCTCCAGCCTCCCCTCCACTCAGTGCTGCCACCTGATGGACTTGGTCGAGATTAACAATGCAAGCCTCTCAAGAATATAAATAGTAGTTGAGATTTCAGTCCTGTCTAACATAATATTTATTTCAGTACTGTATCACATTGACCATTTCTCACTTTTTAATTGAAATGTTCATTACAATTACTTTCCTTTTTGGATCTGATTTCTTAGGCTACCAAGACCAAGGCAGTGAGTGCCAACGTCATCGTGTCACACGTGACTCCGGACAAGGATGGCACACTCAAAATCAAATTGCGGATCGATGGTAAGGGTGTGCCGCAAAATAGATTCATAAGCAAAGATTTGTACATCAACGCTCTGCCCCAACGGTACCGTCCCTGTCAGTGCAAAAGCTCGCCAACCTCTTGCCCTTAGAGGCGGAGGTGATGATCCTTGGGGTCTCAATCTTGACAGCAGTCATGAACAACACTGCCCTCCTTCAGTTCACAAAGGCTTAGATTATTCCTTTCTGCCTCATTCTGACCCTCAATAAGGTGTTGTCACAGATGGAGAACTCCACACCTGTGCACAAGGGGAGACACCCTGTGCCTTCATATATGGCAGCTGATACACAACGCCAAGGATGCTGTCCAGTCCCAATGCTGGTGAAAATTCTTGTACCATTTACTCGCTTTATTCTGCCGATGTAGATCTGCCAAAGAAAGTGCTCTGCCTGTGAATGAGGAGCATGTAGGGTGTGAAGAATGTGACAAAGTGCAACCAGAATTACAGACGGCAAGGGTGGAACTGACTGCATGTGAGGGAAGAAATGGATCTTTGGTGGACAGAAAAAAAGTCTCTGGAGAGAAAGGTTTTTGGAACTGAAAGCTATAGTAGCAAGTCAGGAGCCTCACAATGTCAGTAGAAAACTAATGAGGACTTGAGAACAGTGGGAAATGCAAAGGGATTTCCATACAGATGATGTCAACAAAGACCCTCCTGAGAGGAGCCTACGCCAGTCTTGTTGGAGAGAAGGAAGATGAATAACAGAAGAATGGCGCTGCAGGAATAGGATGTGGCCAGAACCCCATTGCTGAAAAAGAAAGACAAAGACACCAAAATCCATAGCTCCAACAGCTGCCCCAGCCCTGCCCTCAGCCAACATGGCGATATCCGGCCAGTTTTGTTTTGTTTGTGTAGGTTAACATCCCACTGACAATGCAGGTGAGACTTACTCAAGTTTCAGTTTTTCACAAGTAAAAAGGTAGGCGGAAGGCTTGGATTAGCATTACCACAGAGGAATTAAAAAAATATCACAACGTTATAATACTTATATGTATTGATGCAGCATGCCATTAGAATGACGAATCTATTAAAATTTTGTGCCTAGCATCTCCAGAACCAACATAAACTCAAGGTTAATCACCTGTAAAAACGCCCATCTATTGGAGGAAAGCTGCCATAGAATACACACCATGGCATGGACCCCTCGCATTCACAGCTTTCTCCTCCACGGGGAAGTGGGTGCATGCAGGGGGGGGGGGGGGGGGGGGGGTCAGCAGTCCCCCGACCTTACCCCAAGGCACCTGGGGTGTGAATGCACTTGTTGCGGTCTCACCAGTCCAGGTACACATATTTATTGACTATGATTTGAATAAAGCCAAAGCCGCAGCATATACACACACTTTAGCAGGACAATATAGGCACCAATGGAAAGCCATTGTTGTCTTCTACATAATGTATATATGGCCTAATGGGCGCAGGATAAAGTTTTTGAACAGTTCATGAAATTCTAAAAATGTTAAGTTACTATGTGTACATCTTTTAGCTACGACATTGGATTTCAAAGTGGCACCCACCAAACTGTAGCTTGGGACGTTTTCTAATTAGCTGACTGATTCACATATGCATATGATGTAAGGGGAGCCACCCAGCCATTGAATTGTGTAGGGAGAATCCCAGTGGTAGGGGGAAAAACGGCCCATGCATGCGTGAGTACACAGTAGGTACAGCCACCCAACAGGTGCGGGCCTATCATTGGTGTAGCTACTTGGATGATCGAATCTATGAGATGTTATGTGTCAAGTGGTAAGGTGGGCTCAAACTGGGAGCTCATATTGTGGTCGCATTGCTAAGCGAAGCATTACTGCCTTGTCTCATCCACATAAACATCATAAACTGGTCAAAGCAGGTGGGTCCGTAAGTTGTTAGGCTTTGGAACCTGTGTAAAACTCCCACCATGCATCCTCCTGTTTCTGGATTCAAAATGGCGGAGAGGCAACATGTTCCTGATATTCCAGAGTTTAATATAGGTGCAATTAGAGGAAGGCCGCTGTGTCCCCACACACATATAGAACATGGATGAAACTTGATTAGCACAACCCACGCCAGGTATTAGCAGAGTAAGTAAAAACACTTCAAGAGGCACCAATATTGAATCAAATACCGCACATCCTACTGCTGACCCTTGTCTTACTAGGGGACTCAGTTTGTGTCCGGGTCACCGCTCCCAGACTGCACTTTGTTTGTTTGTTTGTGTAGTTTAACGTCCCACTGACTATGCAGGTGAGACTTACTCAAGTTTCAGTTTTTCACAAATAAGAAGGTAGGCCGAAGGCCTACCTCAGGTGATCGTATCCAGGATGATCGAATCTATGAGATGAGCCAAAAGATAGAAATCCCGCTCCTACACATTTACCGAAGCAAGGGTTCTTTAACCTCCGACACCACATAGACATGGTGTGAGAGGGACAGGCCTTTGTTATGCTGTAAGTCTACCACAGCATGGGAAAGCCCAGCCATAGGTATAGTCGGGAAGCAATGAAAACTCCAAGCTGATACAAACTGTGTGCCATCAGTCTGGAGTGATACATCCCGACTCGCCAAACTAGTCTCCCCCATTTTTTTGTATTTTTTGTTATTTTTTGTTATTTTTTTGTATTTTTTATTTATTAATTTTTTTGTATATTTTTTAAAATTTTCCATTTCATATTTTGTCCCATAGTTGGGTTTCCTTTAAGAATGATTCTGAGAGTGGCAAGATCGTATTTCAAAGGCCCATCAGGCAGTTGTTATTGATGGGGTGCTGCACATATAAGATTTATCTTGCTTCAAGACCTGGTGCATACGAGGTTATGGTAGAATGCTGAAGGGCTGTCCTGGTTGGAAACTAGTCTACAACCTTGGAGTCTCCATCAGTGATGACGAGTATGAAGATAAAGAAACCAGGGTATCCACAAAGCGCTTGCCAAGTGGTTCATATTACAGAACTATCAACATAAGCTAATCTAATCTATGGTTGGAGAAGGTAAAAACCATGCTTCATAATGAAGTACAGATGACCAACTTTTATCACTCTAAACCGATGGTGACCAAAGTATATAGCATACTCAGGTCAGTTTTAACATGTTCACTTACAACCTTATTAGATCTTTTGAAACCGATGAAGGAACATGTGAGAACACATATATATTTTGTTTGCTTGTTTGTGTAGTTTAACTTCCCACTGACTATGCAAGTGAGACTTACTATATATATGCTAACAAGAAGATCCCAGTTGTAATAGCTGAAAAAAGAATGGAGACAAAAAAGAGGACAGAAAACTTTGACCAAGCGCACTGGTACAGTTAAGTTGGACCAGATACTTTACCTGTTACCAGAAAAGATCATACATGCAATGATCCTGTTGTTCCCTCTACTGCGGCAGTACAGTACCTGCTTTAACATGGAGTTAGTATGTGTATGCAAGGGTGTTCTGCCAAGACCCGTTAGAGGAACACTTTGGTTGACACTCCCTGTGGGCATTTGAGTAAGTTTCTTCAAACATAATTGAAACTGGTTGCATTTCAGTGAGTTTTGAACATGTCATTCGAATAGTGAGACAGATACCAAGCAAGAAGACTTGACTAGAAAACACTTATCTCTCACGAAATGTCACCTTACCATGTGCAAAGAGGGGTTGTTGTCAAACAAGGCAGTCATCTTAAGCCTTTAAGTATGGGCATGATGCCAACTCTGAATAGAGCCTCAAAAGATGTAATGTGATACATGTTTTTTGTTTGTTTGTGTAGTTTAACGTCCCACTGACTATGCAGGTGAGACTTACTCAAGTTTCAGTTTTTCACAAGTAAGAAGGTAGGCCGAAGGCCTACCTCCGATGATCGTATCCAGGATGATAGAATCTATGAGATGAGCCAAAAGATAGAAATCCCGCTCCTACACATTTACCGAAGCAAGGGTTCTTTAACCTCCAACACCACATAGACATGGTGTGAGAGGGACAGGCCTTTGTTATGCTGTAAGTCTACCTGTGGCTGATGCAAACATATTATATTTTATAGTGATATAAAAATTGATGGTTTCAAATTGACCTTCTGTCAAGTTTCATTTTGATTATGCTACTGACATGGACTGAATTGGGATGTTGATTTATTTAAAAAAAATACAACTGTCAAAGAAAGAGGAATGGGCCTAGAATTGATTTTGTCGAGTCAACCCAGTGTAGTCAAGAGGTCTTCTACATAGAGCCAAGCGGTCCAGTCCAGGGAGGATGACAATGATGTGTCCATCATATTGATCTCCTCTAATGATTCTGCAGACAAAACCCAGGCTGAAATCCAGTGTAGTCAAGAGTCAACACGCAAAATTTAAAGTGGCCACTAAAGACTTTGATCTGCAAAATATAGAGGGATGGGCTTCCCTCCTGAAAACATCAAAGAATTGTGAAAACAAGCCTAGCAAACGTACAAACAATTGCAACGTGCCATTCCAAAAACCTGAAATGGTTGATTTGACTGCCAGTACTTCTTCCCCTCAAGATTTGCAAAGGCCTGCACATCCACAATTCAAATTGCCAACTGAAGAGTTTGACCTTTACGATACCGAGCAATGGCCCAAACACCTGAAACAGGTGAAAGCACCTGCCCTACCAGTAACAGATTCAACTCCCTGGAAATAGATATGAAAGAGAGTGGCCCAGTCCACCTCTCCCAACCCCCGAAAGGCCGAAATAGAGTCCTCCCCTATTCTCCATCCGTGATGGTCAGGAATATTGCACATGAAATATGGTTGTACAAAAATATTAGACTCAATATGGACCAGAGAACAGCTCTATTAGTGATTGATTGATTGATTGATTTGTTCAACGTCCCAGCGTACATAGACCCTAAGGGACTTCTCAGGTTTGATCGGACAATAGGTCCTTTCATTTCTCATCTTAAAGTTGCGCATAAGTGTGTGGGTGCGTGTGCGCGTGCATGTGTTTGTGAGTCTGCTTGTAGCAGTGGAACACGGCTCGTAGCAGTGAGATACTGCTCGTGGCATCGGGCCCCGCTTTATTGTGCTGCCTCACACAGGTGGTGTGCCGCAGACTGTAGACACATCATCTGGCCAGTCACATTATCCTGACACCGGCGAACCAGTCGTAGTTCCATACCAATCGGGCCAGCAGATCAGGGCTGGCGAGTATGCAACTACTTTCCGTCTGGCTAGAGAAATCTTCTCCAGCCTGCCCTACCGAAACATAGGGGGGCCTGTTCCTCCCCTTTTACATCTTTTCGAACATCTTTGTTTCCCGCAGGAAGCTCAGAAGTTCTTTCTTTCCAGTGCCAGTAAAGACGCTGTTCATGGACGACGTACCTTGGAGGTGGTCGTCCCTACTTTTCTTTGTTGCTTGACAGAAGAGCACCAAGTGCTATTTTTTTAATTATGGCTGCTTCGATTGATTGATTGATTATGGCTGCATTTTCTTAACAGCATTGCCGTTGAGGTGCTACCAGAAACTCCAGATATATTGTAACATTGCATTAAGAGTCTCAAATCTATGAAATGAGCCAAGAGAGAGAAATCCCGCCAAGACAAATGTCAGAGCAGACAAACATTACAACCAGTAAGTGCCATAGAAATGTTTATCCTTCTAGGGGGAGGAAAGAAGAAAGCCTCCATCACCTGGTTTTGGGACAATCAGTTAGTCACTGTTCATATTACTATGTTCTAATTACAATGTTTGATTATACAAAAGATATTTATACAGCTCGCAATAACCATAATTATGTAGCCTCTGTCTACATCGACGTGAGGAAGGCTTTTGATTGTGTAAGCCATAGCCTCCTACTAAACCATTTAAAAGACTCAAAAATCAATAGAACAATGCTTATGTGGTTTCACGCATATCTCAAAAACACAGCTAATAGGGCAGCAGCCATAAATTGAATATACTCTTATATAAAAATAGTGATTATTGATTGATTTGTTTAACGTCCAGACGTACATCAAGTACCTCACAGGACACAAATTTAGGTGTGACATCAGCGTATCACTACATAAGTCAATAAAACCTTTTTGAATATTGAATCACGGCCACCTGTAACAACCAACAACACAGCTGAGCAAAAAGCCACAACAAAGAGCAGCAGAACATCTTCTACAAATCTCGTAGATTAATCCAGTACTGTGAAGGAAAATGTGAACGAAATGTCCTCACACGCTCACCAGGTGTTGCACAACTTCGCATCACAGCAACATGCACAGTGCCTGGCTCTCGTCCAAGCAATGCTGAAGGAGAACGAGAATCGTGTTTGTTTGTTTGTGTAGTTGAACGTCCCACTGACTTTGCAGAGGAGACTAACTCAAGTTTCAGTTAATGAGGACAGTTCATGCGAACAACCTCCTTAAAAATTGAATCACTTTTCTTGATAAACTTGCCAAAGCAAAGATTTCCGGATTTTTCAATGAAGAGTGTGAATACAAACTCTAGCTTGTGGCAGGAGGTCTCAGCAGCATATTATTCGAAAGACAAAATTACACTTCACCCCATGGTCATCAAGATCCAACGTCATGAAGATCTTCTAGTCACCACTGTTGTGGGGGTGACGAATGTCACGAACCACAAATTTCCGAAGACCTATGTTTTTTTAAAGCAACTGATGAAGCAATTAAAGAAAGACAATCCTTTCCTTACAAATATTCATTTTGTCATGGACAACCCCAAACTAATTCAGAAATCGCTTCACAGTGTAAATGATTGCTCGGTTCTGTGCACAAGATATACTACAGGACATGGCCAAGGGGAGAGCCATACCATTAAGTCTAGATTTGGACCACCTGAAGTTGATGTTGAACTTGATGGACCAGCCAGACGAACCTGATACTTCCTATAGTGAGGCGAGAATGCTGGAGATCAACTCTGCTTTAATACCATGTACACTGGGAAGTACACACAATATGCGGTGCTTCAGTGTGGCAAAAACTGAGGGTCAGTCAACAGTAAAGCCAGCACAGAAAACCAATCCTTCCCAAACCAGTGGAGACGACAGACGTCGAAGTATGGGGGATAGAAAGAGGGATGTAGAGTTAGCGTTCAGTCCTCTGTAATAGAGTCAGTCGAGAGCTCAGCGTCATGATGGCACCCCAGAGGATTCATGCTTAGGCATCACATATGCGCCTGCTGACTCAATCAGTCCTCGAGGTGAAGCCCACAAGGTGAGAAAGAAAATGAAGGCAGAGTAGGACACAGGAGGGTACCTGGCCTGCTGCCAGAAACCATTCCACCTGCCCTGCCTACTGCAATGGCAGGCAAGATGATATATTTGTTTGTTTGTGTAGCTTACATTGATTGATTGATTGGATTCTTTACATCCAAGTGTGCTATGACGCCTGGAACTTACACGGTTTATTTGGCCAATGCCACAGGGGTCACACATTACAAAACTGTAATAGGTGTTCCAGATCAATGTAGGAAAGCAGAAGTGCACTATACTCAATTGCATATGTACCTGACACATCACACGGGCAGATCCAGGATTTTCATTTGCCCCAGAAGGAGGTAAGAAAATTACCGCAGGAGGTGGAGCGGACAACACTAAAAAAGGAAGCAAGTCGAGAGTACTGGAAAGTCATATCGTCAGCAATGGTGGAGGCATTGCAAGCACTGAGTTAACCCCTTCCTGTTGGTTGCAGTCTTCTTTTTGTACAAGAGGAAATCAAGGCCATTGTAAAAGAGGAAGTCAAGACAATTAAGAAAGTGACGAGGAAGGAAGTGCAGTAGATAGGAAGAGGAACCTAGTGTTACTAAATGTGCCAGAGCAACACAATGAGAACTTGATAGGAAACATAGCAGATATTTTGCTCACTTCGGGAAATGATTTCTATGAAGATATTCAACAGGCAACAAGGCTCGGGAGACGGAGGAATCAAGAGGCCTAGGGCTATTCTGATAACGTTCAAGGCAGTGCAGAGAAGAAATCTAGCCTATGCTGGGCGCTTCCTGATGAAGAGAAATGTAAGAATGGAATAATCTAGATTAATAGTTAAAATGCAATTCTCTTTTCTCCAGTCACACGCAAAGCACAGATTACTACTGTAACGGGAAATGCCTTGCCGCCGATGACCGTGTCTGTAACGTCACCGACCGACCCCGCCAAATTCAGTTTGTTGCACCAGTTCCTACAGTCAAGACGTTGCAGGTGCGCCTCCGCATTGGCCAGGGATCAGCTCCAACAAGCCATCATAAGCTACCCCATTCTAATCTAGTTAAGGTAGGGTGTGTTGATCATTGTATATATATATATATTTGTACCTGTTTCCCACTGTGAAATACACTCTAGCTGACGTTGTTCAAGTTTTAATTTTAAGTGATGTAGCAAAACATGGGCTGCACTAAGGGTATATAATTCATGTGTCTAGTGGCATTATGCTAATAACATTACTCCTGCCAATTGAGTTGGTTAATGTGTACTGAGATGTATCCTCTCTGAACTGACGGGAAGTTACTGTGAGTTTTTTTTTAATTTTAGGTGGTCTAGCACAACATATGCTGCACTCATATTTGATTGATTTGTTTATCTGGGACATTGAAAGGGAGAAGGACAAGACCTTCTGGAAGCTCTGTGTATTCAGTGAAAGAGACATGCACATCCAAACCGCCTTTGTGACTTAATTCCATTGTGTTTGCCATGAGGAGTCAAAGATAGAAATCCCACAGCAACATATAAAGAAACATGGCACAAGTATCAGATATCATAGTGAATGAGTATTTTGAGAACCTCACAACTTCACTAGAGAGTGTTCCGCCAGAAAAATATTTGTCAGTGTCAGAGTGATGCAGACATGTCGTCACTATTCCTTAGTGAGGAACCAAACTGCCTAGAACAGCACTTCCTAAAGGAGGTGGGGCAGATGAAGCAGCAGCTCCTCCTCCGGGTGAGGCTGCAGATGATGTACAGCTACCACTGTTGGAGGAATCAGACCGCCTGAACCAGCAGCTCCTACTGCAGCGGGAAGAAGTTAAACATATGCAGTTTGTGTCAGACACTAAAATCTGGGAGCTGCAGGGCGGCAACGCCAGTTGGTAGAGCAGCACAAGCGGGAGCTCGTCCTCCGTGGCCAGGCAGCAGACAAGGCCAAGTTTGCAGCTGACTCCGAAATCTGGGAGCTGCAGGGCGGCGAACGCCAGCTGATGAAGCAGCTGGCGGAAATCAAGGTAGGTTAATCTTTACTAGTTACATTTTAGTGATATTTTAATTGGCCCAGCAGCTTTTAAATGCCTTTCTCAAAGTACATGCATGAAGATATATAAATACCTGAACACATTGATTACCCTTGACAATCTGCTAGAGACATTATGGGGTGCATGGTACTTAAAAGCCAGCAGCAGCAGTCATGGAACCTTATGATTGATTGATTGGATTGTTTTACGTCCAAGTGTACTATGACACCTGGGACTTACTCATGAGTTTATCAGACTCTCGATCCGTTCTTTTCTCACTTTTTAGGGTTTTCAGAAGAAGGCCCCCAACAAGTAGAGCAGGTGAGCTCTGGGTGAGTAGGCCGCACATGGCACCTGTATCCACAGTAGGGGAGTAGAACATCACCTCAGTCTATGGCATATCCGCAGGTATCCATGTATTTCCCAAAAAAATACAAAGTATCATGATGTTCTATACATAGTGGGCCATATCTCAGATACTGTACACTTTTTGTGGTGTAAGTTGATTGATTGATTGATTTGTTTAACGTCCAGACGTACATCAAATACCTCACGGGACATCTCAAGTTGGCAAGGAGTCATCCACATATAGTTTTGTCTCCCTGAACGAGGATGTCACCTATCTTTTCCCACATTGTGACTATCATTTTCATTCTGATACAATTTCAAACATGTGTCACGGCGAGGCTACAATGTTTATTCAGGTGTACATACGGTCACGTGTTGTTTCGGGATATGACTTTCTGAAGTCCACTGACCTTCACTTATTCAGCTCTGTCTGCAGCATGCTACAGTTCTGAGGTCTGCACAGGATAATTCTGTGGTCCAGAGCACTTTAAGAATAATTCCCCTGAATGAGGTCTCCCTTACCTGTGCTGACATGTCCATCTCCGAAGACCTGTGGTTTTCAAAGAGTGCGGATGAAGAATGAACATAGCTCTATACTCCCCTCTTCCACTTTTTCAGATATAAGTCATGGCTGTTTTCCCCACACTGAAACTGCTGGCATTAAATGCTGTGGTGGATAACAGGTCGGAGATGTCTTCTCTCCTCGTGGGTTCCAATCCCTTTCATACGAAAACTATTTTGGCAGTAAGATCGATTGATTGTTAGGTAGTTTAACTTCCGGAGGGCACATTGCATTCCCGACTGTCATCAGTTTTTTCTTCAAGTGATGGTCATATCATCACTGCCTGATCGGCCTACAATCATAGACATTTTTCTACTGCTTCAAAGTATGACTGTAACCTCCTTTTTAATCTATTTTACCTTCTCAAATTAATGAGGCTGTCAGTCCATTGCAGCCAGTGCAGCAGAAAGTTTGTTTGTTTGTGTAGTTTAACGTCCGACTGACTATGCAGGTGAGACTTACTCAAGTTTCAGTTTTTCACAAGTAAGAAGGTAGGCCGAAGGCGTACCTCGGATGATCGTATCCAGGATGATCGAATCTATGAGATGAGGTAGGGTAAGTTTTCAAGTGCTTATCAGATTTCATCTGTAAAAACTTGATTGCGACATTTACATACCGGACTTGTATCCAAAACTTGCATCTGCAGATGCATGCTTTAACAAGGTTTGTATCCCAACATCTCATAGAACAGTCAGGGAATTCTTGATTGTCATCAACACTGCCCTCCGTCATGATCAGTTCACAAAGGCTAAGATTATTCCTCTCTCATTCCCACCTTACCCTCAATAAGGCGTTGTCACAGATGCCGAATTCCACAATTCAATGATACTGCTCAGGATAGCAAGTGTCAAGTATGTCAGACAGTTAAGCATGACAGTAACTGTTTTTTAGCCTTACATCTTCATGGCAAAAGTACTGATGCCTACCATACACTCCACGACATGAACATTTTGTATCTTCCCGGGAAGACCACTTTGCGAAAATACACAAATGTTTTCCCAACTATTGATGGGGTAAGTGCAAAGCCAAAAATGGAGGAAGCCCTAAAGAAGAAGGCCCAAGGAGAGGATGAGATCCTCAAGGATAAATTCAAGAGCTCTTGTGCGCAATAAAATAAAGAGTTTGTGTAGTTTAACGTCCCATTGACTTTGCAGAGGAGACCCAAGTTTCAGTTTTTCACAAGTCAAAAAGGTATTTTTAACATCCGAAGAGTTTATCAGACTTTCGGTCCCTGAAATTGAATTCAATAATCTCATGGATCAAAAACTTCAAAATCCTTGGAAACATACTGTCCCATTATCATCCGCATTACCAAATCACAAGGTGGAAATATCTATTTCAAGCACCACAATTCAGACGTGTGTGTGACAGTCTCAAAGCACCAATACCGGATAAACCAAATCGAATCTCTCAGGGAGGATACATTGGTGGCCATACCTAGAGCCAAGATGAACTTCAAGATGAAAGGTCGTTGTACAAACCCCTTCAATCTCTGACTGCACCCATGATTCCCTACATTACATTGAAGCTTAAAGTTTGAGACTGTGTTCCCTAGAAATTTTGTGAGTTTTTTGTTCAATTGCTCCTCCATTGCGAAGAAACCCAATACCTTTGGGTCCAAGTTCGAAAAAGTTAAAACGGAAATTTAATACTGATCAGCTGAAAGAAGGCTAAATGCAAAAATGACCCCCGACCAAAAAGGCAGTTTCTGTGGTGAATACCAGGCAGACCATCGACGTACATTGTGGGAGTTTCTGTTTGTTTAGTTTTACGTCCCATTGAGTTTGGACAGAGGAAATCCTGGTAATGGTTGTTGGATGAATACCTGGACGACAATTGATTGATTGGAATATTTTACGTCCAAGTGCACTATGACGCCTGGGACTGATTCAACTTGTTTGTTTGTTTGTGTAGTTTAAAGTCCCACTGACTATGCAGGTGAGACTTACTCAAGTTTCAGTTTTTCACAAGTAAGAACTGCTAATTTGTTTCTGTACACAAATTTTCAGGGCTGATCCCACCCAACATTCCACAAAGAAGGACTGACGCTACTTGATGAGAGTGTTAAAGAAAGGCTAACCTCATGCTGTGGCAGAGCCTTCCCGATGAGCATGAGCTTAACTTCCTCCTAACTGCTCAGCTAAACCAGGACTGCCTGGAAAATGTCCAGAGGTAAGTGCAAAATTGGCCAGAAGAATATGTGAGGAGCTGCCTATACTGAAGGGAATACGTTAGAGTGTCAACCTGCTTTGTGCCGAAGGAACTGACAGCAGTAAGGAATCGGTTTCCTTACAAACACAGACCCATTGAAACCCGAGTACCTTGTACAATATGGGGGAAATGAAAACGATAAATTTTGCACATAATGTGATTAAATCCTTAACATGAACCCAATGACGAGACTAAGTTGCTACTATACCACTCAGCTCTCGGTTAATGGGTTCCTCATGGCTTTTTATCCTTGGGTCGTTCATGCTCAAACCCCAAACTTGAACCCAATGACAAGACTAAGTTGCTACCACACCACTCAGCTCTCAGTTCTAGGATGTTTTTCTTAATTGCCTGTGAAACATCCTCAGTTCTTCTTTATTACCATGTTCTAATTACTATTTTTGGGGGGTTGCAGATTATACAGCAGCAGACTCAAGAACGTAGAAAGCAAGACGGACACCAAACCAAGTCTAGCCACAGAAAAACCCGCTCAGACAGCCGCCCCGAAAATCGACAGGTTACCTTGGATGATTTACCAGACCGGACGAGACGGGGAAAGACAGTACGAAAGAACAAGGTTGCCGTGTCCGATACAGACGACGTAGCGTCATACGTGCCGGAAACCTTTAACGCACCAGTAGATCGTCGCAGCCCTCATTACAGACCAAATTTGCACCAATCACAGGCACGTTACACACCTCAAGCAGTTACACACCTCATTGTGACAATACTGAAGTACAAGGGCATGTAGAACGTGACTACTTAAAATAACAATGGAACTTTCCTTTCAAATTGTTGATTTGCCAGAAAACATTGAAGCTGAAATAGAGTGCAATATCGCCTTCGGGATCCAGGAGGCTGTTGACATGCCCAGTCTCTAAATGACAGACCATGATCATCTTCAATACCTTGGTTGTTTCTTTTAATTCAGAACAAAAGTCTGCCTGTGACTTTGTGATGCATAATCTGCTGGCCATCTACGACACCAACGATGACTTTGTCGAGCAGGACTCGGGCTACGATGACTCAGATGCCCCCCTGGCCAACCTCCAGCAGCAGATCAGAGCAGCAGCAGGCAAAAGTGTGAGGAGGTCCTCTCGGAGGAAGTGAACAACTTGAAGTTGGGCCTACCAGGTCAAAGTGTGCTATGACGCCTGAGACTTACTCAAGAGTTTATCATTTCTTTGTTTGTGTAGTTTTAACGTCCCATATTTCCATATAGCCATGATCTTCAAAATCCTGTGGAATGAGGCTGAACAGGCTGAAGAATGCACACTGAGAGGGGCGAGTGAAAAAAATCTCACGAGACTCAGTAGATCATAATGTTCCAAAGGCTTACGAGACAGTACCTTTGTGAAGTCTTTAGTCAATATGTCGTTGACGTGGTCCAGAAGGTCTTAAGCATCGAGACAAATACTGACTTTCCAACGGCAAACATACCGCCTGCATTTGAGACACCAGCAATGCAGAACATTTTGCTAGAAGAAATTGCCAAAATATGGCCCAAATATTTTTCAGTTGTTCTTGTCGAAATGGAAGAAGTTTCTTGTGAGTGGTAAAAACAAGGAAGACCTGGTTGATTCTCTTCTCAGCATATAGTACCCCAACTACAAGTGCTACAGTGTGTCTGTTGGGTCAACAAGGTAGATTGATTGACAAGGTAGAATGAACAACGCACCAAGATGCGAAAGGGCAACAGTGCTCCACGCGACTACGGTACCAAAATATGGGCCATCGATGACATAGAGAGGTGCCCTGTCTAATGCTATTGATGGACTCACTGTAGCGGCGTTTCATGAGGAGGTAATAAGTTGGTCGTTATACGGCAAGGCACTGCTACAGCTACAGAAGTGTCAGCTGCGTGCTAATTCAAAGGCCAGTTGACACTGCAACCAATGGTGATAGAAATACAGTGCGACAATGAGCTCAGAGTTACTGCTGTTGTGGGGGTGAGAAAAGGTCACAAACCACATATATATGCCTTCTTAGAATGGAAAGCGATTAAGGAGGGTAACCTTGAGTTTTTTTGTTTGGCTTGGTCTTCTCTCTTTCAACACCTACATTTTGTAGGATTTGCATGGCATAGAGCCCTCTAAAGACCCCCCCCCCCTATTAATGTTAAAATATGTTTTCATTGGATCTACACACAAGGATGACCTTTTTGGCATTAAAAATCCGGAAATCCGGAAGAATCCCATGCCTGATGATGTTGTGGCTATTGGTGAGGCAGGACTTGATTCAATGAGAGAACCATGCGAGTGAAGACCTGTACACTACTCTCTCCTAATGCCCACCTTGCATCCCACCCAAAAAGATTCCATCCTCACTCTTTTTTTTTCTAATGCAGTGGCCAAAGTGGAAACGACTGACACAGTTGTTGAGGTATTTAAACAATACAAATTATGGCGTGGTTAGATTGTCCAAATTTGGTAGCCAGGTGATTGTTTTAAACATTGTCATTTAGTGTATGTGAATATTTGAATTACCCAAATCATTGATATGATGTTTCTTTCTATTGTCTGTGTGAGAATTATATTGATACCAGCGCCTTCGGCGACTGGATTATGAAGAAAATAAAGTACTATAACACATAAATTCATACATAGTCAAAGGCCTATCCTTCCGGAAAACTGGGCCCTATCCTCCCGGACACCTGGGGCCTATCCTCCCTGGACCCCCCCCCCCATTTCCATCACTTACAGTCCATCTAATGTGAGCGGGAAACGATGGCAGTGGCGCCATCTAATGAGATGCACCAGAACTGCTTAGTGACGTGATGTTGCTTAGTGACGTGACCTGACCTGACCTTTGACCCCGCCCCTATCAACAGGGGAGCGCCGATTGGGAAGTTTAGACTCGGAATTCTCAATCATTTAATTGTATTTTAATGTCATACTGTGCAGGGGACATTAACTGGGTATTTACTCTCGAATTTCGTTGTAGCTCATCCTTATTACTCTCTAATTAACTTATCATAGTAACTTTTTATTGCCGAAAAACATGGCGGAAATTCGTGAGATTCCCTATCTCTTGTTGCCAGATCCTATGTGCGAGAGTATTTCCATCATTTATTCAGTTTTTCTTTAGAATACAATGGATTTTCGAGAATCATTATGATAGAGAGAAGGAATATGGCATATAAAGCACTCATAATATTCTTAAAGTTAAATCGGAAAGAAAAATCGAGTTAGCTTTGAAAAAAGTACATAATATCATCTAGCCTCTTTTGGTTTATCTGTTCCCGACGAGCCCTCAATGCTATTTCAATGGGTATATTCGCTGGTGCCAATCAATGCCGTTTTATATAATGGGGAACTATGGTCTGTTTCTTCAACGAAGAACATTCAGAAGTATGCACTTTTTACAACTTGGCTTTCTAGCGGAGTAGTGTCTAAAGGAGTTTCTCTACTTCAGGACAGGGAAAACTAAGATCATCTTGAGTAAGTACAGCATCAACACAAGGTTCATTCACAATCCTCATTGACTCAAGGGGGAAAGAGGCAGTAGAGAGAGATGCAAAGGAGAAAGCAGAAAAGTTAAAGCGTGAAACCAACCTCCTGAAACACCAACTATGTAGCAAGTTGAGGTTCCATCAAAATAAACCCGAAAGATTTCTGAATGCTTCTTTTTCTCAGAATAAACTCCAGCAGAAATGGGTGTACTGCATGGTAGCTTGGTGTACTTCAAACACATCAGATGGCACTTTTCAAGGCTCCTTTCACCAGTTTCCCAAGGCTAAACAACACAAATGGGTACAAGTGCAGCCCAGGTCTTCAGCCACTACTCACAGGGCACCACAGCCAGGGTCGTTCCCAGGAAGGGTGGCACAGCGTCGTTCCCATGCACAAATACTGTGCTCCAGAGTCGAGTATACTACGCGAAAGGCCCAAACTTCATTTGGCATTTTGACGGCTATGACAAGCTTAAGACTTACGGCCTTTGTATGAGGCAATTGATGAGATACATCATTTTATAAAGACTGTAATACATTTTTGACTTTTTCATGCACGTATCCCTGTCGGATGAGGTCTCTTGACATTCTGTCATGGACGAATGGAATGTGCCTACGTGCTCGCGAGAATTGCCATGAACGAATAGCCAAGAATTATTCAGCGCTCTCCTCTCTACAGTGAGCTACCTTCAAAGTATGCGAACTTGACTCTCAAGACAGATGTACCACGTCTTGCCAATAACTGGAATGGCAGCTGTTCAAGGAATAGAAATGAACTTAGAGGACTGGAACAATTACCCTGGTGACGCCTCTGAGTCTGACTCTGACAACAGCGAAGAGGTGCAAGAAGATGATCAAGAGATTGAAAGTGACACACCTGAATCGGATGAGGTTGAAAGCGAGCATGAATCACAGGAGATATGCAAGAGGAAGTGGTGAGAGAGGTTCTAGATAAGAAAGACCTTGAATGACATGGATATTTCAGATTTTGACGTTTGCTTTGATCTGGATGACGAGCCTGCCTTCAGATGGCTTCTGAATTAAGTCAGAGTGTGCGGGCAATATATTGAGTAATCTATACATGTCTTCTCATTATGCAGTTTCATTCGAAGTATCTGATTACAATCTGTAGATCATGTGTACCAAGCGGCTAAGGCACCTTCCACCTGATTTTGCCACAAAAATATGTGATTCAGTGGATGGGTATGTGAAGAGCCTCTCTAAACACCTCCCCTTTTCTGTAAAATGGATATAGAAGATAGAAAACCCACTCCTACAGATTTACCGTTGTCATGCGTACAATCAATCAGAAAGTACAACCACTGGAAGCTTTAATTGGATTGTTTTACGTCTAAGTGTACTATGACACCTGGGACATCTCCTTTCCTGTTTGTTTCACAAGTAAAAAGGTTTGCTTGGTAAGAGCTTACATTGGTTTAGCAGATTCCCATAGATTTACGACTGATGCTTGGTCAAGCAGCACCATGACGAGCCACGCAACAACAGTGGTGCATTATATAGACCCAAAAGGTTTAAGAGGTAGGGCTTCTGCTTTTTCACAAGCCTAGAATACCCTCGGCCTAGTTTGTTGTGTTTGTTGAGTGTGGCGTGATCACTTCCCAAATCTTTGAAAAACACTCAAGCAAACACTCCAGAACTACCCAGCTACTTTAAAGCTATTGTGTTGTGCCTTACTGTACTCTGTAACGCCGACTTTTGGATAAACATTTGATGACCTTGCACAACGTCTTTATCCGTCGGCTGCAGCATGACCTGAGGTTTGGTGTTCTCCTGCTGTCCTTTACATCACAGCAGCACAGAAGGAAAAGAGGAAAGGGAGAAGAGCAGGAAGCAATAACCAACAGGGCTGCAGGGAACAAATTTTTTTTGTATTTGTATGTCATGGACAATCATGGAATAACTAGTCTCTCACGGTGGATAAGATCGTAAAGGAGATTGAAGCTATCAAGATTTCATTTCCATATCCTTTGACCATCCTGCACGTCTAGGAGGGAAGAAGTTTGCTTGATGCTAGATATGTGTCAATTATGACACCCAATCTGTGAGTGCTGTCCTGCAGGAAGGAGGCCATGCTGCCACTCCTACAGCAACAGCAGACACATACTTCATGACACTCCCCATCAATGCCTGACTCAGCATCCAGGCTTTGAGGGCCTAAACCGTTGGGTGCTGGAGTTTTGTTTGTTTGTGTAGTTTAACGTCCCACTGACTATGCAGGTGAGACTTACTCAAGTTTCAGTTTTTCACAAGTAAAAAGGTAGGCCGAAGGCCTACCTCGGATGATCGTATCCAGGATGATTGAATCTATGAGATGAGCCAAAAGATAGAAATCCCGCTCCTACACATTTACCGAAGCAAGGGTTCTTTAACCTCCGACACCACATAGACATGGTGTGAGAGGGACAGGCCTTTGTTATGCTGTAAGTCTACCACAGTATGGGAAAGAGCAGCCATAGGTATAGTCGGGAAGCAATGAAACTCCAAGCTGATACAAACTGTGTGCCATCAGTCTGGAGTGATACATCCTGACTCCAAACTAGTCTCCCCCATTTTTTTTTCCATTTTTTCCATTTTATTTATTTTTTTGTATTTTTTATCTTATTTATTTTTTTAATTTTCCATTTCATATTTTGTCCCATAGTTGGGTTTCCTTTAAGAATTTTAATACATTTTCGTCATGAGTGGTGTTGAAAACACTGTACATAGATGTTGTGTCTGAAAGATGTTTTCTTCTACTTTCTGCAGTCCTTCTACAGTGGAGTAGAAGATGCTCCACTGTCAGACGGGTACTGCAGTCTTGACATCTTGGTTCATATTCCCCATTCAGTCTGTACTCGTGTGTCAGTTGAGTGTGACCGATCCTTAGACGGTTTAATCTCACTTGTTCTGCTCGTTTTAGCTTTTTCCTCATTGTCACTCCTTTCAGTTTTGGCTGAACCGAGTACATGGTATTATGGCCCTTTTCTTTGTTCCATGCAGCTTGCCATTTTGCTTTCATGTGGCTATCTATGGATGGTAACAGGTCAGTGTATGGAATGGGAGTTAGGCGAGGTCTCAGACTCAGAGCTCTCTTTGCAGCTTCATCTGCTTCCTGAGCATCGCTCTATGAGTCTGTAGAATTTACTGTCAAAAGACACTGCAAGAATTGAGGCAGATAGGTTTGCCAACCATGTCATATAAAAGGAGGACAGGCTGGTCTTTCACTGGATGACAAGGTATGTTCTAAATGAATTCTTATAAATATTTTCGGATCAGATGGCTGTAGAGAGCTGGCTAATAGCATTTCTGCAGAGAAACCTTGGAGGAGGCGGCTGCTAAACAGGAGGCGTCTTGACAAATAGATCTAAAAAGAATATATGGACAACCTAGCCAATTTGAAGAAACTCATTGCAGAACACATGTTCCAACTAGTATGTGTCGAAAAGTGATAAAAAAAAGAAGCAAATTCTCCCCGATGAGTTTTTGTTTGTTTGTTTGCGTAGTTTAATGTCCTACCTTCACAAAGGCATGGTCCAACACCCAATTTGGATTCAGACAGGGTTTCAGCACAGCTGAAGCTATATTTGATTATACAAAAGATCTGTATACAGCTCGCAACAACCATAATTATGTAGCCTCTGCCTACATCGATGTGAGGAAGGCTTTTGATTCTGTAAGCCTCTTCTGTAAGATTCTGTATAAACTCTACATCAATTATTATTTTAGGGGAGAACATGAAACTTTTGGCTCCATCTTGTAATTTAATAACTCTTGGAACTGAACAAACAGAACAAGATTTTGGTAATACACTACCCATCAAAATAACTGCACTGATTGATTGATTGATTGATTGGATTGTTTTACGTCCAAGTGTGCTATGACGCCTGGGACTTACTCAAGAGTTTATCGGACTCTCGGTCCGTTCTTTTCTCATCTAGGTTGCGTTTAAGTGTGTGAGTGCATGTACGCGTGCATGTGTTTATGAGTCTACTTGTAGCAGTGGGACACGGCTCGTAGCGGTGGAACAATGCTCGTGGCATCGGGCCCCTCTTTATTGTGCTGCCTCACACAGATGCTGTGCCGCAGACTGTTGACACCTCATCTGACCAGTCCATTATCCTGACACTGGCGGGCCAGTCGCAGCTCCATACCAATCGGGCCAGCAGATCAGGAACTGGCGAGTATGAAAACTACTTTCCATCTGGCCAGAGATCATTATCTCTAGCTTACCGGGCCGAGTCTCAAGGGGGGGGCCTGTTTTCCCCCTCTTACATCTTTTCGAACATCTTTGTTTCCCGCAGGAAGGTCAGGAGTTCTTTCTTCACAGTGTTGGTGAAGACACTGTTCATGGACGACGCGCCACGAAGGTGGTCGTCCCTACTCTTCTTGGTTGCTTGACAAAAGAGCATGAGATGTTCTACAGTCAGAGGTACTTGACATTGCTGACATACCGGTTGGTTTTCACCCCTCATGAGGTGTCCGTGTGTCAGCAGCGAGTGACCTATCCGAAGACGGGCCAGTCTTGTCGATTCCCTCCTGGTCAAGCCTGTATGGTTGTGTCTTTTGCCTATCGAGGGTTCGATGGCTCTCAGTTTGTTATCTTGGTCAGAGCTCCAGCGTCTCTGCCACTCTTGGTTGGTATATTCTCGACAAATCGGGAGGAGGTCTGAGGATGGGATGCAAGCTGAGCTGGGTTTCAGACTCAGGGCTTTCTTAGCTGCATCGTCTGCAGCTTCATTCCCTTCTATGCCAATGTGGCTGGGCAGCCAACAGAGGACTACCTCCTTTTGGGTGTCTGTGAGGTGTGAGACCAATTGCTTGATCTCCTGCACCACAGGGTTTTTGGGGTCATGTTGGTGTATTGCTTGCAGGCACGACTTGGAGTCGGAGAAGATGATGAAGGCCTTTCGGCTTGACACCCTCATCCACTCCAAAGCACTCAGGAGAGCATGGGCCTCAGCAGTGAAGATGCTGCTTCTTCCATGTAGTGCTCCTTTGCGGGTACCAAAGGGTGTGTATGCAGCAAAGCCAACACGGTTTCCATCTTTCGAGCCATCCGTGAACACCTCAGTGTGACCTTGGTGCCGACGGCTGATTTCTGTCAGTTTTTCCATGTAGGTGTTGGTCTGGGTTTCCCCTTTCTTGTGTTCACAAAGGTCAAAGAGGATAGTTGGACCTGCCTGTGTCCACGGAGGGGATCGAGCAGGTCCTTCCTTGATGACCTTTGAGATTGGAATGCGAGCCTCTCTCATCAGGGTTCTCACCCTCATAGAAAAAGGCTTTGTGGCATTCTTCTTCCTACGGAAGACGCTGTGGTCCTCGTTGAAGATGGTGTTGTGAGTTGGGTTCCTCTCATTTGCCTTCACCCTGATGGCATATTGGAGGGATAGTTTGTCCCGCCTGAGATCCAGTGGGGGGACTCCAGCCTCCACTTGCAGACTGTTCTGTGGTGAAGATCGGAAGGCACCTAGGCAAAGCCGGAGGGCTTGGTTTTGAATTGGGTTTAGCCAATCCAGGTATGATCTGCCAGCAGATGCATACACCACCGATCCGTAATCCAGGCGTGATTGGATATACGTCTTGTAGATTGTCAATAGAATCTCCCGGTCTGCTCCCCACTCTGTGTGGGAGAGCATCTTCAGGAGGTTCATGGGTTTTTGGCATCTTTTCCGCAGGTATTCCACATGGGGTTTGAAGGAGAGGATCCGGTCAAACACTAGTCCAAGGAATTTAACCTCCGTTTCAACTTTGAGCGCTTTCCCGTGGAGTGTCAGTGCAGGAGCCTCCGCACATCTTCGCCTTCGGCAAAAGTGCACACAGGTGGTCTTGCTTTCTGAGAACTTGAAACCGTTTTGCAGGCTCCAAGCCTCCAGGCGGAAAAGTGTCTGTTGAAGCTTTCGTTCTATGGTTGCCGTGGACGTACCGCTGTAGCAGATGACAAAGTCATCTACATACAGGCAGCAATCCACATTATACCCGAGGGTTTCAGCAATTTCGTTTATTTTGATGCCGAACAGTGTCACCGAGAGAACGCAGCCCTGGGGGACTCCATTCTCCTGGTCAACTTTCTTGGATTGGGTGGTGCCAAGTCGGACGTTGAAGGTTCTGTTGCCGAGAAAGCCTTCCACAAATAGTGGCAGTCTGCCTCGCAGTCCCATTTTCTTCATGTCTTGCAGAATGCCAAATTTCCAGGTTTATTGGTATTAATTAAATGAAAATGATATAGTGATAAGGTACCACGATTGTCCACCTGAGGCACATCCAGACGTCATTGACACAGTTGATGATGGGAGTGAAAGGTGATTTTTTTGCAGGAATTTGCAGCTGCCCCAGCACTGCCCTCAGCCAACATGGCGATGTCTGGCCATTTGAACTTAAAGTAGGAAAGTCGAGCTGAAGTGTACTACAAATTATGCCTCACCAACAGGAAATAGACAATATAAGTGTACAAATGGATGAAGATAGTTGCAGACAATATGCCATAGACCACTGTCAGAAAAAAAATCACAGGATTTAATATTTTACAGAGAAACACTGGAAGCACCTTTGAGAAACCCTGTATTTCTAAATTGGTCAACATAGCATTCACTAAACAGGCAAGGTACAAGAGGAGGCATCTTGAGAGGAAGAGAAGAGAAAACTCAATCCCCCTTTCAATTGGATAGACGACCAAAGAAAATTTGTCAGATTGTCATCAGTAGAAGAGATTGAGTCCCTGGCTGGAGACTGCAAATAGTTTGCTATGAAGGTTGCTGCAGAGAGGACACTCTTTGTTTTCCACCAAAAATAACACTTATTCTGATACGGATGGCAGGAGTCACAAAGGCCAATATCTATATATAAATTATATATATTGGAAAAGGCAGTATAGATACTGCCTTTTCCAAATAAAGTTTTAGAGAAATCAGAAAAGCAATATGGATTTAGAAAAGGGCATAGCACTACAGAAGCAACATTCGACTTTGTAGAGGACATTTATGCAGCACTGATAAACAGGAAGTCTGAAATATATTTATACACACACACATAATTCTTTTGCCATAACTCAAATCTCATTTCAGAGGGATGAAAAAAGGAAGCTTGACCTACTATGGCAGACAACACTTCACAATTTTAAGCTTCAACAACCATGTGGTTTGGATCTATGCCGATGTTCTTGCTGATTTTCAATTAGCTACCAAGTGATCCCACCTGTCGCCAGAGCGCTTGAACCTGAGGGAGCAAAGGAGAGAAACAAAGGTAACAAGAAACATTTGCAAAATGATGTTGGATCAACATTGAACCAATGTTTTCTTGCAGAAAGTCAGGAGTAAAACGTTTATCAAGCATTAAATAAATAAAATTAAATTAAATAAATGTTCATAAGCTTGAGACGGCGTTCCCTTGATTTAATTTATTGATACGTCTCAGGATAGCAAGTGCCAAGTATATTAACCTGAGACAACATGGACCTCCTCCATAGTTTTCTTCTTCATCTTGATTTGGAGGGTTTATCACTGGCCAGCTGGACTTCACCCCACGCAGTATTAGCACAACCCAAGGAAGGTTGTAGCAGAGTAAGTTGATTGATTGATTGGATTGTTTTACGTCCAAGTGTGCTTCCCAAATTTCTGTCTTGCAGCTTGTAGCAGTGGGACACGGCTCGTAGCACTATAGCAGTTAAGAAAAGTGATTTTCTCAATTTTCCCTAAAAAAGAAAATCACCCTTTTTTGGTAACTATCCAACTTTGAAAGGATCTGTAGACCTTAATATTTGAAATATCATTAAAAGAGGCAAAACCGCCCTCCATTGTGACACCAAATATCATTTTCAATTTTAAAATTACACTTTATTTCTATACAATAGTGCCATTCTGATGAATGTGTGACTGATCCTTAGACGGTTTAATCTCACTTGTTCTGCTCGTTTAAGCTTTTTCCTCATTTGAGAGAGGATGCAGACGGAACTTAGAACGCGCATAAGAATGGCTGAATCAACCACACATTAAGCATCAGATGCAGCAATCTCTGTAGAGGCACCCATCAACTGAGAAAACTGGGTGCTACAGATGGCCGACGAGTGAGCACGCAATCCCAGGCAGTGTGGGGTTAATCCGTAAATGATGCAGCTGTCCGAGTCTGTCTCACGATTATCTGACCCCCAATGCTGTTGATATACACTTGCGTAGACGAGATAGGCCCTGTGTTTGCTGTATAGTGAAATATCTGCTGCTGAGGTCCCCCAAACACCAGGACCTCGACCGGCAGATGCGCACCCAAAAGCCTCTGGGTCGCAGAGTGGGATCATGCTCCATCTGACCTCAGCTAGCTAAAAGAAGGCTAAATGCAAAAATGACCCTCGACCAAAAAGGCAGTTTCTGTTGTGAATACCAGGCACACCATTGACGTACATTGTGGGAGTTTCCAGCTGAAGTGTACTACAAATTGTGGCTGTGACCATAGTACAGGGTTTTGCCTCAACAACAGGAAATAGACAATGTAAGTGTACAAATAGATTAAGATAGTTGCAGACAATATGCCATAGACCACTGTCAGAAAAAAAATCACGGGATTTAATATTTTACAGAGAAACACTGGAAGCACCTTTGAGAGACCCTGTGATTCTAAATTGGGTCAACATAGCATTCACTGAACAGGCAAGGTACAAGAGAAGGCATCTTGAGAGGAAGAGAAGAGAAAACTCAATCCCCCTTTTAATTGGATAGACGACCAAAGACAATTTGTCATCAGTAGAGGAGATTGAGTCCCTGGCTGGAGTTTGCCATGAAGGTTGCTTTTATTTTTTTATATTATCCCAAACTTAGAAACATGTATACCTTTTTCCTGCAGAAGTGGTGTGCCTGCTTCAATCAAAACATTGAGAAGAGGCTAACTACGAACAATGGAGTAGAATGCCAAAATCGAATTTTGAAAGAAGATGTGCTCTTTGGTAAAACCGGCAAGTGCAACATGACGAGTGTAACCCGGAAGCTACTTCCGTTATACGGGTACATATAGTTACCCGTTATACGGGTGTTAAAGATTAATATGAGAGGGGTCTGGTATAGTCTCAACATGTCTCATGCTGTCACTAAATCAGTAAATCATATTAGGTTGGTCCAAAATTTTCTGTTAATATATCATCAACAAAAAAAGCAGAAGCTGTGATATGTTATCTCATGTTATGCTCCCTGCTGTGCTGTGTTGAATAAATCCCTTTGGCGGCCTCTGCAGCTACTCTGGAACACATAAAGAATTCACAGAAAACTAAAAGGGTTGCCAGGGGATGAATTCTTGCTTACCAGAATCGGTCTGTGAACTTTTACATATCTGCTACTGTAAAAATTTTGTGTAGTGGGGGCAAGCCTAACTGGGCAAATCTTTACTTCAACTTTTTTTGTTTGGGTGTTGTCGACATGTATGTATTTCATCCTAGTATACTGATTTCACAAAATATATTATGGCTAACAAATGGTGGAAAATTATACGATCTTTACTGAAATCTGGCCATTTTTCAATTTTATTTATAGTAGAACATTGTATTCTATATGTACCTGGGGTTTCCCATAGTATTTAGGCCAGCGTGCACCAGTAGTGGACTTCCATGTTCAGCTTTTCCACTGTGAATTATATGATTGATGTTGCATTTTCTTGTAGGTTGTTAAATTGGAAGTTGAAACTGACCTGACTTGGAACTGCATGCCATTAAAAATGTATAATATGGGAACAAATAAGCAATGTCATGATGAGAAAAAAATATTGGTATGCTTACATGCATATGGAACACCAGCAAGCCATGCTATTTGGTCCCACTGCGTGTTAAAACAAGCACTATAGCAAGCCTCGTATACGAATGTGTCATTGTCCATTCTGAAAATAAAAAGGGAGAAAGATATGAATGGAAAGGTACATTTCATGCTTATAGGAGCTCCAAAGGTTTGATCATTGCTATGAATAAGAATACATTGTATAATAATACATGTACATCAAGTAAGGAAACACTGTAACATAATACGAGTCCACCAACATCTACGACCGCAGAAATACCTTGGTCCCTGTACAGGGCCCAGTTTCCTTATATACAATCACCTACCAGTCTAAACCCGTCTGAACTGTTGGGGAAGGTTGTTATTACATCAAATATCAAAAGAAATTTAGGTTTCCGGGTCCACACATTGACTTTTAAAGTGTGTTTAGCGGTTTGACATAGGCCTATTTTAATGATATAATGGACCTACTCTGATTTGCTTGATTTGTCAGTAGGCCTACGGCACAGTATTCTAATTCTACCCCTGCACCTTTTTATAACTATTTCATACCCAGGGCATTCACCTTCATACTTTCAGAGAAGACAGAGGAGGAATATCCCAGGATGTGTGTATTAATTAGGGTGCGGACGCGAGGTGCAAACTTTCGCCCTTCTAAAGGCCCACTTCGATAGATATCATCGCAAAACAGGGGAGTACAGACAGCACGATGTGCAATACATGACATTGCCCATTCATGAGGATGTAAATGGTGCTGGGGTCGGAAGACAGAGTGAAGAACAAATTGTATGTTTGTTTTGACCCACTGACAATGCAGGTAAGACTTACTCAAGTTTCAAGTTTTTCACAAGTAAATAGGTAAGCCGAAGGCCTACCTTGGATGATGAGAGGGTGCCTAGCCTCAAGCAGAGTACTTATCTCATATCTGATGCAAACATATTTTTATTTATAGTGATATGCATATTGATGGTTTCAAATTGACCTTCGGTTGATCCCGAACCATAAAATATGGTTGTTGAGTATGGTTATGTAGACACTCTCAACTCCGCCTCAAAACCTATATGATTGCTAGAGTTGGTGGCTGATAAATATTTTTCATAACTTTGAAAAGGGATCCCACATATGGCTCATAACTTGTGTGAGTTATAGAACTAGATAGGAACCATCACCAGAAAATATATTCCAACCCAGACATGAGCAAGCCAACACTAAAGTTGAACAGGTTTGCTCAATGCCCAAGTTGATTCGGATGAGGGCCAAGATTAGGATGAGAAACAGGACGAGCTTAAGGATGGGACAGAGGAGGAGGAACAAGAGCAGGCTGCCACTGCGAGGGGCAGCAAAACACGACGTGACCAGCTGCACTGGCACAAGTAAGAAGAGTTGGTGGGCTTGTAATTGACAGTACATTTTTTTTATTCTTCACATACTGGCTACTTAGCTCTTATTTCTACTCCGTACTCTTTGTGAGAGGCCTTACTTTTCGTTATCTGTTAAGAACCATTTGTATACACTTCTGTTGACTGTATTATGAAGAGCATCAATGCTACGATTTATTGTCTGCGAGTTTCATAGAAAACTGACCTGGGAATGTTGGATGTGCAAGGGAGACAACGCGATCAAAAAAGAACACCATGACGACCTTAAGAAGTTGCTCAAGGGCAAATGCCGCTTTTTAAAATGCCTCCAGTGCCACCTAATATTCAGTTCATTTAGAGGGCACAACACCTCCGGGTCCCCTGTCAGCAGCATACCCGTGTGGGTTACAACATCAGTTAAAACTAATTGGTGGGACTGTTGGTGATGGCGAGGTCCTTCAAGTTTTTTTTTGTTTGTTTGTGTAGTTTAACGTCCCACTCACACTGCAGGTGAGACTTACTCAAGTTTCAGTTTTTCACAAGTAAAAAGGATGATTGAATCTATGAGATGAGCCAAAAGATAGAAATCCTGCTCCTACACATTTACCCAAGCAAGGATTCTTTAACTTCCGAGTGATCTAAATAATGTCAGTAATGTAGTCTTAAAAGTCCATCCTAGTCATGTTTTACAGTGACTGGTTGAGAAAACAGTTGAGAAGCATCATACATACAACTCCAGAAAAAATATCAACACATTTGCATCGACATTAAATTTTTTTTTTCGAACAAGAACTTGACTCAATGCATACAAGCCTGTTATATAATCTGCATGTTGGACGTTAATAACCTGAAAATGTAGAACATGAGTGACATTTCTACTTCTGTTGTATGCCTCAGAGGAGAAAATGCAACATCGTATGGCTGTAAGACCTGTCAAGCAAACCTGTGTGTACAGATAGGGTGTTTTAGATAGCTTACCATGAAAAAATAATGGACTCGCCCTGGCTAGTAGATGGGATACTTTGGTGTGGGGATGGAACGTGAAAAATTTTAACCGATGTTTATTTACACTCAACTTAGTAGTCTCTGCGTACTACTCCCTCCATCGTACCCCGTGTGTCCAATACATACAACTCGTACTGCTTCAGTTGACTTTATGAAGACCAATTTTATTCCCCACTGCGTTTCCTTTACACTACTGTACATTTGTTATTACTTCCAATAGCTTGGAGACTTGGCGTCGGGCATTCAAGTCAGATACTCCGCTTGGGAAAGGTAAGTGCGATTGGCCATCCATTTCGGTCCTGTTTTGTTATACGTTAACACTTTACAGCTACATTGTTTTGGCTGGTTTAGTTTTACAAGAGAGGAGGTCTTGGATGGTCTCAGTATTACCCTAATTGTGCACTGTATATGTACACCACAGGAATACAGGACTGTCTATCCCCATAGTAGGGGCCTGTACTTCACCATCACCAGGCCCAGCAGCTGACGGTATAGATCTCCAAGCAGTACTAGAGGCTGGAGTCATCACAGCAATAGAAATTGTCCACAATTTAAACGAGAAGAAGAATATCTTCACTCCCCCACTGCAGCACCCAGCCCACACCATACGCGGGTCAAAATGGTATCATGACTACACCTTGCTGAATGACGGCATTATTGTAACCTGCATCTGGAGTTACTACGCTACATCTCTGTCATCGTTGCTGGCCATCAGCTACATGAAGCTGAAAGGAAAGGAAAACGTGTAAATCTGTGCTCAATTACTATTAGTCCAACTTCTGCGAGCCCACCTGCAGGAAGACAGCTGGTATATACAGTTGAGCCTAGGGACCACTGCTCCCGCTAGGTATCTATGATAAGAGTGAGAATGTGTCACATGAGCTTACCGAAGTAATGCTGGAGCTCCACAAACTTGTACCTGGTGCTAGGTCATCTGAAGAAGTGGAACTGATAACAACCAGGTAGGTTATCACATACTGAGAGATCCAAACCAAGTCCCCAACACTGGGTGACTTGGCTGGATCTGCGTTATGTGTGGGAGGAGCTTAAATCCTGACAACAACTTTCACATTAATAACACTAGTATTAAAACGTGCATCTCCCATTTCAACAATTAGTAGAATCTTAAGCATTTTTGTAATTTCAAATATAATTGATCCTGAACCATAGAATATGGTTGTTGTGTATGGTTATGTAGACACTCTCAACTCCGCCTCAAAACTTATATGATTGCTAAAGTTAGTGGCTGATAAATATTTCTCATAACTTTGAAAAGGGATCCCACATATGGCTCATAACTTGTGTGAGTTATAGAACTAGATAGGAACCATCACCAGAAAATATATTCCAACCTAGACATGAGCAAGCCAACACTAAAGTTGAACAGGTTTGCTCAATGCCCAAGTTGATTCGGATGAGGGCCAAGATTAGGATGAGAAACAGGACGAGCTTAAGGATGGGACAGAGGAGGAGGAACAAGAGCAGGCTGCCACTGCGAGGGGCAGCAAAACACGACGTGACAAGCTGCACTGGCACAAGTAAGAAGAGTTGGCACAAGCAAAAGACCAGTTATAAGACAAGAGTTCACCCCAAGGACAAATTGGCTACCAAAATGGCCAACCTATTGATTGATTTGTTTAACGTCCAGATGTACATCAAGTACCTCACGGGACACCTCAAGTTGGCAAGGAGTCATCCACAAATAGTGGTAGTCTGCCTTGCAGTAGTAGGACAGATATTTATATGCTGCTTGCCCAATACAGCAGTGACCGCATCTATGGATGATTGAATCTATGAAATGAATGACCGCATCTATGAGGTGAGGGAGAAAACCGCTACCGGGGCACGTCCCCTACTCTTTTCAAAGGATAGCAAGTGTTCTTTCATTTGCCTGTTCCTACCCACCTGGGCTTCTTGTAATTTTGCAACAAAGATTGGTTGATTGATTGGATTGTTTTACATCCAAGTGTGCTATGAGGCCTGGGACTTACTCAAGAGTTTATCAAATTCAACTGGCAGTGGGACACGGCAACAAAGAACAAGATAACCAAAACATAGTCTATTGAGTGGGAACATTCTGATAATCTGGTAAAGAACTTGGCATACAGAGGAGCCATAACTCTAAAGCTTTTGGAGGTAGGGCTTCCGATTTGTTCATTGACCTAGATTACCGCAGATCGGGATTCCGGCACATTAATTCATTGTCTATTTCTATCATTTACCTATTTGTATTCATTTTTGTAGGAAGAGCTAATCGGACTTGATCTGACAGGAGAAGAAAGGATGACAGAGGCACTGAGGGGGAACAGAGTCCAAACATCAGATGACTTTTGCATTGAGCAGGACCACTGCCCTCAACCTGGAAATATGCCGTATCCAAGAAGTAATGGCAGCCCATCTACGTCAACAGGCTCCATCAGACTGTCAAGCACGCAACACTCAACTAGAAACTGTAGACAAACTCCTAGCAACTGAAAACTTCCCCAACTGGGGCCAGGCAGAAATTGGATGAATTTGTAGGCAAAAAGCAACTACAGTTTCCTCACTCTTTCCCTCTCTATAAAGGTTCACAAGCGTCTCATCAGAAAGGATAAACGTGCAAAGTACCATAAAACCCAATAGTCAATATCTTTGCTGATAACTGTAGAAGCCAAAACAAGAATAACACTGGTACGGTTTCTGGTGTGGAGGGTCATGCTGGAAAAGAATGATGACATAGAATTGTCATCCGTGACCCCAGGCCACACAAAGTTTGGACCCGATCGAAGAAAGAATGCACCACGCAAACATCAAGGTAAGTGCCAGAAATGCGGAGGCATATCAAAGGTTTTTTGCAGTTCTCTCAGAACACCTCCCTGATGGTTTGCCGGGGAGGGTCTGAGGAGACTGCATGATTCAATATCATTTGGCTAACTGGATGTTATGTTTGTTTTGTTCTGTAGTTTGACAATGGAAGAGAAGTGCCTAGCAGTGGGGGCACAGAGCTCAAACTGCCCCTCCATTTGTTCCTGTGGGGCAACCTTCATGTCATGCACCAGCCGCCAGGCTCACTACACCTTATGCCACACGTTTGTTTTGTTTGTTTGTGTAGTTTAACGTCCCACTGACTATGCAGGTGAGACTCAAGTTTCAGTTTTTCACAAGTAAAAAGGTAGGCCGAAGGCCTACCTTGGATGATCGTATCCAGGATGATCGAATCTATGAGATGAGCCAAAAGATAGAAATCCCCCTCCTACACATTAATCGAAGCAAGGGTTCTTTAACCTCCGACACCATATAGACATGGTGTGAGAGGGACAGGCCTTTGTTATGCTGTAAGTCTACCGCAGCATGGGAAAGAGCAGCCATAGGTATAGTCGGGAAGCAATGAAAAATCCAAGCTAATACTAACTGTGTGCCATCAGTCTGGAGTGATACATCCCGACCCGCCAAACTGGTCTCCCCCATTTTTTTCTCTTTTTGTATTTTTTGATTTCTTTTTTTCTATCTTTTATTTCATTTTTTTGTTTTTGTTTAATTTCCATTTCATTTTTTGTCCCATAGTTTTTTTTTTTTCAAGAATTATAATACATTTTCGTCATTAGTGGTGTTGAAAACACTGTACATAGACGTTGTGTCTGCAAGATGTTTTCTTCTACTCTCTGCAGTCCTTCTACAGTGGAGTAGAAGATGCTCCACTGTCAGACGGGTACGGCAGTCTTGACACCTTGGTTCATATTCCCCATTCAGTCTGTACTCGTGTGTCAGTTTAGTGTGACTGATCCTTAGACAGTTTAATCTCACTTGTTCTGCTCTTTTTAGCTTTTTCCTCATTTGAGAGAGGATGCAGACGGAACTTGGAACGCGCATAAGAATGGCTGAATCAACCACACATAAAGCATCAGATGCAGCAATCTCTGTAGAGTCAGTTTTTCACAAGTAAGAAGGCCTACCTTGGATAATCGTATCAAGGATGATCGAAGCTATGACCTGACTGATTGATTGATTGGATTGGATTGTTTTACGTCCAAGTGTGCTATGACGCCTGGGACTTACTCAAGAGTTTATCGGACTCTCGGTCCGTTCTTTTCTCATCTAGGTTGCGTTTGACCTGACTGTTGCCAACTTCCACGAAGGCCTCCTCCCCTGGCACCTCTTCAACAGCTGCATCGTCGCTGTAGGGGGTAACGATCTTGCAAAGGATGGGTATGCCGGCCACCTTCTGGCTGTTAAGGTGGATCGCTACCCTTGGATTTCTCCAAATTCTTAAATATATCAGAATGGGCTAATATTGCATAGCCAGATACATATATACATTCCCCAAGCTGTGTTAAAAATTTAGATAATTTCAAGCAATATTGTGCATTTTGTAATACTTTGAATATTTCATTTTTTTATACATGAGCTAGTACATTGCAGATATTTACTATCTAGAACACTATAGTTGCTATAATATTACTCAAAATAACCAAGGGTATGAATCATGACCATTTTATACATAGATTTTTGCCATTTTTACCCATCATGCAATGCCATTTATATTTAAATTAGTCTTTTTTTGGCATTATTTTTCATTTTCAAAGGCCCAAAACCCAAAAAATATGCCCGGGACCCCCTATCAAAATTACTTTTATATGTTAGCAAATGATCTGAACTATTTTCTGTGTGAGTTTAAAAGAATTCTGTTAATACTGAATACTATTTTTAGCCAATAAGGCTACAAATAATGACCATTTCTTTGTACTCATTCCCGAAACATCATATTTTTACCCATAATGCCATGTTGTAAAACTGTAAAATTATTTTTGCAGTAAAGGGGAACATATAGGTGTTTCACATGTGATGTTTTACATTTCTGCACAAAATGGTTGATATGAAAAAAAATCATGGAAGTTTTCACATTTTTTTCTAATTTTCAGAAAAAATGTAAATACTTAAATTTTTCAAAATTCTATATTTAAAAAAGTAGTTCGGGACCCCCTATTTTTCTTTGCATTTTCCGATTCTATATGATTTAAATTGCCTGTGAAAAAAAAATTGGGCAATTCTGTTAACTTTCAGTGACTTTGACCCAAGGGTAGCGACCCACCTTAAGGCATTGTTCGTGGCATTGTGCCAACAAAGACTGATTTACAGGAATATTGCCTCAACAGAGAATCACGTTTTTACATAGATGTGAGCTTCTATCATGACACATTTCATGGGTACAGTCACAAGTGCTCGCAGGTTCACAAACCAGCTGAAGTGGCTGAGCAGTTTAACAGGTTAGCTCAGTGCATGAAGTATTGAAGAATTTGGATGAGGGTCAAGATTAGAATAAGGAACAGGACTTGCGTGAGGATGAGACCAAAGAGAAGGAGCAGAAGTGAGGGGCAACAAAAGAGGATGTGAAGAAGAGGTGGACCCGGAACATATGAGTGTCCCATATATGTTTACGCGATGTACCAGAATACCAGATATCTAGACACCATCATCTAGCGGTATAGACAAAGAAATATTGAACAGTAATCTCCAGACGATGACCAGATAGGGCCACACCTTTAATGCCGTATGTCAAATCAAAAGCAACGTCCCATTGACTTAGCAGAGATTTACTCCAGTCCTAATACTGATTGTTGAAACACAACAGCATTGTCTCTTCTCTGCAAACATCACTCTCAAAAAAGCTCACTTCTCCAGGCACAATCTTCTTTATAATATCATGAATTATAACTAAAAACAACAAAAAAACTGACAATGAAACTTGTATACCAGGCAGGCTGGGACTGAGTGGTGGATCTGGACACCTAGGCCACACTTTTTTTTTTATTTGGGTTACGGACACTCCAAAAATTTATCAACGCACGGAGGACGAAATAAAAGAAATTAAAAATAAAATAAAAGTTGGCCTCTGGGTATTTTATTTATTGTACGTACAGAAAACTTTGATATTCCAATGTCGGAGGGAGAAATAAAATAAAAACACCACCCACAATAGAAAGGATGATCCGACAATAGAAATACAATATTTGCATAAAGAGGTTTTTTAAAATCTATTTTCAAAACGCAAGAAAATTTTGACATCCCATTTTACTGTAATGAAAGGTAGATAGCTGTTTTCCTGTTGATTTTAGCTTTCTATTGGTATATTATGCCATATATCTTTTATTTTTTTCTTTATTTTGTTTTCTCTGGAATACACATCGGAGGGAATAAAAAAAAAAGTGTAAAATCCAAATTTTATTTTTATTCTGATTTTGGGCTTTCCAAGTGCGGCGGGCCCGTAACCCAAATAAAAAATAAAGTGTGGCCCTACTGGGTTTGCAAAAAGGAGAAACAGTACATAATTGCATCAGAAGGGCCAAAGATCATCAAGCTGTGGGGGAGACTACTAGACTTTGACAAGAAGGATAGCAGTTTTGTACTATTTGACCTGGTGCAGTGAGTGGGTGCTACAGCTTTTCAAAAAAGATGACATGACCGTTGGAAACACTCTTCTTAGTTAAATTATGACTCAGTGAATGGAACAACATCTGTGAGGCTAGATGGTCAGAGCTACAGTGAAACACACTGTGAAAATCCAGTAAAAGTACAGGCATCTATACGATGGGGTGCATCTAGACCAGACCCTACCGCCATCAATTCCAGCCTAAAACTCAAACATACCAGACTTCACAGATCAGTATCACATGTAAGGAAAAAACACCAATTCACTGCCATTCATTTACGTGACATGCAGCGAGCAAAATTGTATTTTATTTTGTAGTAAGTATCCATTTCTTTTGTGATTCTACGGAAACAAATAAATCGATCTGTACTATTATATATTTTTTAAATAACATTTCACTCACGTCAAATTGAATTGAAATATCGCCAGACGGCTATTTTGATACCACATCCACCAGGGCCCCTCCGGCGCCTTTTGGCCTTAAAGTATAAGCATTTTTAGTTACTAGTCTTAATAAATACTGTCATGCAGGTCAAGAAGCAGCTACAGGCTGAAATGGATCGGCTGATCGGGGCGATTGGCTGCTGAACGGCTGAAATAGACGACTTTCGTCGGAGGCTAAAAGTATGAAAGTAAGGCTGATTTCATTCATCATTTGTGGACTCTGAACCCGACTTACCCCATCCTGCCATATCACATGAGACCACAGACACAATTGCTGGTGGCCTAAAAAAAGGTCAACCTTCACAATAGGGCAGTGTTTGTTTGTTTGTTTAGTTTAACGTCCCACTGACTATGCAGGTGAGACTTACTCAAGTTTCAGTTTTTCACAAGTAAGAAGGTAGGCCGAAGGGGGGGGGGGGGGGGTGGACCTGGTGGTCCTTCATGCCCTGCTCATGTAAGTGTGAACTAAAGGTTCAACATCTACAGCATGAATTTAGACTTTGTGGTTCTCAAGCACATTTCAGTATCTTGTGGCCTGTGGCTGTAAATTCTATGGTGGCCACTGGTTTGGTATGACAGAACATGCGCAGCAGTACCCCAAAACTGAGCAACCCATCAAAGTCCCTGATTAAGAGTCTTTGTTACCCAGAGGCTGGGTTCTTTAACTCAAAGGGTTGCAACCATGAGGAAGATGCTAGTATTGAGTTCTTTCAGCAATATGCACCACACCACGAGGGACGCATACTGTCACTGTTCAATGAAGATTGAACTAAAGGAAGATGTAGACAGGGCACATCACCACATCACTATATGGTATGGCCCGAGAACATGTGCCTGTGCAAAAAAGAGACCCCAATAATATTCTTGTTGAGGCATAGAAGTTGAAGAAGCGAAAGACAGTATGCAGTATTAATTCATGCAAAGAATCACTGAACCCACAGTTCAGCACGAGCGGGTTATGTTGTTTGTTATGTGTGCTGAAAAAAAAAAGGATTCAACCCACTGGAGAGTCACTAAGTCCAGTAAATGAAGGGAAATATATGGCCTAGTCTCAACCAAATTGCAAGAAAAGGTTTCTCAGTGGTTTTCCCCTTTTTGATATATGTACACGGTCGGAGAGTTGAGATTTGCCGGACAAGGTCCTTTAATGGTGAAGATGGCTCTAACTAGTCCCGACGTTCAGGTGACGGATGGGGTCACGAAGACCAGAAGGAAGATGGTGGTCGCAGACCATACTGGCGTTATTCGGTGCTTCGTGTTGTCTACATTTCACACCCCTAATACGCCATTAAACTCAAGATGATGCCTCAAGCCGACTTCGAGCAGTTCACCCATGGTCTCCATGAAAGAAAATGGAAGTTTCATAAATTGAGATTCACTGTGTTTCACGTAGGGATGTCACCGTATTACATTCAGAAAGGCATGGTGCATCTCATGGATAATTCTAGTTGAACTCTCATCCAGAGCCACTCAGTCAAACTAGGTCGACTAAATGAACACCTATATTTCTAGGTGTGTGCGCCACTATGACACTGACAGGATGATCATTGTTCACAAAGCTTTCCTTAAGCCATTTTAAATTTGATGGGGTGAATGCATTTGCCTCATTGCACTGAAAATACAACCTTGCCAAAGATTATACCCAGAGAAGATAGGACAGAAAGCTTGGGTCCTTATTCACAGAGGCTTCAATGATCTTAAGAACACTGACTTCGGAAAGACATCTATGGAATTTTACTCAGAATTGCAGAGCTGAACAGTTCTCATCGACAAGGATTTCAAGGAACGAGCAGTGATGTCTTTGATGGTCACTCTGCGGCAGGATCACATTGATACAGAGAGGGTAAAATTCCTGTTCCCTCTCCTGCAGAAATTAGGGTATGCTAGACTCCTATGACAACGCACTGCTGAAGCTGTACAGTAGGCTCAATGACATCCCTGCTTTCTTGGACTACTTCAAGCGCTATTGGGAGAACTGCCAGGAGGCGCAACTTAACACAGACCAGTTCTCCTCTAAGATCATCTTTGAGACACACAGGGCGTAATGTTCAGCGTTAATACCATTGAACCTTATACATTTATGATATTCTTACACAAACTGTCATGGTTGGTGCAGGTGATTAAAAAGTTTAAAGTTTTCTATTTTTTCTTCTTTAAATGAGTTATGTGTTGCAAGTCAAGAAAGATCAGGATAACTCCAATTGAACGGTGTCTCAATTTTAAACAATTTTCAGCTGAGCATCCATCCGGAAACCTTATTTGTACCAGCTACGGTATATGGTATAGATATAGGCCGGTTCAATGATGATGCCTACAGAAAGTGGACAGGAACAATTAGGGTCCCTAAAACCGTAGACCCAATCAACTAAAAAGCTAGCATGCCCCCAACCCCGAAAATACATCAAGTATTCTACTCAATCTATGCAAGCAAAAAGTATAACATCTCAGTCCTACTAGTTAGAAAGAACTGGAACAGCCTATTAGCCCCCAGGTCTGGGATAGGGGCTTAAGCTTTCTATTTAATAAAAGATTGTTAGCTTAAGGGTATGACTTGGAGACAGTGGAGATGCTTGATACTCATCGAGAACGCCGATAACGGACAACTAAACTACAAACTAGAGTGGCTCAGAAGAAAGCATTGACACAGGGCGTCATTGATTGATTGATCCCGACTGCTCCCGAGAAATGTTGTGTGCTTTTGTTCAATCGCTCCTCCAGTGTCCGAAGACCATTCCCCCTTTGGGTCCAAGTTCATGTGAACACTTTTTAAAATCCTCCTGTCCTGTGTAGTCTCATCGCAGTATCAAGTCCTGAACGGCAGTTCTATGCGATGTGGAGAGGAGACAGTAAATGGTATGCCCCTGTACATTGAACATGCCCGGTTAAAGCAGTTGTCCAATGCCATGTATCACAGACTTCGGGACCCTCAATTGTGGTTCTTAGAATTCATTATACGTTTATTCCAATCTATTATGTCATATCAGCATATTTAACTGCCTCACAGATCAATGTCAAACGGCATTTGCTGCTTTTGCTCTAACTAAAGTAGACGCAGAGGATATGGAGGCAATTGAGGCAATACAGGACTACTGTTGGAATATGTATGATAAGCTCAGACAGGATCTCGAATATGGCATAACTGAAATGCCCAATTTTGGATTTTTCACCCACAAACCTGTATCCTTTTGTGATGGCTTGGTCTCTGTGAGTACAGGTGAACTTTTCAAGGTTGTTACTCAGGTTATTAATGAGGGGATGGAGGGAAGCGGAAGGAGGTAAAAGTACCAAATTCTGGTACACGAATCCTGCGAATGCACCTTGTTGGTGGCCCCCTTACTTTAATCTCAGATGGCTACAGCAAATGACTTTGATGTCATTATATCAAGGACAAATACAGACCAGGGCTCATGCTACACTACCCTAGATGCAACAGGAGACCTCGAAAGCTGTGCAGGCACCATGATGTAGTTTGCCTGTTACTAGAAAAGATCATACATGCTAGTGTTAAGAATAACAGCATTGCAGTGGACGCTTTTCTGATGTGGGTCTCCAGACATACTAGATGATCAGTAGTGCTGCGACCCTTGCGGAAAACAATGACCCAGAAGATCCATCTGAATGGCTACCAGACTATCAAGAAAATCCAGGCTGCAATGTCAACACAGATGGCTGGAAGCCAATTGACTATGTCAAACTTTCTCATACCAGATAGTATCGCCACTTGGGCCTCGAGCAGAATCCAAGATCATGACAAGACACCAATAGATATGGTGGCAAATGACATTGGATATCATATACCATGCATGAACAGATACATACAAAGACGAGATTCATCAACAACTACTGGTGAAGATTCATCAGATGATATACATGTTTTCGCCATGTAGACCAGATATCTAGGCACAATCATCAAGCGGTGCTGACAAGATACTGAACAGTAATCTCCTGACGACGACCAGATGTGGGCATGAAACCACGCAATTGTTTCTTTTAAAACAGTTACCTTCACTTGGCACAAATGCCGATGAATGCCAGCCAGTGGCACCAAAACCGAAACGCCCCAGCACTGATCCCGGTCCAGCACATCGGAACAACGGCCGTGAGAGAGAGCTACGGGCAAGGCAGCGTGGAAGTGATATAGGATGCAGTCAAGCCTTCGTGCTGAAAGACAAGAAGGAAAAGGTAAGCTAGGATGACAATTGATTGAATGATTGGATTGTTTTACGCCCAAGTGTGCTATGACGCCTGGGACTTACTCATGAGTTTATCGGACTCTCTGTCCGCTCTTTTTCCATCTAGGTTGCGCGTTTAAGTGTGTGAGTGTGTGAGTGCGTGCGCGCGTGCATGTGTTTATGAGCAGGCACCTACTAGGTTAGCAAAGAGGAGAAACAGTACATAACTGCATCAGAAGGGCCAAAGATCATCAAGCCCGGGGGGAGACTACTAGACTTTGACAAGAAGGATAGCAGTTTTGTACTATTTGACCTGGTGCAGTGTGAGTGGGTGCTACAGCTTTTCAACAAAGATGACATGACCATTGGAAACGCTCTTCTTAGTTAAATTATGACGCAGTGAATGGAAGAACATCTGTGAGGCTAGATGGTCAGAGCTACAGTGAAACACCATAGAATTTTTCACAAGTACAAATCCTACCTTCAAGAGTGAACACACACTCCTACCCTGGACGGTATGCCATAGAAGATACTGGATTCTATAACATATTCAACAAATGACCATGTACTGACTGATTTGCTTTCATGAATCTGGCATGTACCAGTTCCATAAAGGATGCCAGCAAAATGACTGCAGCATGACCTGAGGCTTGGTGTTCCCGTGCTGTCCTTTACATCACAGCAGCACCAAGCCACATACGCTAACAGGAGACTGTACCTGCAAAGAACATCTTGCCGAAGGATGATCAAAAACCATTAAAGAACTTTAATGGCCTTGTCCATCAACAGTGTGTACACTCTCCCCGAAAGATATTTTTCACAAGGAAATTAGGCTAGATACTGCCATCCTGCATGCAAACAAAGTAATCCACCAGATGAATCATGAAGAGGATCTCCCAACACCACACCTCGCATCACCAGTCCATAAGTGGAATACTCGAAAACAGAGGTATAGCCACTTTTACAATCTCCTGACCAGTGGACATCCGCTGACAGAGAAACTGCTAGACTTGTGGGGTCTTTTTTTTCATGTCGCTGTTTGATTGATTGATTTGTTTAAAGTCCAAGCATACGTGGACCCTATGGGACTTCTCAGGTTTGATCGGACAATAGGTCCTTTCATTTCTCATCTTAAATTTGCGCATATGACGTCTGGGGCTTATGAATACATGACCACATCTACTCGATTTAATACTGTCATCTAACTTTGATCATTTCTATATCCTGGATTTCAGATATGGCATTGCTTGTCGGGGATTCAGTGAACGAGTGAATCAGGATAAGATTTCAGAACTTAGCTCAGAACAAGAGCACCGCAATTGCGTTTGGAAGAGTGAGTGAGTAATGCATGTTTAACGTCAGTAGGTGTGTGGTAAAAGTTGAATGTATTGACACAGTTTGGAATTGAACCCTAATACTTCTGCTACTGTTTTATGAAGGCAACTTGGTTCTTCTCTGTGTACATTGTGGTATGCAGCTGACAGTGGCATGCATCCAAACGTGCTACTCTCATACTTCAGGGATCTCCTGTTCCATAGTGGAGTGAGGTAAGAAGAATAACATTAATTACGAAACATGTAATTAAATAGATTGATTGATTTGTTTAATGTCCAAAGACCCTATGGGACTTCTCAGGTTTGATCGGACGGTAAGTCTTAGGAAGCATTGCACACAAGTATAGCTGAGCATTGACCGGTGCTGTTGATGGGGTGCAATATCTCAGTAAAGGTAAGAATGTCAGTGGATATTCAGATCACTTCCAGCAACAGTATGTAGACTTTTCCCGAATTCCACACATGATGAATTAACCTTTCAAGACTGAATGGTGGATGCTTGACATGCTGTGGAGACCAAATGACTCGGCTATGCTTACATCATGCAATAAACCTGCAAAGACTTGCTCAGCTCGAGCACAAGAAGTTTGTCCACCTTAACCCCATAGTTTATCAGGGACATCGAAATGGAGAAGGACAAGACCTTCTGGAATCTGTGTGTGTATTCAGTGAAGGAGACATGCATATCCAAACCACCTTTGTGACTTAGTTCCCTTGTGTTTGCCATGAGGAGTCAAAGATAGAAATCCCACAGCAACATATAAAGATAACAGTGACGGAGATGGATTTGGAAGAATCTATGTGTAGTTAATGTGATTCAGTATAGAGTGCATAGAAATCTGACATGAGTTTATGGAAATCCCTGCAACATACAGGAATACAGCCTCATAGCTGAGTACTTCCACTTGTCCATGAACTATCTGCATTTTCCATATTTGCAAAGACATAGGTAAAAGACAAAGACAAACCATAGACAAAGGCACTATCTGCGTAGCAAAAGAAGGATATGCAGGAGTGTGTACCGTAAAACCCCGCCTTTAAGACGGATTTATTTTGGGATATTTTTTTCCTACAAGACGGATTTTTTTCCTAAAGAGGGGGGTCGTCTTAAAGGCGGGGTTTTGACAATTTTTATTTGGAAAAAGGCCCCCAAAAAGAAAAAAACATACCAACGAACTGGGAGCATACATTAACTTTTCTTTCATTGGTTTTGCAAGGTGACATGTATTGTGATGTAAAGGCCATAGGTAATTCACTGAAAATCCATTGAAAATTATGATTTGGGTGACTTAGAAGGGGTCTGGGGTTGGGCAGGACCCCCCAAAATCGGGGGTCGTCTTAAAGGCAGGGTTTTCCATTTTGTCATATCTTTTTTCTACAAGACGAATTTTTTTCTCAAGTTGGGGGGTCGTCTTAAAGCCGGGGTCGTCTTAAAGCCGGGGTTTTACGGTATACATTAAGGCTCTTAGTGCAAGCACGGAAAGGATAAAATTGTCAGGAAACAGCCAAGTTTTTTTTGGCCTCTCTGAGAAAATGTTTGATTGTGTGAATGCCCTAATGTGGGGGACACAACTGGGAAACCCGAACTCAATAAATATGAAAAGATAGATGATCTTCAACATCTACACTGACTGCTAAGGTCCCCACTAACAAAGGGGGATATGCTAGGAAAAAATTCACATGCACTTGGCACAAGAAAGATAAATTATTCCAAATTCGCATTCACGCAAGTACAACTACAGAATTAATTAAAGCATTCCTCGACATTGAATTACTGACCTATCCACCTACATCAATCTTGCCATTGATTGATCCTTTGCTATCTCATCTAGGTTGCGCATACTAGGGTGTCTCCAAACCGTCAGCATTCACTGAAGTACAGCTACAGAATCATTTAAACCATTCCTCAACATTGAATTACTGACCCGTCCACCTAGTGCCGTCTACATAAACATAGGAATTCTTCATTGCCTCATTGAGGCACTGTGCAAAGTTCATAAGAATGGACCAGGTTATTTCCAAATTCCCCCGAGAGCAGGGGCATTGTCACGCCTTCTGCCGCCCCCCCTCCCCCCATTCCTCTTCTCAGGTTTGGGAGGGGGCATGCTGCGGGGTGAGGGATTTCTTGAAGATAGAGGGGGCACGTGTGGTCGTGAATTGCCGCATCTGCGTTTACCCTAGACCCAATCATGTGGAAGGGCTAAGAGTCATTATAGACGAGGTGAGAGTCCTGTCAACAATGCACAAAATGGACATTGTGTATTCACACCTGGAGGGGTGTTGTGTTGGGTTGTAATAGAAGATGCACAGATCCGGCTAGCACAGACGGCAGAGCATTGCACTTCAGGTGGTAGGGTAGCAGGTTCGAATCCCGGTCATGTTATTGTTAGGTAGGCCTAATTCTTTTTTTTTCAATAAGTGTAGTTTAAAAGTCTTTAAATACTTGAGAATAAAGTAAAAGTCTGATAAGATCGAATTATATTTTTTCTATGATTCTTATGTTCAGAAACATTCGTTCAAAGTAGAATTAGCCTGCATTGCTATATGCACCCTACAGAAAACGTTACAAAAGCATAATGATATCATGTATATAATGTTTGACACAAATGTTTTGATTGATTGATTGGTTTAACGTCCCAGCGTACATAGACCCTATGGGACTTCTCAGGTTTGATCGGACAATAGGTCCTTTCATTTCTCATCTTAAAGTTGTGCATAAGTGTGCGGGTGCGTGTGCGCGTGTTTGTGAGTCTGCTTGTAGCAGTGGAACACGGCTCGTAGCAGTGAGATACTGCTCGTGGCATCGGGCCCCGCTTTATTGTGCTGCCTCACACAGGTGGTGTGCCGCAGACTGTAGACACATCATCTGGCCAGTCACATTATCCTGACACAGGCGAACCAGTCATAATTCCATACCATGTACAAACGTTTCAAAATGTTCTAAATCAAACGTTTGTTTCCAAACCAAATACAAACGTTATAAACCGTTCTAGAAACGTTTTTTGTTAGCTGGGTAGCCACATTATCGTACAAAAGTTCAGAATGTAGAAAATTAAAAAAAAAATTTTAATACATTTTGTACAAAATACCCCTTTCACTGTATTCATATTGTTTGCTCATAAATCAATTATTCACGGTTCTTGTTATAGGTGCCCAGACAAGTCAACGGCCATGATTGTGGTGTCCACGCTATGATGGCGGTGAAGTGGCGTTCAGAAGGCAGGGAGTTGAAGGATGGTCACTGGATTGCCCAACATGGGAGTGCCTTCATCCGAAAAAGCCTGCGGGACCAGATCTAAAATATACTCACCAAATCGTGGAATAATCTTGTCTGTTGATTGTTGTTAGCATTATGACTATAGCTGTGCTATACAAAGGTATACATCTACTGCATTGATGCCTAGAATCCAATATATACCAATAGAATACTTTAGCTACCAGGTAGTATAGATAGAATAGTAGGTTTGGATTGTTCTGGCGTACAGAATAGTAGGTTTGAATTGTCCTCCAGTACATAGCATACGTGACATAGTGCATGGCAGCAAGTAATCCTCATGGAATGTGAGCTTCAATCATGACACATTTCATGGGTACAGTCACAAGTGCTCGCAGGTTCACAAACCAGCTGAAGTGGCTGAGCAGTTTAACAGTTAGCTCAGTGCATGAAGTATTGAAGGATTTGGATGAGGGCCAAGATTAGAATAAGGAACAGGTCTTGCGCGAGGATGAGACCAAGGAGGAGGAGCAGGAGTGAGGGGCAGCATGATTGATTGATTGATTGATTGGATTGTTTTACGTCCAAGTGTGCTATGACGCCTGGGACTTACTCAAGGGTTTATCGGACTCTCGGTCCGTTCTTTTCTCATCTAGGTTGCGTTTAAGTGTGTGAGTGCATGTACGCGTGCATGTGTTTATGAGTCTACTTGTAGCAGTGGGACACGGCTCGTAGCGGTGGAACAATGCTCGTGGCATCGGGCCCCTCTTTATTGTGCTGCCTCACACAGATGCTGTGCCGCAGACTGTTGACACCTCATCTGACCAGTCCATTATCCTGACACTGGCGGGCCAGTCGCAGCTCCATACCAATCGGGCCAGCAGATCAGGAACTGGCGAGTATGAAAACTACTTTCCATCTGGCCAGAGATGATTATCTCTAGCTTACCGGGCCGAGTCTCAAGGGGGGGGCCTGTTTTCCCCCTCTTACATCTTTTCGAACATCTTTATTTCCCACAGGAAGGTCAGGAGTTCTTTCTTCACAGTGTTGGTGAAGACACTGTTCATGGACGACGCGCCACGAAGGTGGTCGTCCCTACTCTTCTTGGTTGCTTGACAAAAGAGCATGAGATGTTCTACGGTCAAAGGTACTTGACATCGCTGACATACCGGTTGGTTTTCACCCCTCATGAGGTGTCCGTGTGTCAGCAGCGAGTGACCTATCCGGAGACGGGCCAGTCTTGTCGATTCCCTCCTGGTCAAGCCTGTATGGTTGTGTCTTTTGCCTATCGAGGGTTCGATGGCTCTCAGTTTGTTATCTTGGTCAGAGCTCCAGCGTCTCTGCCACTCTTGGTTGGTATATTCTCGACAAATCGGGAGGAGGTCTGAGGATGGGATGCAAGCTGAGCTGGGTTTCAGACTCAGGGCTTTCTTAGCTGCATCGTCTGCAGCTTCGTTCCCTTCTATGCCAATGTGGCTGGGCAGCCAACAGAGGACTACCTCCTTTTGGGTGTCTGTGAGGTGTGAGACCAATTGCTTGATCTCCTGCACCACAGGGTTTTTGGGGTCATGTTGGTGTATTGCTTGCAGGCACGACTTGGAGTCGGAGAAGATGATGAAGGCCTTTCGGCTTGACACCCTCATCCACTCCAAAGCACTCAGGAGAGCATGGGCCTCAGCAGTGAAGATGCTGCTTCTTCCATGTAGTGCTCCTTTGCGGGTACCAAAGGGTGTGTATGCAGCAAAGCCAACACGGTTTCCATCTTTCGAGCCATCTGTGAACACCTCAGTGTGACCTTGGTGCCCACGGCTGATTTCTGTCAGTTTTTCCATGTAGGTGTTGGTCTGGGTTTCCCCTTTCTTGTGTTCACAAAGGTCAAAGAGGATAGTTGGACCTGCCTGTGTAGCAAAAGAGGACGTGAAGAAGAGGTGGACCCGGAACATATGAGTGTCCCATATATGTTTATGCGATGTACCAGAAGACCAGATATCTAGACACCATCATCAAGCGGTATAGACAAAGAAATATTGAACAGTAATCTCCAGACGATGACCAGATAGGGCCACACCTTTAATGCAGTATGTCAAATCAAAAGCAACGTCCCATTGACTTAGCAGAGATTTACTCCAGTCCTAATACTGATTGTTGAAACACAACAGCATTGTCTCTTCTCTGTAAACATCACTCTCAAAAAAGCTCACTTCTCCAGGCACAATTTTCTCTATAATATCATGAATTATAACTAAAAACAAAAGAAAACTGACAATGAAACTTGTATATCAGGCAGGCTGGGACTAAGTGGTGGATCTGGACACCTACTAGGTTTGCAAAAAGGAGAAACAGTACATAATTGCATCAGAAGGGCCAAAGATCATCAAGAGGGCCTGTATTCCGGATACCACCCTAGAGTGCCAGACATCATTGGAAAGCTAAATTTTTGCGCAAAATTTTTGCGCACATCATATTTTCGCGCACATACCTATGTGCACGAAAATATGTACTGAGCGAAAATTAATACGTTTACAGTACTAATTTTATTAATATATACTGTCATGCAGATTGATTGATTGATTGATTGATTTGTTTAACGTCCCAGCGTACATAGACCCTAAGGGACTTCTCAGGTTTGATCGGACAATAGGTCCTTTCATTTCTCATCTTAAAGTTGCGCATAAGTGTGTGGGTGCGTGTGCGCGTGCATGTGTTTGTGAGTCTGCTTGTAGCAGTGGAACACGGCTCGTAGCAGTGAGATACTGCTCGTGGCATCGGGCCCCGCTTTATTGTGCTGCCTCACACAGGTGGTGTGCCGCAGACTGTAGACACATCATCTGGCCAGTCACATTATCCTGACACCGGCGAACCAGTCGTAGTTCCATACCAATCGGGCCAGCAGATCAGGGCTGGCGAGTATGCAACTACTTTCCGTCTGGCTAGAGAAATCTTCTCCAGCCTGCCCTACCGAAACATAGGGGGGCCTGTTCCTCCCCTTTTACATCTTTTCGAACATCTTTGTTTCCCGCAGGAAGCTCAGAAGTTCTTTCTTTCCAGTGCCAGTAAAGACGCTGTTCATGGACGACGTACCTTGGAGGTGGTCGTCCCTACTTTTCTTTGTTGCTTGACAGAAGAGCACCAAGTGCTCCATGGTCAGAGGTACTTGACATCGCTGACATACCGGTTGGTTTTCACCCTTCATGAGGTGTCCGTGTGTCAGCAGCGAGTGGCCTATCCGAAGACGGGTCAGTCTTGTCGATTCCCTCCTGGTCAAGCCTGTATGGTCGGGCTTTTTGCCTATCGAAGGTTCGATGGCTCTCAGTTTGTTGTTTCTGTCAGAGTTCCAGCGTTTCTGCCATTCCTCTCTGATAAACTCTCGGCAAATCGGGAGGAGGTCTGAGGAAGGGATGCAAGCCGAGCTGGGTTTCAGTCTCAGGGCTTTCTTAGCAGCATCATCTGCAGCTTCGTTCCCTTCTATGCCAATGTGGCTGGGCAGCCAACAGAGGACTACCTCCTTTTGGGTGTCTGTGAGGTGCGAGATCAATTGCTTAATCTCCTGCACCACAGGGTTTTTGGGGTCATGTTGGTGTATTGCTTGCAGGCACGACTTGGAGTCGGAGAAGATGATGAAGGCCTTTCGGCTTGACACCCTCATCCACTCCAAAGCACTCAGGAGAGCATGGGCCTCAGCAGTGAAGATGCTGCTTCTTCCATGTAGTGCTCCTTTGCGCGTACCAAAGGGTGTGAATGCAGCAAAGCCAACACGGTTTCCGTCTTTCGAGCCATCTGTGAACACCTTAGTGTGACCTTGATGCCGACGGCTTATTTCGGTTAGTTTTTCCATGTAGGTTTTGGTCTGGGTTTCCATTTTCTTGTGTTCACAAAGATCAAACAGGATGGTGGGACCCGCCTGTGTCCACGGAGGGGACTGGGCAGGTCCTTCCTTCATGACCTTTGAGATGGGTATGCGGGCCTCTCTCATCAGGGTTCTCACCCTCATAGAAAAAGGCTTTGTGGCGTTCTTCTTCCTACGGAAGACGCTGTGGTCCTCGTTGAAGATGGTGTTGTGAGTTGGATTTCTCTCGTTTGCCTTGACCCTGATAGCGTATTGGAGAGACAGTTTGTCCCGCCTGAGATCCAGTGGGGGGACTCCTGCCTCCACCCGCAGACTACAGGCTGGTGAGGATCGGAAAGCGCCGATGCAAAGCCGCAGGGCTTGGTTTTGAATCGGGTTCAGCCAATCCAAGTAAGACCTTGCGGCAGATGCATACACAATCGACCCATAGTCCAGCCGTGACTGGATGTAGGTCTTGTAGAGTGTTAGAAGAATCTCCCGGTCTGCTCCCCACTCTGTGTGGGAGAGCATCTTCAGGAGGTTCATGGCTTTTTGGCATCTTTTCCGCAGGTATTCCACATGGGGTTTGAAGGAGAGTAACTGTCATGCAGGTCAAGAAGCAGCTACAGGCTGAAATGGATCGGTTGATCGGGGCGATCTGCTGCCTAACGGCTAAATAGATCATTTGTGAACTCTGAACCCGACTTACCCCATCCTGCCATATCACCTGAGACCACAGACACAATTGCTGGTGCCCTAAAAAAGGTCAACCTTCAGAATAGGGCAGTGTTTGTTTGTTTGTGTAGTGTAACGTCCCACTGACTATGCAGGTGAGACTTACTCAAGTTTCAGTTTTTCACAAGTAAGAAGGTGGGCCAAAGGCCTACCTCGGATGATCGTATCCAGGATGATCGAATCTATGAGATGAGCCAAAAGATAGAAATCCCGTTCCTACACATTTACCGAAGCAAGGGTTCTTTAACCTCCGACACCACATAGACATGGTGTGAGAGGGACAGGCCTTTGTTATGCTGTAAGTCTACCACAGCATGGGAAAGATTGATTGATTGATTGATTTGCTTAACGTCCCAGCGTACATAGACCCTGTGGGACTTCTCAGATTCGATTGGACAGTAGGTCCTTTCTTTTCTCATTTAGATGTTGCGCATAAGTGTGTGGGTGCGTGTGCGCGTGCATGTGTTTGTGAGTCTGTTTGTAGCAGTGGAACACGGCTCGTAGCATGGGAAAGAGCAGCCATAGGTATAGTCGGGAAACAATGAAAACTCCAAGCTGATACAAACTGTGTGCCATCAGTCTGGAGTGATACATCCCGACTCGCCAAACTAGTCTCCGCCATTTTTTTTCTTTTTTTCATTTTTTGTATTTTTTATTTTTTTTAATTTTCCATTTCATATTTTGTCCCATAGTTGGGTTTCCTTTAAGAACCAGATGCACAAGCCAGTATTCGCTTTATTCGTGAACAGAAAGGAGTTTCAGAATCAGCCTGATATTCAAAACGTCATTTTGTAATAGATGCTGCAGTTTGCTATTACAGAAATTTTGTACGGGGAAATACTGCAAACGTGGTATAACCAGGGGAGGGAAGGAAACAAAATGTGCTTTATTTCCTAAATTAAATTGAGGTCTACATACATTTTGGGCTAAGTTGCAAAAAGATCTGCTCAGATCTGGGTCGGGTGTTTTGTCTCCCTGAATGAGGATGTCACCTATCTTTTCCCACATTGTGACCATCAATTTCATTCTAATACAATTCCAAACATGTGTCACGGCAAGGATACAATGTTTATTCAGGTGTACATACGGTCGCGTGTTGTTTTGGGAGATGACTTTCTGAAGTCCACTGACCTTCACTTATTCACCTCTGTCTGCAGCATGCTACAGTGCTGAGGTCTGCACAGGATAGTTCTGTGGTCCAGCACACTAAACATGGGACATTGAGCGTGAGAGGTGAGGAAGAGTGCCTGAAACGTATCAGACATGAGTGTTTACGCCCCAAGGCCTGATCGAACTCACTGGTGACAACCTGGACATATTTATCAGAACGCCATCATAAAGACGGTCATTTCTATGCAACAAACATGCTCATTGCTCGTGCTGCCATTACATTAAGTTTTTTTTCACAAATAATGGCCTACCAGGGGTAGTTGTATCAAGGATGATTGTATTTATGAGATGAGCCAAAAGATAGAAATCCCGCTGTACGTTTTGATGTGAATGCAGGCAATGAAGTTTCAGTCTCTGCACATGGAAAAAAGTTCAATCACGAGAACCACAACACTAACAACATGGCGGAGAGGTTGTCCCTCAAGAAGGTGAAACATGTTATAAGCTGACTCATATCTTTCATTAGAGATGAATAGGTTTATTTTGTCTGCAACATTGTTGCTGTCGGCATGCATCACCACAGGCCAAGGGCAAGGAAGATCAACACTGTGCATGAGCTTCGACATGATGCAGACAACAGATTGCTGTGAGAATGAGACGGAAGATAACACCATTGAATACCTAATTTATAATATATCTTTATATATTTGACATAATACCAAAAACAAGACTGCAGCCTACACGTTCGATAGGAAGACATGAAAATGGACAAAGAAACTGTTCTGGTATCTTACAGTTAAGTAAGATAATCAGCCACGTCATGTGCATCTCACTACAAGCAACTTCATGGCCGTTTCAGAATACATCGGCACCAATGCTCTGGACCTAGACAAACATAGGTAGACCTTGTTGAAGATATGGTAAACTGCAAATTATACAACATGGCTAGGAGTTGTATTAGGGGAGCAGCGAGGGGGGCCCTCAGGAGTGACTTAATGCACGGAAATACTGATGGCTAAAAACTTTTTTTTTGTGTTTGGGAATGTCTCTGAATACAGAAAAGTGAACTTGTGCTATCAAATTCATGTGCCGTTTTTGCAGAATTAACGCTTTTTTACGACTACCTCTTCTAATCCAGGCTCTTTTTCTGGGGTCTCAAAAAGTAGAGGAATCAACTTCTCCTGACATGAATATTGACTGTAGGAAGATTTCAATGACACCTACCCCGCCTAAATCAGACCCAAGGAATCCATTGGTGCTATTATCTCATTGCTAGGACAATTGGTTGCTTAGCAACGGCTGTTTTTCATAGCAATCAACCCGATCAGAGATTAGATTATTGGTCAATTATAATCCCAGAGGAATTCCATGATCATACTGATGGCTAAAAACTTTTTTTTTGTGTTTGGGAATGTCCCTGGATACAGAGAATTGAACTTGTGCTAACAATTTCATGTACCTTTTTTGCAGCATTAACGCTTTTTTACGACTACCTCGTCAAATCCAGGCTCTTTCTCTGGGGTCTCAAAAAGTAGATAAATCAACTTTTGACATGAATATTGACTGTAGGAGGATTTCAATGACACCCAGCCCCCCTAAATCAGACCCAAGGGATCCATTGGTGCTATTATCTCATTGCTAGGACAATTGGTTGCCTAGCAACGCCTGTTTTTCATAGCAATCGACCCGATCGGAGATTAGATTATTGGTCAATGATAATCCCAGAGGAATTCCATGACCATTTTAGTTTCACTACTGGAATCCATGCTTTGAAGGGTTCTGAATGATACAGTATAAATGTTCCAATGTAAATTTCAGTTGATGCCATTTCTATGTAAATAAATATGAATACCCTAGCACATAATTACAGTTAATGGGCTGTGGCTTCACACGAAATAGAGGTATCGAAATTCTAATAATACCAATCCCCCTTAAATTGGATCCAATGAATCCTTTAATAACAATAGTTATGTGTGCCCAATAGTTGCCTAGCGATATCCTCAGTTTGCTACTCTTGCATAGCAACCATATCTATTTTGTATAGCAGCCATAGTAAATATGCATGGTAGTTTAACGGATGAAACAAAGACATCTAATTCATATCTAACAAGTTGTTTCAGGACTGTTTCTAGTCATAATACTTAAATTTTGCAGAAATTACCTAGCAGCAGACATTCTCTTTCTCAAGAAACCTCATGTGTATTTGACAAGAATCAGGTCTAGATAGGTGCCTGTCCTATCCATGTTATTCACACCCCAATACGTCCCCAGCTGAACACCAGTATCATGACAGATAGTGAACATATCAGAAAACTGGAGTACCAAGCCAGAGTACCTTTCACTGTGCTTCTCATGATCCATCTAATTGTTCATATTGTTCACCTTCAGAGACCTCTCCTGCAGTTCTACCTTCTTCTTTCACCCTTTAAGGGTAGATGTCACTAAAAGATGACATTTGTTGTCATGATGCACCAATGCAGCCCTGGCAACTAACTTGCTAGTGCTGCATTGGTACATCATGCCGACCCTTCTGGGATGTCAGAACTCTGTAGGGTCAGGTTGATGCTTGAATGCAGCACTGGTGAGTTACTTGCCAGGGCTGCATTTATACATCATGATGACCAAGGGCATGATGCATTAAGGCATTATGTCGTCCTTAACCCTTTGTGGGCGAGCATCAACTATAGTTGATGCCATGACAGGGCAAGCATCAACTATAGTTGATGCCATGGTAAGGCGAGCATCGACTATAGTCATCATAACTCTATGGGATTCAGCAAACCCTCGCCCTTAGGGAAAGTTCCTGCAAATAGTCTCGTTCCCATAGCTAACCATAGCAATTCATGGTCGGCCTTAAAGGGTTAAAGGGGTAAATAATTACCCTCAAAGTCCCATAATTTTACTTACTAATACTATCTCCTTCACCTTGTAAAACCTCCAAGAGACATAATCATACACTCTTAGTTACCTCTAGTGCTTGCCTTTGGTGAACAACCTCCCAGTGTCATGTTCTGTCCTCTGAACTGCCCCTTCTGCCTCCCCTTCTGTAGGGTGAGTAGGAGATTTCTACTCACCTTATTGCCTGCTCTACATCTAAAATCTCCCACCATGGCCTCCCACAGACATGGTATGGTTAGTGCTATGATGTATACACAGCATTGTTATATGTTTATCCTTGCTGATATATCGAGAGCCATACAAAGGATACCAACTTCTCAATTAGGATCATAAATACCTGATAACTGAGATCCTCTAGAGGTGCGTGTCCTGTGTAGGTCCCCTGTACTCTTACTAGAGAACTCCAAACCTCTTCTCATATCAGGGAGGAGAAGGTGAGCAATGTGGAGGGGTGGCAACAGCCACTGACTGTCAGGAAAGGCTAACATCACATAACATAACCCTTTTTCTGTAACTCTACACTGTACTGGCATTCTCATTAGGTTTTGATGGTCTACAGATTGATTATCTCCCAGAGACATGTTCTGTTGCCTCCAGATATGTGCATAACCTTGCAGAAACATCTTCTACTCACCTCTACTGCCTGGATGTAGATTTACAACCTCCCAAAAACATTTCTTTCCCTCCTAATATTTGATAGCAGGGAAGGGAACTATCACAACAACTACAGGAGGATTATACAGCCATATATTGCCTTAGAGTAGTTATTGGGAAAGTCACTATTGGTAAAGGTTGGAGCATGCTGCTGTGAAGAAAACAATATGAGAGGAAGAATCATTATGTCCCAATATTTGCAAAGTTTGTTAATATTGATGAGTTGTGGCTAGAGAAGAGAACTGTTATAACAAGCAAAGATCTCCATTCCTATCATAAGGGCCTGACTGTTCTTGGATTTAGAATTATCTCTACAGGGGATGTTGCCTTTGCTAAAAGCTAAAGCCAGCTTTGAGCAGCATATCAGAGGGAGAAGATGTATTCTCAGTACATTTCATGGGCCATGCTCTATAGAGAAAATGCATGGTCTGGATTGTGAGTGTAGTGACAGACAGGAGTGACAATAACAATTGTACTTGCACCCAAACTGGGATTCCATCACAGAAGAATACTTTAACAAATTGACTGAATCTGTCCAGGATAGTCCCTAATTGTATAAAAGGAGAAAGCATACACAATATAAGCATAATCTTTGTGCTGTATTGTATATTGTTATGATCTATCAGTAAGGGGCATAACTTTCTCCATAGTTTACAGATACAGTCAACTTCCTCCTAGGGGCCACACCTCTAATGCAGACACCTCATCATTATGGCCATTTTCCAAAGTCCCTACCATTTTCCCCATTATTTTGATGTAATACACTCCCTCTAATACAGCCACCCCTTTAATCTGGTCACATGCCCCCCTTGTGGCCACTCATTTTCCAGTCCCAATAGGTGTTTTATACTCTATAATGTGGCCATTTCAACACTTCAAGAGTTGTCACAGGTGGGTTTACTGAAAATCAACCTGAAATCTGATCAATTCCCCTTCTCTCTGCCCCCCAATACCTGCTCTTATACTTCAAATAAAATACATTTGTATATCCTGCCGGAGCCTGATACCCATTGTATTGTTGTGGGTTTGAGAGGTGCTGAAGAATGTATTTCCCTTGTGCCATCTTCGTGTTGCTATTTGACAATAAGCAATACATGTAGCACTGGAAGGATGCAAGAGAAGCTGAGTGGAATGTGCCAGTGGAAAGCCAGACTGGGGTATATCCCGGGTATACCACTAGTTGTAGCTTTAACATCTCATCTATAGCCATAACCCCTTGCACGACAGCTACTCCACACACACATGGACAGAAATATGACCAATCTGCATTCACACATTGCCTAATAAAACAATGGGGATGGACAACTAAATTCTGCATGCCCCTTTTATCCAGGGCCCTAAGATTCGGAGAGGTTGCCTGGGATAGTAGCAGTACATCCAGGATACTGGTGGTTGGAGGAGGGGGCGGTGTTATAACTATTGACAATTGACTCCCTCTAATGCAGCCACCTCGCTAATTTTATGAGTCACAACAGTGGCCATAAACTAGAAAGTTGACTGTACAAATGATTTAAGTTGTAAGTTAAGTATAGGATCTTGTACCAATTGTTGTTATTCTGTAGCATGGGTTTATTACTTGATATTCTTATCAGAGTATTCCTCCGTCATCATTGTCTTAATACTCTTGCAGCAGAGTTAGAGTAACTTTAATGTAAAATACACAAAATGTTATAATTTGCTAGATATACATTTGATGTCTTTGTTTCATCTGTGACACTACCATGCATATTTGCTATTGTTTCTATGCAAAAATTATGGTTGCTAGGCAAAATAAAAACATTGTTATGCAATCATTGTCTATAGGGGAAACCTATTGGTACTGCAGGATTCATTAGACTCAATTTAGAGGCTGGCTAGGTAATGAAATTTGACACCTATTTCATGTGAAACTAGAGTTCCATTAACTGTTTGCTATAATGATCATTTTCATTTTCCTAGAAATAACCTGAAATGTGGAATTGTAATCAGAGCAGTGTGACTTTCTTATTTATGACCCTTTAAAGTATGGAATCTAGTTGTAAAACTGAGATGATTACGGAATTCCCAAGGGATTATAATTGGCCTATAATCTGCTCTCCGATGGGGCCGGTTGCTATGAAAAACAGGCGTTGCTAGGCAACCAATTGTCCTAGCAATGAGATAATAGCACCAATGGATTCCTTGGGTCTGATTTAGGGGGGGTAGGTATCATTGAAGTCTTCCTACAGTCAATATTCATGTCAGGATAAGTCAATTCGTCTACTTACTGAGACCTCAGAAAAAGAGCCTGGATTTGATAAGGTAGTTGTAAAAAAGCGTTAATTCTGCAAAAACGGCACATGAATTTGATAGCACAAGTTCACTTTCCTGTGTCCAGAGACATTCCCAAACACAAAAAAAAAGTTTTTAGCCATCAGTATTTCCATGCATTAAACTCCTAAAATATGGCTCTTTTGGAGGGTCTGCTGCTGCCCTATATGATGTTTCACGCGATCCCTCCTTCACTGGGCTCCATTCAAGATGTGGGCCATACTTGTTTGTTTGTTTGGTTTAACGTCCCATTGACTTTGCAGAGGAGTCTTAGCTTTCACAAGTAAAAAAAAGGTAGGTCGAAGGATGATCAAAAACCTGGTGCATGCGAGGTTATGGTAGAATGCTGAAGGGCTGTCCAGGCTGAAAACTAGTCTACAACCTTGGAGTATCCAGCAGTGATGACGGGTAAGAAGATGAAGACAACATGCCATCTACCCTCAACGAGGGGCACCTTCTCCTTTAGCTCCCTTTCCCACACGAGGTGCCAGATCCTGATGCTGGGGATGAAGAGCAGGAGGTGCTACCCCCCGCCGTACCAGCTATGCACATTGCTGATGCTACCAATGTGGCCAACACAGGAATTATTGTTACCTATCAACAGGTCAACAAGAAGAGAAACGATTAGTTTTGCCGCACAAGAGCCAAGGTATGATACTTGGCCATGATATTCCAGGATATAGCATATTATATCAATGAGATAACCGAGTTGTACTTGTGGCTAACCAAAACAAAAATCACATCATGCAGGATTGTCACAGTGTAGACAGAGAAGCGCTCGTTTGCCTGCCGTTCGCCATCCAGAAGGTACTAGGTCTTTTAGTGCTTCTACTTAGGAAAAGAACGAGAAGGATCTGTAAAAACTATACTCGGCCGAGTACGAGGGTGATCCTAAGTCTACCACAGCATGGGAGATAGCAGCCAAAGATGAAGTCATGAGGCAAAAGAGACTTAACAAATTCCTACTATCAGGGAAGTGTCCTTAGTATTTTACCAGCACAAAAACCTTAATGATAGGCAACATGGTAGGAGGGAACCCTACAAATAGGAGAAAAACTGTTTCTTGAGAACTATAAAGTATGAGCCCAGTATGACACCAATCAATGCCCCTATGTCCGTATACAGCATGTATGGAGGAAAGATGAAATGGTTGATGTACAAACCCCTTCAATCTCTGACTGCTCCCATGGTTCCTTACATTACATTGAAACTTCAAGCGGAATATTTCGAGACTGTTCCCAAGAAATTTTGTGTGCTTTTGTTCAATCGCTCCTCCAGTGTTAAGAATTTCCTTCCAACGGATATCGCACCTGTTGGTGCACATGTGTATGTGTTTATATATATACCAGAGCCTTCCAACATTCAGTCTGTACTCGTGTGTCAGTTTAGTGTGACCGATCCTCAGACGGTTTAATCTCACTTGTTCTGCTCGTTTTAGGGAATAGAGCACTTGTTGCAACGGGTTCCTGTGCACCGCGAAGTTCAAACAAAACTAACTACAAAGCTCAACTTTTAAGAAAGGCACAGACAGAGGAAAGCGTAAAAGAAAACACATCTGGGAAACTTTTATGAAACAGATTTTTGGGATTTTATTTTTCCTATTATCATAGTTCAGGTCGTTCTAAATCAGAACAAAAGACACAGCGCCTGGCTCTCGTGCAAGCAATGCTGAAGGAGCAGGAGGAGCAAGAAGCGAGCCTTAGTTCCAACATACATTGAACATTGCTAATTCACCCAGCCATAGCGGTCAAAGATGTTTTCTTTGTATTGATTTGGTCAGCACACAATCTATACGGTTTAGGTTCCATGCTTTCCATTGCAATGATTACTCCATGACCCCATCTCCCACAAATTAGATTTTGTTACAGTGAAAGAAACGTCCACCATCTTGAACATCAACTTCTCCTTCACCATGTATTAAAACCATATTTTACAGCTGTTTGGAACTTTTATGGCATTCATACAATCATACATACATTGCAGCCTGCTCGACACACTGCCAGCAGGAACAGAGGTGTATGATGCCCTGAAGGACGAGGTCCTGAGGGGTTGGAAGGGGATACACCTAACAGACTCTCAGAACATCTCCCTGAAGGAGGCAGTCTCCCTGAAGGTTGATTGATTGATTGATTGATTTGTTTAACGTCCCAGCGTACATAGACCCTAAGGGACTTCTCAGGTTTGATCGGACAATAGGTCCTTTCATTTCTCATCTTAAAGTTGCGCATAAGTGTGTGGGTGAGTGTGCGCGTGCATGTGTTTGTGAGTCTGCTGAAGGAGCCAGAAGAAGTAACTAATTCTAGCAGAGCAGAATCTGGAGGAGCATCATTTCAATTTCAATTTTTTTTAAATTTATTTTCTCAAAATCAACAATTTGTACAATCCATTTCATATTATATCAAACAAATGTTTTTAGTAATTTCATATATTTCCCATCTTATATAAATCATACATCAGTACAAAGGAGAACACATTGGCAGCAACAGTGTCAGTTAAAGGAGGTGGAAATAGACAAGAAGAAAAAAGACAGCATCTTCATGTGTGGGCTGATTGATGGAGATGGGCTGTGAAGCTGCCCCATCTGCCTGGAGCCTGTGTATGAGAGGCAGGTTGGTAGAGGTAGTGTAAGATGCGATATGTATTTCACAGGAGGGTACCTGGCCTACCCAGTATATGTTATCGTAATATTCCGGTATACGAATCAACGAATGAACAAATGTTTCAATGTAAAGATAATTAAATGGATATTGATTGATTGATTTGTTCAACGTCCAGACGTACATCAAGTACCTCACAGGACATCTTAAGTGGATAAACCAATATTTCACATATCTGAATGCAATGGCAGGTATTGTCCTTGTCGCAGCATCACGGCGGATTGCACCTGCCAAAATCGAGAAACTGTGTAACGTGAACTGGATCATCAATTGTGTTGCTGCTGAACAGAAGACATATTTTTTCAACTCTAACCAAATGCTGGAGCAGAACTTCCTACGTCCGGAGGACTACTTAGAGCATCACCTATGTAAGTTCCATTGCTGCACCCAACTGCTCCTGCAGTGGAGATGATGAGATCGCCTTACGACCTGCGTCCCTTCCTGAAGAAGGAGCTTTACTCCCCTACCTGCTTGAGCAAGGAATACACCCTCTGTTCATCGCTTAGCACTCTGGCCATCGGAACCTGAATTCGATCAACGCATGCAGCAACCCGAGTGAGAATCAGCAACATCTGATGTCCGACATCAGTCGGAGCTCGGAGGCCCGTCATGGAAGTTTGAGAAGAGATTCGATGATACATGAGATTGGTAAACTGGTTACCTATGTGAGAATTCGGATTTCAGAGGAAAGTGATTGAGGATCAGAACGCAGAACCATTTACAAGGGAGCTTTTTAACCAAGGAATATGTTTGTTAACCCTGGAATCATTGACTGGGAAGGAATTATCTTTAGATTTACCGACTTTACCAGCAGCAGCTTAAGGAGTTTGGGAACTTCTATGATTTCTAAGAACCAACCTAAACTAGTACAACTGTTTGCCACCAGAGAAGAACACCAGAGTCTGAGTGAGTCTTGCAGTTTAGATATGATTTATAGGCTATTCATCAGTTGATTGATTTAATGTGAGTTCGGACAAGTGTTTAGTTCAGGCAAGGCCAGCCATATTTATTCTTCTCAGTTTGCCAGTGACATTAATAAAAACACCTTAACTGTGATTAACTTGTCTTGTTTTGTGTTCAGCATATTAGAACCCATATTTAATTGGAGCCTTGTGACAATTTTCTTGCAACAATGGCTCCATAACTTCAAACGTACAGAGCATGTGGACGGTAACCTGGACAGACCATGGGAACCGGAAGCAGAGTCAGTGATTTGTCACAAACACTATGGAGAAGGTCATCCAACCCCTCAGTGTGCAGTGCCGGAACTTCACATGGGGTACAACTTTGTGAAGAAGGTGCATGGGAGTGAGAAATAAGGTAGTTTAGAAGCAACACAAGTAATTCAACATGTCAGTGCTATTATTCATAATGGGTTTTATTAATAGATGGGACAGATTGACCAGCCAGTCCTACAAATATGCATGCATTTAATCCTCTGAGACACCATGCAATATGGTCTTGTGGCTTGAAAATACAGTAAATAAGAATAAATATGCATGATAGAATAAAGGATCGATGCCCGACTGTTTTTCTTCAGAAATAATTCATATCTCATATCCTAGAATGTCCATTTTACCATCATTAATTCTGTCATTGTGTAGGGGTTGTTACCACATGGCCCTTTTGGATCTCATCTGGACAAGAGTGGCAAATCAGTTGATCCTGAACTGGAAAAAAAAAAGATCACAAAAGCAGCAGAAACACTGGTGACCATATGGGAAGAAAATGTTCTTGATAGTCACCAAGTTATGGTTACTGCAGTACCCCCAGGTACAGAATGGGGGGAACCATTACATCTGGCGGGATCAAAGTATGTCTTAACCATGACTGACTACTTCACAAAATTTGTGGGTTTTTACCCGGTGCCCGATAAGAGCGCAGTCTTTATGGAGAAGCTTTCACAGCAGTCACAAGAGGTTTTGTCGTATATTCAGTCCAGAGGCAGTATTGTGTTAGTGGTAGATCCACATTCAATCTTCATACAATCATCATCCAATTGCACAATATGGGGGAAATGAAAAGGATTGATTTCGCACATAATGTGATCAAATCCTTAACCTGAACCCAATGACGAGACTAAGTTGCTACTACACCACTAGCTCTCGGTTCTAGGATGTTTATCTTAATTGCTTATGAAACATCCTCAGTTCTTCTTTATTACCATGTTCTAATTACTATCTTTTTTTGGGGGGGGTTGCAGAGTATACAACAGCAGACTCAAGAAGGAAGAAATCAAGATGGACACCAAACTACTTGTAATTTGTGACAGCCAGAGAAAGAAGAGCTATGGGAGTTCAGATGCGAGGGTGGGGGGCGAACGTCCACGATACCCGCAGGCTGGTTGGGAGCTGACAACTCTCGCTTTGAGGACGTTGCGATTTGGTTGGGCGGTAACAAAGCTCATCCGCGCAATCCCCACCACGCCTTAAACGAGATCAAGTTCAAGGCTGACCTGATAAGTGCAGTCAGGTTCATAAGGGCAGTGAATGCAAGGGCACCTATTGTCCTTGTGACAGCATCACGGTGGATTGCACCTGCCAAAAACGAGAACCTGGGGAATGTGAACTGGATTATTAATTGTGTTGCTGCTGAACAGAAGACATATTTTTTCAACTCTTACCTAATGCTGGAGCAGCACTTCCAAAAGGATGAATGTTATACACCAAGAGAGCAAAGCAAACCATTTATCAAAGCAAAGCAACCACTTATCAAACTCTTGGATGCAGTAGGTGACGCTACAATGAACACAGAATTGACCGCTGGGATAATCAGGTAATAATCAAAGTTTCATCCTTAACACTTTACCTCCCTCCTGCCAAAAAACTGGAGTGCCATCTCTCACAATTCTCCTTTTCAAGGCAGCTGATATAATTGGTCTATTATCACAACTGCTACATCACCACTAACATTATTGTATTTCAGATGGCCTCCAACACAGTTAGCGTTCAGTATGTAGCTAATATACTGAGCAACTTTTACATGTCAACATGTTATGGTGTAGAGTTCCTAGGTGAATGGTTTGCATCCACAGAGCATGCATACCTGTACTATAACATCAAACTAGTCTATATTAAGTCCTTGGCCGCTTTTCCATCAGAATAGTCTATAAACATGATAAACAAAGGATGACATTTTGATGTTTTTGAAACGGTCAGACAATTCATATGAGTTGGAAGAGAAAAGAAATGCTAGCAAGTTCGCCTTGGGAGACACCATGCCCAACCTCCACAAGAAACTCATCTCAGAAAACCCTGTGCCCCCCCGCTTCCACAGAGGTAGAGAGAAAATAACATCAAACTTAACAAGTTCCTGAAGAGAAGTGGGCACAAGCAAATATGGGCCTCATGCTTGATGCAGTACCCTTCCTGCCCAAATCACCATCCGCCCTCCTTATTGATAACATGAGGAGATGGATGACGGTATCCAGGATGATCGAATCTATGAGATGAGCCAAAAGATAGAAATGTCTCCATTGCTACCTTTTTTTTATGATTTCCTTTTTCCTAGGTTGCTGAGGCATTTTGCTTGATTGATTGAGGCATATTGAAGGTAGACGTGGTGGATATTTGGACCCCTGGGCCAGCACAAGCAATGAGTTATGCCAGCATGTGCTGTCAATGCCATAAGTTATGAAGTATTGAAGAATTCGGATGAGGGCTAAGATTTAGATGAGAAACAGGACTACGTGATGGTGGGACCAAGGACAAAAGTTTAACTTTAAGAGGATAACCTGACACTCTCTGACCACTGCCCCGACCAACATGTATATTTTACTCTATTTCAGAACAAGAAGTGATGATTGAAGAGCTTGTCAGGAAAGTCTCTTGCCAGGATAGGTTGCTTCAGCAATACATAACAGGTTACGGACATCTACGTGACATACAAAGGGATATTACCGAGGATCGAGCCCAGCTGCGGTCTGAGGAGGCAGCAGTCAAGGCCTGCCCTCGAGGCCCACCAGGAGACGGCCGCCAAGGGTAATGGGCAGCTTCAGCAGGTCCAGCTACATGAGTCCCATTCCGCCCTTAGTGAGGAAGCAAACTGCCTAGAAGAGCACTTCCTAAAGGAGGTGGGGCAGATGAAGCGGCAGATGAAGCAGCAGCTCCTCCTCCGGGTGAGGCTGCAGATGATGTACAGCTACGACTGATTGATTGATTGATTTGTTTAACGTCCCAGCGTACATAGACCCTATGGGACTTCTCAGGTTTGATCGGACAATAGGTCCTTTCATGTCTCATCTTAAAGTTGCGCATAAGTGTTTTGGTATAAAAGAAATCCATCTTGGCCAAAGAGATCACAGTAATTTCTGCAGTACCAGCAAGAACGAGATAACCCAAAGGACCAGGACCTTCAATGTTCTCCAAGTTAGGTTAAGTTTTTTCCCAAAAATCCCAACTGACTACTTCCAAATTATAAACCAACACTTTTAAGTGTCGGAGCAATGTCCACTACAGGACCAAGCTCTTCTGAGGGAGATTTATCAACCCTACAGTTGAAAATGGATATATTAAAAGGGCGACCTCCAAGACAGGGGGGAGCAAACCACTGTAACTGATTCTCAACTAAAGGTACGGAGAATTACATCAGCAAATCACAGGGCTATGCTCCAGCAGAGGGGCTTTATAATGCCAGAAAATCTGTTGACATTGCAGTGAGTCCCCAATGTGCATTTTTAAACCATGAGATCTTAGTTAACAAGTTGTATATGTTATTTAAGATGTCATGATTCACACAATTCTATACAAAAACCTGTATTGATGGTATACACCCAGGCAGTCATTAAGACAAGTAAGAAGTAGACATAGTTAGTTCATGCTGAAAATGATACCAGAGCGATATGAATACTCCAATGACCTTTTGGCAATGATAGCCATACCACCGCCCATTCAACAGAGGATCATTGCTTACCCTTTAGAATGTTTGTCACAAAATTGTCAAGTTAAAAGTATGTTTTTGGTTCAATTGCATACTATAAGGTTGACTATGATTGATTAAAAATCATGAAAATATTCTTGGCAAGGCTCAATGACCATTCGAAAAATAAAAAAGACCTGTGACAAAAACCAAGTGCATTGCATATATGAGCATTCAACAAACTGGACAAAAGGTAATAAAATCTGGTCTGCCCACTCATAAGCAGTATCGCTACCTCTGTGCCAGCCCAGACGGATTGACGTTTGTGTCTGTCATGCACCACGTCTGCTGGAGATAAAGTCACCATACTCATGCAGGTAAGATGAACTGAAGAGGACTTAATAGTGAGATTTGTAATGTTTGAATGTGACACATAACTTAATCACTCGCCACTATTATGGCACATTCCATAGATTCTGCAACCTAATTTCTATAATTGGAAAGAGGTTCAAAGATGCTGGGTTGATAGACCTTTGCATTGAGCGAGACCTCATTAACAAGGGATCCATCACAAGTATCCGAGAGGGGAAGATGTTTGTTTGTGTAGTTTAACGTCCCATTGACCATGCAGAGTTTTTTTTATTCTTCACATACTGGCTACTAAGCTTTTATTTCTACTCCTGTACTCTTTGTGAGAGGCCTTACTTTTCGTTATCTGTTGAGAACCATTTGTATACACTTCTGTTGACTGTATTATGAAGAGCATCAATGCTATGATTTATGGTCAAATAAAAACTTTTCAAACTTCAAAACTCATGGATGCATCACATCGGGTCTGCGACTTTCATAGAAAACAGATATGGGAATGTTGGATGTGCAAGGGAGAGAACCCGATCAAAAAAGAACACCATGACGACCTGAAGAATTTGCTCAAAGGCAAATGCCACTTTTCAGCCACACTGTCATGTTGAAGGTGTGAGACAAACTAGACGATACAACCAATTATTCAGTCAAAATGTCTCCATTGCCACCTTATATTCAGTTCATTTAGAGGGCACAACACCTCTATGTAGCCTTTCGGCAGCATACCTGTTTGGGTTACAACATCAGTTAGAACTATAACTTGGTAAATGGAACTTCATTGGCGCGAGACTGTTGGTGATGGCGAGGTCTTTTGAGATTTTTTGTTTGTTTGTTTGAGTAGTTTAACGTCCCACTGACAATGCAGGTGAGACTTACTCAAGTTTCAGTTTTTCACAAGTAAAAAGGATGATTGAATCTATGAGAAGAGCAAAAAGATAGAAATCCTGCTCCTCCACATTTACCCAAGCAAGGGTTCTTTAACTTCCCGAGTGATCTAAATAATGTCAGTAATGTAGTCTTAAAAGTCCATCCTAGTCATGTTTTACAGTGACTGGTGATGAGAAAACTGTTGAGAAGCATCATGCATACAACTTCAGAAAAAATATCAACACATTTGCATCGACATTAAATTATTTTTCTCGAACAAGAACTTGACTGAGTGCGTACAAGCCTGCTATATAATCTGTATGGTGGACGTTAATAACCTGAAAATGTAAACATGAGTGACATTTCTATTTCTGTTGTATGCCTCAGAGGAGAAAATGCATCATCGTATGACTGTAAGACCTGTCAAACGAACCTGTGTTTTAGATAGCTAACCATGAAAAAAAAAGGGACTCGCCCTGGCTAGTAGACGGGACACTTTCGTGTGGGGATGGAACTTGAAAATTTTTAACCAATGTTTATTTACACTCAACTTAGTAGTCTCCGGTACTACTCCCTCCATCGTACCCCGTGTGCCCAATACATACAACTCGTACTGCTTCAGTTGACTTTATGAAGACCAATTTTATTCCCCACTGCGGTTCCTTTACACTACTGTACATTTGTTATTACTTCCAATAGTTTGGAGACTTGGCGTCGGGCATTTAAGTCCGATACTCCACTTGGGAAACGTGAGGGCAATTGGCCATCCATTTCGGTCCTGTTTTGTTATACGTTTGTTTTGTTATACGTTAACACTTTACAGTTACATTGCTTTGGCTGGTTTAGTTTTACGGTTTGCTGATTGTTACATGTGACCTTCTCTTTTTCCAGATGAGGTTTTAAAGGTGTTTGAGAACAATGTGTCGACTGGAAGGAACCCATATGCTTTTGAGAAGGCCGAGAGTGGTGCATCAAACTTGTATCCAAAACTTCCATCTGTAGAGCTACACAGGTGTCAGCTGCGTACTACTCAAAAGACCAGTTGACACTGCAAATAATGGTGATAGAAATACAGTGCGACAATGAGCTCAGAGTTACCACTGTTGTGAGGGTGAGAGTACGTCACCAACCACATATGCCTTCTTAGAACGGAAAGCGATTAACCATATAAACCTAGACAGTGTTTAGTCAAGAACATCTTTGGCATACTGGCGAACAAGTTTTGCCTCTGCTGACTGCTCTTCATTGACCAGGAAAAGGTGGGTTATCTAAAGGCTCGAAGATCATGGAAGTGGTAGAAGGACTTGAAGGCAGGTTTGTTTAAAGTCTATGATTTGAACCTTGCAAATTTAGCAAGTGCCACAGAGGAAGTGAAAGTGTTTATACCTAGGCAGTGAGCATATAATGGCCCAGAATATTTTCATATGGCCATGAAATTTCTAGAGTATATGATCTTCAAAACCTTGTGGAATAAGCCTGGACAGGCTGAAGAATGCACACTGAGTGGGACGAGTGAAAGAATCTCACGTGACTCAGTAGATCATTATGTTCCAAAGGCTTAACTGGTGCCTTCAGATACTGCAGAGAATCTGGTGTAATCAAACTTCCATGTGAATCAACTCCTAGAGATTACACCAACTATTTCCATCCTCAACCTCAAAGGTTCACAAACCATCTGAAGTGGCTGGACATGAGTAAGCCAACACTGAAGTTGCTGAGCAGTTTAACAGGTTTGCTCAATGCATGAAGTATTGAGGAATTTCGATGAGGACCAAGATTCAGATGAGGGACAGGATGGGCATGAGGACGCAAGGGTGCCAGTTGGACTAACTTTTGATTGATTGATTGATTGGATTGTTTTACGTCCAAGTGTGCTATGACGCCTGGGACTTACTCAGAGTTTATCGGACTCTGGGTCCGTTCTTTTCTCATCTAGGTTGCGTTTAAGTGTGTGAGTGCATGTACGCGTGCATGTGTTTATGAGTCTACTTGTAGCAGTGGGACACGGCTCGTAGCGGTGGAACAATGCTCGTGGCATCGGGCCCCTCTTTATTGTACAGTTGACAAGTTTTTATTCTTCTTTTACACATCAACCTAAGAGGTAGGTTTTTTATATATATGATAATAGTAAAATCAATTTCCCTACTAGCCATGGGGGAGTATCTGGTGGTCTGATTTTCCTGACATTCTTGAGTGGGAGTCCTACTTCCCCAACCAGGGTTTTCACCCGAACCGAGAAAGGTTCGGTGGTGTTTTCTTTTCCCAGGTTTTTCCTAAGATTTTCTTTCCTGAGGTACGTTGCTCTCTACCTCCATACTTTTGATGCATGATGTACGGAACGCACCCAGGCATAGTCTTAGCCCCTGATTTTGGATTGGATCCAACCTTCGAAGGGATGTTGCTGATGCAGCTGTCCGAGTCTATCTCACGATTATCTGACCCCCAATGCTGTTGATATACACTTGCGTAGACGAGATAGGCCCTGTGTGCTGTATAGAATATCACGTCTAACAGTAAACACTTTATGCGTGATGGAGCCGGTTCAGATGACTATGACCCCTTCCCCTATTAATATGTCCTTTGTTCCCCCAGGGAATAACGTAGGTGATTGATTGATTTGTTTTACGTCCAAGCGTACATAGACCCTATGGGACTTCTCAGGTTTGATCGGACAATAGGTCCTCTCATTTCTCATCTTACAGTTGCGCATAAGTGTGTGGTGCGTGTGCATGTGAGTCTGCTTGTAGCCGTGGAACACGGCTCATAGCAGTGAGATACTGCTTGTGGCATTGGGCCCCGCTTTATTGTGCTGCCTCACACAGGTGCTTGATTGATTGATTGGATTGATTGGATTGTTTTACGTCCAAGTGTGCTATGACGCCTGGGACTTACTCAAGTTTTATCGGACTTCTCAGGTTTGATCGGAAAATAGGTCCTTTCATTTCTCTTCTTAAAGTCAGATGGATTGATTTGTTTATGTCCAAGTGTACTACTATGACGCCTGGGACTTACTAAGAAGGGATAATGATGTTGTTGAGACAAAGTTTCTCAGAAGATCCCTTTGTGTATCTTTGTGGAGTTCCTGTTTGGCGTCATGGTCACATTCAGAAGTTGGCCACGGTAAAAGTGCTTGTGATGGTCTTGGAGCCTGTGGTAGATGCACGCAAGAGTAAGTTTCCATCTTTTCCCACCTTCTTTTACTTCATGATGCACAGTGCATGTATCTCAATAGCATATTATTTTTTAGTCAAAGCATCCTGCTGCGGGAAAAACCAAAATAGACATAACCCATCCTCCGTATCCACTGGTGCAATATAGATCAGGAAAAAAAAGAAGTTAAATCATTTAGAGAAAGTAACACTTGTTCGCATTGGGGTACATGTTGAAGAATATCACTGTTCTCATTATCTTCCTCACTGCAACAGAGCAACGTCCTGAACCTCAAGAAGTCACAGAAGTACTACCATCAGGTACAAGGGCAGCTCTACATCACCAACAGGAAATGTTGCAACTTCGTTGTTTGGACCCTGAAGGGCTTGCAGGTTAGGTTTGCACGGCAGCCCAAGGTCAACATGAACTTTCTAGAGTATATGATCTTCGAAATCCTGTGGCATGAGGCTGGACAGGGTGAAGAATGCACACTGAGAGGGGCGAGTGAAAGAATCTCACGCGACCCAGTAGATCATAATGTTCCAAAGGCTAACGAGACAGATAAAACCTTTGTGATAACAGAAAACTGATGTCATGTATTTGTCAAGGGGTTCAAGGATATGGGGAGTGAGTAGTCACACAGTGATAATAACCAACTTTTATTTGTTCACAGTCAAAAGGGAAATTCTCACCACAGCAGATGGAGAAGCATTGGCTGTGGGCAAAGCGCCAAAGAGAGGAGAAACGTTTAGTGAAACAAATGCGTTGTGAAATCTGTGAGGTATTAAAAACCCTAGTTAGTATATAAAAACCAGATAAGAAGCTTCGGTGAGGAGTCTGATATAATTAAATCTAATTGAATATAAGATTTAGAATAAAGTAAAAAGTAAAGACCCCCCCTCCTGAATGAAATACAAATACCATGTCCATTTTCCCCCAAAAAAGCAGATTTAAGTAAACCTACGGTCAATATCTAATAAAGTACCATGAGTAGTTAATCCTATTCCTGCAACTTTAAGCCTCCAAGTCAAGGATTCATCAAATTTCTGCAACTTTTTATTTTGGGTGTAAGAAATGCCAGATGACATCTGTCCATTAGCAGAAATCCCCGCAAAGTATTTTGACAGCCATTGCAACCTTGATTGATTGAGGTACCAAATGCTACACACCCCACCGATCTTAGACCAATTACCTTGCTACCGGTTACCGGTAAGATATTGGAAAGGTTTATACACGCTCAGCTATATAAATATCTTGAAAATAACAATTTGTAAACTAGTAGCCAAAATGGGTTCAGACGCTCCCATTCCACTCAGGACACTGTTTTCCAGGTGTTGCATCATGTACACGAGGCAAAGGTGAAAAGGAAGCACACAGGTATAATTTATCTCGATTTCAAAAAGGCTTTTGATTCTTTAAACCATTCTAAACTTATTAACAAATTAAAGCCTCTAGGGCTCTCTGACGACACCATAGCGTGGTTCCTTAGCTACCTGTCTCATAGGACACAGAAGACAATCTGTAATGGGTCCGTATCGGGCTATGATAATATCACTTATGGGATTCCGCAGGGCTCCATATTGGGTCCACTTTTGTTTATTATATATGTAAATTCCATGCCAAATTTGAATATTTCCTCTGAAATAAAGTTGTATGCAGACCATACCCTATTGGTATACTCTGCTAACACTGTCGATGAATTAAACGCGCAGTTGCAAACCGATCTTAACGTGGTGTATGAGTGGTGCAATATTAACTCGTTGACCGTAAATGTTAACAAATCTAAACAGATGTTAATTAGTCCGGGTGACAGGCAGCTAGATCTTATTATAGGGGATAATAAGCTGGAGGATGTCTCTGATTACAAATATTTGGGTATAGTGATGGACGCTGACATGTCATTCATACCCCACTCACAATGTCTGTTTAAATCTATTAGACACAAAGTGTGGATCGTGATGCAAATACGTAAATATATAGACATGTACACTGCCATACGTATCATGAAATGTATGATCATGCCATACTTTGACTACGGCTTAGTTTTCACTACCAGCCTCCCGGCTGCTGTAATAAAGAAAATGCAAGTGTACCGGTATACGTGTATGTCTAGCAGTCAGAGACCCAAGGGATATACCATTCAAGCAACTTTATAGTACTATTAAGATGTTACCAATAGACCTAAGAAGAATCTACATGCAACTGACGATGTGTCACCGTCTGGTTTACACTGGGAAGTTAAATATAAGACCTTATTCGGGTACAAGATCAACTGAGGCGCCCTCCATTGAGAGGTCCAACCCTAAATTAGCTGGCCTAATAAAGGACCCAATTTATCAAGCATACTCTCAATGGAATGATCTCGACCCTGCACTTAGATGGAAAGATAAATGGGCTTTTAAGACCCAGGTAAAGCGCCGCTTAGTGACCTTCTTTGAAAACCAATGGCGTTCAGATAGGCTTAGTCTATACTATGAAGGGAAAAGCATTATTGCCAACCCGGTACCATAACCTAATTTAAGATTGTGCTGGGTGAAATATCGTGTTGAATGAAATAATAATACCCGACATAAGATTGTGCTGAGTGAAATGTCGTGTTGAATGAAATGTAAATCAAATTGCATGAATGTTGGGATAGATTCCCCCGTTATAAATATGGATCCATCTGTGGACCCTGTGTAGTCTGATCTAATCCTCTCAACCAAGTAAACCTACCCACAATTGCTGCAACTGTTGTTATTAGTTAGAATATGATTACGATATACGGAATGTGTGGATTCCAAATATGGATAGTAAGGGGTGTGCGAGGTGTTATCATTGTATAAAATATTAGAGTGCAGCTACGGCTTTTGATGAAGGGTCTGAACCTCTATCATGCATAATTGTACCCCGTACTAGACAGACCATGACAGTAGATCATTTTGCATAAAAAGTGACTGTCTCTCTGTCTAGATCAAATAAACAATTTTGAACTTGAACTTGAACTTGTGACAGGGACAGGCCTTTGTTATGCTGTAAGTCTACCACAGCATGGGAGAGCCCAGCCATAGGTATTGTCGGGAAGCAATGAAAACTCCAAGCTAATACAAACTGTGTGCCATCAGTCTGGAGTGAACTGGAAGGTTGGGACACTTAATGATGAAGACAACTGGGATGAAAGAGACATTTCAAAGAGTGAACGAGGAAGGTTGAATCATGGGTGGGCTGCGATAGACTTGTTTGGTGAGAGACTCAATTACAATTTACAAACAAAGAAAAACCAGAATGTACTAAGACATTTACCTTATACTATACTCAGGCATGGGATTGGGTTTTGAAGAAAAATCCGAAAAGCAGCCAAAAGACGTTATGTGGGGGGCATTTTGTATACATTGCACGGCATGAAGGCCTCTAGAGACAGAACCCCCCCCCCCCATATTAATGTTAAAATATTTTTTCATTGCATCTGCACAAATCACAGGGGTTTGATTGATTGATTGATTGATTGGATTGTTTTACGTCCAAGTGTGCTATGACGCCTGGGACTTACTCAAGAGTTTATCGGACTCTCGGTCCGTTCTTTTCTCATCTAGGTTGCGTTTAAGTGTGTGAGTGCATGTACGCGTGCATGTGTTTATGAGTCTACTTGTAGCAGTGGGACACGGCTCGTAGCGGTGGAACAATGCTCGTGGCATCGGGCCCCTCTTTATTGTGCTGCCTCACACAGATGCTGTGCCGCAGACTGTTGACACCTCATCTGACCAGTCCATTATCCTGACACCGGCGGGCCAGTCGCAGCTCCATACCAATCGGGCCAGCAGATCAGGAACTGGCGAGTATGAAAACTACTTTCCATCTGGCCAGAGATCATTATCTCTAGCTTACCGGGCCGAGTCTCAAGGGGGGGGGGCCTGTTTTCCCCCTCTTACATCTTCTCGAACATCTTTGTTTCCCGCAGGAAGGTCAGGAGTTCTTTCTTCACAGTGTTGGTGAAGACACTGTTCATGGACGACGCGCCACGAAGGTGGTCGTCCCTACTCTTCTTGGTTGCTTGACAAAAGAGCATGAGATGTTCTACGGTCAAAGGTACTTGACATCGCTGACATACCGGTTGGTTTTCACCCCTCATGAGGTGTCCGTGTGTCAGCAGCGAGTGACCTATCCGAAGACGGGCCAGTCTTGTCGATTCCCTCCTGGTCAAGCCTGTATGGTTGTGTCTTTTGCCTATCGAGGGTTCGATGGCTCTCAGTTTGTTATCTTGGTCAGAGCTCCAGCGTCTCTGCCACTCTAGGTTGGTATATTCTCGACAAATCGGGAGGAGGTCTGAGGATGGGATGCAAGCTGAGCTGGGTTTCAGACTCAGGGCTTTCTTAGCTGCATCGTCTGCAGCTTCGTTCCCTTCTATGCCAATGTGGCTGGGCAGCCAACAGAGGACTACCTCCTTTTGGGTGTCTGTGAGGTGTGAGACCAATTGCTTGATCTCCTGCACCACAGGGTTTTTGGGGTCATGTTGGTGTATTGCTTGCAGGCACGACTTGGAGTCGGAGAAGATGATGAAGGCCTTTCGGCTTGACACCCTCATCCACTCCAAAGCACTAAGGAGAGCATGGGCCTCAGCAGTGAAGATGCTGCTTCTTCCATGTAGTGCTCCTTTGCGGGTACCAAAGGGGGTGAATGCAGCAAAGCCAACCCGGTTTCCATCTTTCGAGCCATCCGTGAACACCTCAGTGTGACCTTGGTGCCGACGGCTGATTTCTGTCAGTTTTTCCATGTAGGTGTTGGTCTGGGTTTCCCCTTTCTTGTGTTCACAAAGGTCAAAGAGGATAGTTGGACCTGCCTGTGTCCACGGAGGGGATCGAGCAGGTCCTTCCTTGATGACCTTTGAGATTGGAATGCGAGCCTCTCTCATCAGGGTTCTCACCCTCATAGAAAAAGGCTTGGTGGCATTCTTCTTCCTACGGAAGACGCTGTGGTCCTCGTTGAAGATGGTGTTGTGAGTTGGGTTCCTCTCATTTGCCTTCACCCTGATGGCATATTGGAGGGATAGTTTGTCCCGCCTGAGATCCAGTGGGGGGACTCCAGCCTCCACTTGCAGACTGTTCTGCGGTGAGGATCGGAAGGCACCTAGGCAAAGCCGGAGGGCTTGGTTTTGAATTGGGTTTAGCCAATCCAGGTATGATCTGCCAGCAGATGCATACACCTCCGATCCGTAATCCAGGCGTGATTGGATATACGTCTTGTAGATTGTCAATAGAATCTCCCGGTCTGCTCCCCACTCTGTGTGGGAGAGCATCTTCAAGAGGTTCATGGGTTTTTGGCATCTTTTCCGCAGGTATTCCACATGGGGTTTGAAGGAGAGGATCCGGTCAAACACTAGTCCAAGGAATTTAACCTCCGTTTCAACTTTGAGCGCTTTCCCGTGGAGTGTCAGTGCAGGAGCCTCCGCACATCTTCGCCTTCGGCAAAAGTGCACACAGGTGGTCTTGCTTTCTGAGAACTTGAAACCGTTTTGCAGGCTCCAAGCCTCCAGGCGGAAAAGTGTCTGTTGAAGCTTTCGTTCTATGGTTGCCGTGGACGTACCGCTGTAGCAGAGAACCTTTTGGCCTCCAAAAATCCGGAAATCCGGAAGAATCCCATGCCTGTATACTGCTATATTGGACTGACATCCTCCTGCATGTTTCAAAATCTCACATGGCAGAGTACAAGCATCAAAATACTTTGGAAGTCCTAGTTGGTGTTACCCCAGATGGACTTGCATCTTTCATTACTCAGCCCTGGGGGGACTTGGTGACGGACTCTATTCACTAAATTTCAATATATCTTATTACTGATATACTTGGGTTGTTAGCTTCTGGACCAAACTGAGAAGCTTCACTTCTGTTGAGCACCGTGTCCTCCCGGACTTCTGGAAAACGACCCCAACTACTACTACTACCCGGACGTACACATGCATCATCTACACCCCTGCACATCAACGTCAGAGGCTCCCCGATTGGGAAATGAAGCCTCACCAGGTTATTGAGAAAAGGAGAGGTAGAGGGCCCCAGTGACTGATGTAATAGATGGGAAAGACAGCGCCCCACGCTTTTTGCTTTTTTTGGTACTTTTGTAATTTTTTTTGAGTAGTTTTGTTTTTCCTATATTTCATATTTTGTCCTGCAATTGAGCCTTCTCGAGGAATTTCAATATATCTTCTTCCTCGGTGGT